>JAIFZK010000019.1:2585000-2932500 GCA_027481765.1 Tenualosa thibaudeaui | reverse complement strand
AGCCGTAACCCCTCCCTTGCCCCAAACATAATGAAGTAGGGACAGCTGTTTCGAGCAGGCAGTGTGTGGTCCACTGCCTAATCATCGGGATTTTGGACATCTAAAAACAACTGTGTCAGACATGTACACTAATCGTTCCTCTAATTCTACCCGAAATCTATGGCCGCAAATAGACACACTGCCATGCACACACACATACAAATGCACACGCACACACACATCACAAGGACGTCTATGGACATATGGATATATCCATAAACACACACAGACAGATAAGAAGACACACTCTTACCTTTACATGGACCCACACACAGACATGTAGACATACAGAGAGAGAGAGAGAGAGAGAGAGAGAGAGAGAGAGAAACTCCTATGCAGTGGAGTGCAGTCATCCTGAAAATGACAGCTGTTGCCCAAGCCTTTTCACCTGTTTAGCTCATTTAGCATGGCCAGGCAGGGAACAAGGCAACTGACGCTGGTACTGCGATACTGCTGTGACTTCCAGCACACTGCGATCACTGAAGGCCATAGCTCTGCGCTGCCATCAGAAGCAAACAAGGGTGTTCTCCCTTTCATCAGATGTGAAGTGCAACAGCAACTGCTCAGTGTTTGTACTGTGTTGCTACCAGTGGGGAATTTTAACACAACCTAATGTGGGCAATATCTGGACCCTCACCACCACCAAACCCCCAAATTATCCTTCTATGACTCACAGCACTACAGCTGTTGGAGTGATACAGCAACACAGTAGTCCTAAGGCAAGCAAACTCTGTTGCGGAATCAAGACATTAAGAGTGATTCCCTTTGCTTCTGTGAGGACTGAATTTCAGAGCTCTTTGACATCGCCAAAGATCCAGGCCAGTTCTATGACATTGACTCTAGGTTGTGGGAAATCTTTTCCATGTCTTGGTAAACTCAAGGTATTGGTGTTCTGATCTACCATAACAACTTTGACACAACAAAATTTCCCAGCATTCCAGCCTATGTATACATAATATAAGTACACAGCTGAAGACATGACTAACAAAAGCAACAATGCTACAATAACGGCTGGAAAACATTCCACTTCAACAGCTGTCACAATGACTGATCCAAAACAAATGGAACAGATAAAAAAGAAAACAATAGATTTCCCCAGCCCAATCTAATAGTCAGAATAGTCCTGACAATACTGACTGATGTTCCACTTTCCACTCACGGCAGGTATGAGACACTTGAAGACCCTTGCTGAAGTGTCCTCAAATTGTGAGGACATTCATCTCATCTAACTGTCAACACATCCCCTGTTCAACTATGCAGTTTTCAAGATGGAACAACAGCCAGAGCTCCTTTCTATATTGGTTTACAGAATGCTACACTGGAGAAAATACAAAACGGAGACCACTCGTTTTCATGAGTACTGGACACTAATCTACAATAGTACAATAACACTTTACAATAATCTGTAATCTACAATAGTAAAATGTCTGCCAAGTTCTTGAAAAGATTTAGATCACCAGAACAGATAAACATGCTTATTACCAGTTAAATTTAGAGTGGAATTTAAAATTCTCCTTTTTGTTTTTAAACTCCAAGTTTTAATAATGAATTATTACACCTGCACTGTCTTCCCAGAAGACTAAGGACTTACTGTTGCTCTCCATCCCTGACACACAAAGGTGTTTATGTGGCATGCCCCAAGTTACAGAATAGTCTATGAACCCACATTAGATCAGTCCAAATTTGTTGTTTTAAATCTAGGCTAAATAATAACTTGTTCTCACTGACTTTTCCTGTTTTAATATTTTTTTGTTTTATCAAAATGGCTCATTGATGTTTTTTTTCTTGCCACTGTGTAAATATCTACATATTATTGGTTTATTTTTTACCACTATTATTATTGTTATTATTTGTTCCTCCCATCCCATTGTAAAGCACTTTGGTCTCTTCAAGTTGTTTTAAACTGTGCTGTATAAACTGACTATGACTGTGATTACGCTATTCCGTTGCAAATAAAGGATGAAAGAAAAGGAGCAGACAGTATGCAAAAGAAGCCCAATAGTATTCATTCCAAATGTTACGTCTTGATGTTGCCTAACTGATGTTGCCTAACCTGGCACAACGCCTCCCGGGCACGCATCGCTCGTGTATTTCGGTTTATAACTAAACAAAACAACCCGTGTCCAATCTTGATGGCTACCATTATTATAACAAATTCCGTTTAGCCACTTTTCATAGGTGACTGGATTTTCTCAGACAAAAACAAGTGTAACTGCAGTCATTTATCAATCAAGACGATAGGCGAAAAACTAAAGTGGCAAGACAAATAGGCGGTATGTTTCACTCCACTGTAAAAGTCATTGAGCCTTCATATCGATAACGTCTACCAGTCGGTTGCTCTATAACTTCAGTTAAGCTTTGGATGGTGATGGTAGCCTAATACAAGGGACTTCCGTAAGATTCCCTTACCTACACGCGTGGACCGTGTCAAACACAAGGTAGTGGATGTGAAGACAGGAGACAGCTATATCCGAATGATCAGCATGAGCCTCTGGTATGCATATCGATGTGTCATCAATAACTTTTTCACCGCACCGATGCAGCGGTCACCCAGTGCTATCAGTCAGTTGTCAGTTGCGCGCTGTGGACTGTTTGATGTATGCAAATAACATTAGATCTACATCTACGGAGAACGTCACCTTTGACTTCACCTTTGAATGGGATAAGGCTTACCCGAGTTGTCTTGCAGGTGGTTCGTTTTCCTTCTCCGGAGATGTGGAATAGTATCCTGTTGTCCCAGGCAGTGATGCCAACGAGGTTGATTAAATTTCTATCGATAGCATTAACTGGGTAGCGTTTAAGTCAATGATATACATTTTTTCCAGTCATAAATAAAACCACTGCAGGACAAAACTCCGGTGAGATGATAGCCGAAATGCTATTTCCTGTAGTCTAGTCGGATAGAAAACAGCCAAGCACCACCACTCATTTTAATCTTTTCCAAACAGATTATATCTCATTACCGTCACTGTTACGCGATCTACCAGGCTACCACATCTACCAGGCTACCACATCTAGCCACTAAAACACATGCGAATGTTTCATTCAACTAATGGCTCTCTGATGCTGGTGCCTGCCAGCTGACTACACAACCCCGTTCAGTGACAGATAGGGGGTGTGACAACTCCCACAACGCAACGAGGAGCAACACACAGGTCAAATTTCTCTCCCTGACGAAGTTTTTCACCGCCGTCGAATTTTTAAAAGGACATACCGAATTCAGTTGACGAAAAAATATTCCGTTTGTCATACAGAAAAAACGCTATAATGGATAGCTTACAGTAGACTATATTTTAACAGACAAAAACCAGACTGTGTTGTTTCAGACTTAAATATCCTCGATAAAATATGAGATTGGTGAATAATACTCTAGTCTAAAATGAGTTAGTCATGATACAATGTCATGTTGGAAACAGATCAGATAGTTTACCTCTAGCATTAGAAACGGGACGATTCCACTCAGTCCTAGAAGAGGACTGGAAATGTTCTCTGTGATGTAAGTGAAACAGAAAATTAAATACATGTTTTGTTTCATTGTCCCCTGAATCCAAGGAATTAATTGTTTGATAAAGTCCTTGATGTTTGTCCAAATTTGTGATAAGTTAATTTACATTTTTTTGTTTAAGTTTCATGTGTTTCAATTGGCTCAGTATGTTTTGAAAACTTGGCATCCTCGAAAGAGGACACTTTATGTTTTATTTTAGTGTAGGCACAAAAGAAAATAAACTACTACTGCTACTACTACTACTACTACTACATGTCAGTTTGTAGGCTATCGTTCAGTGTTTTTTTTTTTACTGTAATGAGCTGGCTTTTTTTACTGTAATGAGCTGGCTGGTTGGAATTATGTAGCCTGGAGGCCTGGGTCAGGATGAAATGAAAGCTTTGCATTTGGCAGGCAAATATGTTGTGCATCTGCTGTGTTGAGTCAGCTTAATTCAGCCAGCCTGAGAGAGCAAAGGCAGAGTAAATTGTCATTACAAGCCATGGTGCAAAGGTCTCACCTAACATTTGGAAATTGTGAAAATGTGTAATGCCACCACACTAAAAGAGTTAATTATCAGAATCAGTTCTGTATGACACTGCTGCTTTATGTTTTATTCTTATTCTGTAATGCTTCCCTATCTCCTGATTAAAATTAAATTAGTCTACCAACTGAATAGAGTGCGGCCTACCTAGGCTGTTAACAAAAATGGCTGACTTCCAGGTAGGTCATGCCCACTTTCACACATCTAGCATCTGTGGACGGACTCCCTCCTTTTGATCTAAACCATATTTGAGTTAGGTCAGTACTATGTCTAGTCAGAGATACTGGTGGAACATCCAGTTATGATACCAGGGAAGACATCCCTACTGCGTTGTCTGGTTGAAATACAACATACAAAAATAGCCTACTGAACAACTAAACTGCCCACAAGTAAATAAAAGACCATGTACCGTGTGGAAATGAGTTTCTCTGCCAGACTTAAGAGGCCAGGGAGGCCAGTCCTCAGGCTTCTCTTTCACCGAATTAGGATAACTTTGGACGAGTCATTATTTATACTTACTTAGCCAGTAATCCAGTCTGTGGCCACTGAGAGAACCAAATGAATATTTTGATAAATGCCTCAACAGAAGGATGCTTTCAACACAATATTTATGAAAGACACTCCCACTGTATTTAACTTGCCAATTATTCATTTTAGACAATAGATTTTTATACTTTTGCTATCAATACATTCTGCTAAATCATCTCTTTCAGTGATAGACTCTCAAATATGCATGTCTCCCCACTGCCTTCAGTAGTTGGTTCCCCCACATTTTTCTAAAGTGTTTCCTCTTATTGTCGAACACACATCCCAGACAGATCAACCCGTCAGCCAGTTCACCATGACACTCCATATACCCCAGGGGCAACTCTAGCCGTTATTTTCCAAGACCAGATTGGAGTTTTGCCCTCTCTCTTCTAGAAATACAAGTGAGAAACCAAAGAAAGAAATGGAAAAAGGCATTATGATGCTCCCCTGAAATGTTGCACCCTTGCCGATTGGCCTAGGTCCCCTATGCCAGGAACCAGCCCTGCTTTACACTCTTTTTCAGGGATAGGTGATATTAATTGACCTCTCCAGTCCCATTTTCTCCTCCCGACTGCTGGTGAGGGAGTCAGGGCTTAGCTCATCAGCTCCACCTGTTAGAGGGATCGCTCTCTAACTTATTCTAAGAGACAGAGAGAGAGAGACAGAGAGACACACACTCTGCCAGCCAGTGTTCCAACATTTTTTTTTCTTTTCGAGACTTTCTTTACTATGAAATCACATGTGCCGCCTTGGAATAGGCCTGCAATGAGTAGTTTCGAGGACATACCTGCATGCCAGCATGCTCACAGTTTTGGAAATATTGCTGTTGAAGAATAGCCACATTATTATTTTTCTGTTAACTATGTATTGACCAATGCTACAGCTGACTGCCCTTCATCAGAAAACATTTGTGAATAGTTCAAAGGGAAAAGAGTGTCAGTTACTTTTCATTTGTATATGATGGAACCTGGCTAGCGTGCAAGTAGTGTGAAAAGTTGTGGGTTTGATATCCCAGCAGCCACCGCTGTACCCTTGACCAAGGCACTTAACCCTAAGTTGCTCTAGGAGAGAACAATTGATAGTTGACAAACTATAAGTCGCTTTGGATAAAAGCGTCTGCTAAATGCAATGTAAATATGATACATCATTTCTAATTTGTTTGGGTGTGAGTACTACAGTTCTTTTGAAAGCATGACCATATGTAACCAGAGGGATAAACCTACTTAAACATTTGAGGAGTCAACATTTGTGATCACTCCCTAATGGCTAAGCTGTGTGCTCAGTGTGCAGATAATATTGATCTTGGATCGGGAAAGAATGACAACACAGTTGTCAAAC
Organism: Tenualosa thibaudeaui; assembly: GCA_027481765.1. Lineage (NCBI taxonomy): Eukaryota > Metazoa > Chordata > Actinopteri > Clupeiformes > Clupeidae > Tenualosa > Tenualosa thibaudeaui. The sequence continues at coordinate 2,926,567 of JAIFZK010000019.1, read as the reverse complement.
ACTATCCTGTAAAAAGGTCAGTAAGGTTTGCAGTGGAGTCAAGACTCATGATGGCTGGCACAAAGACATATACATCTGCTCTGTCAAATGGTGCCTATCTGTGACCTAAGCCCATTATATATCAAGGCATGTTCAACTTTTGGTTAAGGACGACACTTGTTGGCAGAAAGCATGGTTTCCCAACATTACAATGGACAGCGTGTCTTCCAGAGGGAGGCTGATTACAAGCCAGATTTTTCCCCCAGACTTTTCTGTTTGAATGTGTTTCGCTGTGCCAGTGGCTTTTACACAATTGCAGTTTTACTGCCTCTCCGGCCATCTGGTAGCTGTTACATCAGATTGCAATAATGACCAAACCAGAAATATATTACATCTAATTGTTTTCTGATTTTCTAATATCTTGCAATGTGCAAAGCAAATTACATCTGCCCATTTACCTTTGCAAACTTATTGTGATCTGGCAAATGACAATATTACAACTTCCTCTTTATAGACAGTATAGATAAAATGTATGTGCATTTATTTTTAGATGGTTAAGCGTTCATTTGAGCCAGTTTTTTGTCTCAATGAATGGAGCAGAAGTGTAAAACAAGCTAAACTTTAAAGTCAGAATGAAACATAGAGCCTTTCTCAATATTATTCAGTGAGGGGATTCCCTTTGGAAGAAGTCTGGAAACAGTTCCACATGATCTGTTTTACTTTTGCATATCTTCCCAAATGACTCATTTCTCACTCGCTGTATTGGTCAATTTTTGGCAAAATCTTTTGTTTGATTGGAAGCAATCTCTTTCCAATGTTATAAATGCTCTATTGTGCAATACTGTGGAATAAAAAACAAGTTCACTACTGTTCCTCAAAATATTATATAATATACATAACTAGATGCTAATTAAGTGTACAGTAAGTTTATCATTTGCATCATCTGCTAACATTATCCATATTTTATACAGAATCCATTCTTGACCCTTGACATTTGATTTAACTATTTAGAGTTGTATTTTAAGCCCTTTAAATTAGCAGGTCATTTAAAAAAAAAAAAAAAAACATATAAAGAAGGAATAAATAGAGAGGTGTTCTTTCAGCAAATGAGATTTGTTTCCCCTTCTATACCCATGCTAGTAAGCTTGGCATGTTCAGGTCCGAGTTCATGCAGGCAGTTTAGATGCCACCCCTGGGGAAAAAACAAACGAAAGACTTTTTCAGCTTCTCTGCAGCAGCAGCCAATCACAGCAGGTGTGGCAGATGATGGCTAGCTCCCAAGCGTGGCGTCTTGTTGCTTCCCATCGACGCACAAAGTCCCTGGCACCTGCTGCGCCCTGACAAAAGTCCACATATTCAATTACAGTTCTCTTTTAATGGGAGGCCTGAGTTGCAGTCTAGGGTTAGTCCTCCCATGCACAAGGCAGAGGTCATGCTTCAAAGCACAAACAAGGATTTTAAATGATCCTCGTGAATTTAAATGTAGTCTCCGTTAAAAACAGCCCCTCAATGTAAACACAACTGTCAGTCTTCTGGGTGACAGCTGCTGATATACCAATAAAGACTTTGATGTTTTCCCTGCCTAATTAAACAAACTGAAGGTTGCACTGCTCTCATCAGTTAGCGTTGGCTGCTATTTCACTATTCAGTCTACACTATATTGTCATTCATGTCTGCTGCGCTCGGTAGCAATGATTATTGGATTGTTGGATTGGATTCTTTTTTTCATAACAGAGACAGTTATGATTGACAAATACATAAAAAACATTCTCAGTGAAATACGTCAGATTAGGTGGTGCAATTTTAGATTTGAGTCACCAGAAATGTAGACGACCTTACAGTAGAGCATTTGTGTCAACTGCTAAAGTCATAGGTTAACATTTAGTCACATTGGTGTTTATGCACACTTGGATGGCAGGCATCAGATATTTCTGGTGTAGCTTGTTCTTTTGATGCCAGCTTTTTGAGATAATTATCTATTAATGAATGGCGTTTGTCACTGTTTGTGTGTTATTGCAGTGTGGCGCCAGCCGAGACATCTCACACTCCTCACCCCTGGGTGCTTGGGCCTGCTCATCTTAGCTGCCTGCCGTGTCCTCTGGCTAAAGGCACCAGGAGGGACTAGGTGGACAAGCCCCCACACCAGATGCTCAGGACACCTCACCAAGAGACCACCACATCCTTCTCCCAGCTGTTCCAAACCTATTATCGCCTTCTAGATGTTTCCACAGGCCGTGCAGAGTGTCCATCTGCTTTAGTCTGTGTCAGCACTTGGGCGGACAGCAGTGGGAACCTTAGAGGATGGCATGTGCTAGAAGTCTTTATCAGAGCGTAATTAGCATCATTGGCTCATAGTGGAGAAGAAGGCATAACAGTTCCTTGTAGTGAACAGAAGGGAGGACTAGGCTGAGCTGATAGGAGGATAAGATTGGTTTAACTATCTTTGCTTACTTGTCACTTGTCACTGCCTTTTCCTAATATTTACTGTACAATATTGTTAATAAATAGTTTTCAGAAATGATAAAAAATACAGTATACTAAGGATAGGGCTGCACAGGATTAATGACTGAAGCGATAAGACACATTATGTTAAAATACAACAATCAGCTTCCACAGTTATAAATGGAACTGGCTACATCAGAAGCGACTGTGCAGCAGTCATTCTAAAAAATAGACCAATCGTTTAAATTTGATGTAAAATATAGACCAGTCTATTAAATCTGATGTGACTTGACTTAACGCTTCTGCAACATACCCAGTGTAGCCCTAAGGTAAGGCTGATATGTTTCTAACTTACTATCTAAAGTAACCAAAGTACTTGTTGGTTTGTTTGCAAAAGAGGCATGGCAGGTGATTTCCTTCCCGATCTTTTTTACATTACCTGGATTACAGCGGCAGCTGCCTCAACAGCTTTATCTGGAGCCGTGGTAGCGTAGCGGTTAAGGAACCTGGCTAGTATGCAAGTAGCCTGAAAAAGTTGTGGCCTTGAGCCCTTGTGCCCTTGAGCAAGGCACTTAACCCTAAGTTGCTCTAGGGGAGACTGGCCCTGAACAATTGATAGTGGACAAAATTGTAAGTTGCTTTGGATAAAAGCGTCTGCTAAATGCATAAATGTAAATGTTTATCTGTGAGAGTATAGCAACCTAGAACTCCATGAGCTTTAGAGGCAGAAGCACATGCTAGTCATTGAGAAGAAGGGGGGCAAAGTACATATAGAGTCTGGTATGCAGCTCTGCAGGGATAATAATTAGGCAGCAACCTGTAAATGCTGCCAAGAGGTGAGCCTGCCAACACAACATACACAGTTTTTTTTATTTTTGTATTTATTTTTTTTTACACCAGTCAGAGACAGCTAAAGTTTATTCACATCTGCTTCTCCCTGGAGAACAAGGCCTGTTCTGCCAAGTCTCTGCTATTGTTTCTCTAAGTTTTTTTTCTTTAATAAAAGGGGAAGGGAAAAGGGAAATGCAGGTGATAAAACAGGAGCATACATACCTGTAAGCTGTTCCGACTGGTTTCGGCTGTAATGGATTTTATACTGTTCTCTTGTACAGGTATCTCCAGAACAACATTCACATGGCTCAGCTGTTAGATCTTGACTACACGTGTAGACAGACTTTAAACAAGGAAACAACAATTCAGTCATCAAATAACAAGCACTCCACAATGCCAGTGTTTGCCGTGCCATCTGTCATTGTTGTCTAAGGTGGCATACAGTATATTTCCATGCTTTGAAATGGCCTAGGCAGGCATGATGGATGACCATGAAATCGCAAGTCCAAGGATGCATGAGAGGGAAGCTTAAGTGGTTTGCCAAATGTGAGGAAGGACACAGAACAGGGGAACAGAGGAAATGGTAGCGAATGCTTGCTATGAATGACCGATATTGTACTCACACTGTTCAAAAAATATATATATATATATATATATATATTTTATTCAGCTGTCTTCAGTTTAGCAGACAGTCAGACTTTGGAAAGGCTACTACTGTACACTGACTGACACTGAAGGAGCATTATTCATTTAATATTAGGCTACTCATTTTTAGACTAAAATCACAGCAAACAAAAAAACAAGTGTTTTCTTTTTTTTGGAAACTGTGCAAGTCTTGATATTTTCTCTTTTAAATGAGATTACTCAGCAATGAACAGCACCTTTCTGAGTTGAAAATAGTAGCACAGAGAGCAGTCATTCTGCAGAGAGAGCAGTGCAGTGGCATGGCACTCTAAAGGTCTAAAGGAAACTAATATGATTTCTCAAAGCACCATGCTGCATTGGAAACACATGTTGGCCTGAACCCAGGCACCAAACGGGCTCCTTTTCAGCCATTGGCCAGTGTATATTAGGACAAGCTTTTCGTTCGCATTCATTTCCCCTGCAGACTGAATCCACACTTTTAGGATTTCACACACAAACTGAAAACATACTCTGGCCAAGATAAAGGGAAAGTTAAAACTTCACCATCTATATGGTAGATTACAGTTGGGTTATATACTAATTCTGTAGTTCTGTAGGTCCAATTACTGTTAGTACAGTATTAAAAATAATCAAGCTGTCATCTGTCATGTAGTCCATTTCCAGCTGTGCAACATTTACCGTGTTGTGATAACATTATACTGATCCTTATGTTTAATCATAAAACTACATCAGACTCAGCGTTCTTGAGCTTGAGTGTGACAGAATTTGTGTTTTTCTTTGTGTGCATTCCAAGAGACAAGAGCATTTGAGAGACATAAACAAAAACAGTTCAGCATCAGTGAAGACAGTGACAGCTCTCTCTCTCTGTTCATCTCCCTTTCTCTCTCCCTCTCTCTGTCGTTACCCCAACGGCCCCCAGTGCACCCCCCGACTCTCCCCTTTCTCTACCACTGCATTTGTTTTCACTGTAAGTGTGCCCACTCTCCACCCCTGGTCCCCAGATCCATTTTGAAGCTTCCTGCCAACAGAATATACCTAAATAGACTTCCCCATATAATGCACTGTGATACACTCATAAAAGCATCCCTCTTTAAGTGATGAACACGTGCACGCTTACACGCACATGCACGCTACAGTTTTTGCACACATTCTCTTTCTCTCTCACATGTGTGTGTGTGGGTTGTTCCAGATAGTTCTGGAAATGAGAATCTGATGAATCAGTATGCAAAGGATTTCTAAACGCAAAGCCTTGAGCTAAAAGTGTATGACAACTATCTGCCCCAAGTGACCTTTTTCCTGCCAACATCCCCCAACTACCCACCCCCAACCCCCTCTGGTGGACCAAGAGGGGACAGGTGGGGGGTGGGGGTGGGGAGTTCAGGGAGCCGTGACGGTGGGGATGGGGTTCAGTGGGGTGGAGGTTTCCTTTCGGGAGAGAGTGACATTCGGCCCTAACATGATTGGGTTTTATGTTGTTTATGGCTTAGTTTGGGTCGTAACTCATTTCAGCTAGAGACCAGTGCAGCTGGCCGATCCATTTACGTAGACCCCTGATGACAAATCAGTGACTAAAGGCTAGAACATGCCACAGGCCCCGCACCAAGCCAGCTCAGCTTGCAGCTTTAAATTACTTTCAGAAGATCGGGCTTAAGATCGGACAAATAGTCATCATAATGGGCTTTGTCGAAGTTTAACATGCTTGCTTTTCATTCGGCTCTCTGTGTGATGGTATGCTTTGTCAATGGCAGCCAGACCTGTCTGAAGAGAAATTGCTGAATAGGGAAGTGCTAGTGGAAGCTCACTGAATTTGAAGAGATGCATGAGCATGGATCCTGAGCTGAGTTACATGTCAATAATGCTGTACAGATGGAGGATGAGCTGAGAATATGCTCTCACAGCAATTCACACGTCATATGTTTCGCAGCGACTCTGCTTTTGTGCAGATGCAATTCCCCTAGTCCCTTCTTGTCTAATTATTATAATATGAGGGTCTTAAATCACGGTTGGATTCAAATGAAACTTGCATAATCAAGCTCAAGTCTTCTTATTTTCTTTTTAGAGTGTTTTTTTTTCTTTCCTCAGTGGCCTTCAATGCACCTGATCCCCTAGGCTTGGTTTAGTGTTCAGGCAGTTCACACTTAGAGGGGCAGGAGTGTCACAGATGCCTGTGGAAAGTGTCCAGGGTTAACACACAGGCTGTTTCTGGGATAAGGGAAGGATGAAAGGAGAGAGAGAAGTAAAGAAAGAATTGCTGTGAGTGTGTTTGTGTGTGTGTATGCTTGCTTGCGCCCGTGTGTGTGTGTGTGTGTGTGTGAGAGAGAGAGAGAGAGAGAGAGAGAACAAGAAAGAAAGTGACAGAGAAGGCAGGTAGAAAAAAAAATATCCAACCATTTTTCATTAGTTACCCAGAACTAGACACTGTATAACAGATCTTATAACAGCAATGCTTGATCTGATTTGTGGGAAAAATGTCAGCCAACTATGTCAGTTACACAGAACTATAAAAAGAGTCGTGAAGTTTTTCAAAAACCAAAATTCACAGAAAGTTATGTCAAATGTGTAACCAGCTAAACCTTCTGTCACATCTATGTGTATGTATTCTGGATAAATCTCTATCTTTCTATCTATCTATCTATCTATCACACATACATACTCTATCTATACTAGACTATCTATCTATATCTATACATAAACTAAACACACTATTTATTTCTTTTTTTATTTTATTTTCCTATATACTAGTATAGCGAGATGTAATAATCACTATCTTGAAAATCGTGAGTCTCGTACCTCAGACAAGGTTAAAAATCATACAGAACAGACATGAATAAGTAGCGTGATAAAATAACAGACTTACAAAGGAAAATAACAAAGTGATGTATGGGTGACGAGTGGCAAGACAACACAATTCGAGAGAGAGAGAGAGAATAAAAGGTACTGTCCCAGAGGATGTGTCCCCTAAGCTATTAGGAGGTGTTTTTGAGCAGAAGTCTGATCCTAGCTCAGCCTGGCAGCTAGCCTGCCAGTCTGCCCGCAGGGCAAATGTGTGGTAAACATGACCTGGGCACAGCTGCCCTGTTCAAGGAGGACTCCCCAAAGGGAGAGCCATGCCTGGAAGAGGGAATCTTTATTGGGCAACAAAGGCAGCTGAGTCCCCTGCCTCTTCCACATCCAAGAAGGATTAAGACAGTCATCTGTTAATAGACAGGGGGTAGAGTGTGTGTGTGTGTGTCATTTGCACTGTTAGATTGATTAGAGTTTGTTATTTCAATTAAAAGAGCAATTCAAAAAGTCTCTCTAGTTATTTGCAGTGATCAAGGCTTCTATCTACAGTATCTATCTATCTATCTATCTTTCTGTCTGTCTGTCTGTCTGTCTGTCTCCCTCTCTCTGTCTCTCTCTCTCAATCATAGGTCTGTTTGTCTGTCTGTTTGTGTCTCTATCTATCTATCTGTTTGTCTGTGTGTCTCTCTCTCTCTCTCTCACTCATAGGTCTTCCCACAGGTGCATGGAAACCATCCCCAGCCTGCTCTTTGCCCAGGGGTAAATTTAGAGGCTAATCCAGCCACCCTTCCCTGGACGTCCCTGTTGCTTCCCTGGACGTCCCTCTTGCTTGCCGCTGCTGTCAGTCAACATTACAGGCTGTTAACGGTGTCACTTACGGTTAGCGTTCCAATGAATCGCTCAGTAATCTGAGCGAGTGGGCGAGAGATAGTCAACAGTGAAAGCCCACAGTCTTCTCTGGCGTCCCTAATAAAATGTGTCCAAAGACTTGTGGTGTCAGTCAAGACTAGTTTTTTGGGGTTTTTTTTTGTTTTTTTTCTGTGTACATTGGTGTTAAGGCCACAAAGCCATACTGCAACTCTAGAAGCATTACATTCACAGACATTGCTATTAAAGGCAAAGACACTTTTATTTATGATGAGGGGTAGTAAAGAACTCCAGTCCTACAAATCAGTGGACTCGTTGCCTAAGTGGGATGACCTTCCCCTGGGTAAAGCACTCAGGGCAACAGGACAGTCACGCAACCTTTTATCACCGTAGCGATGAGAACGCTAACTACTCTGCTTAACTACCACCAAACAACCCCAAAAAATGGCACCATGGCAACCACACACAGTGCATAGTGGCGACATGACTGTGCAATTACACACTAATTACAGAAGAGGGTTTTTTTGGTCCATGCTAAAATTGCATGCTAATTTGTATATAACGTTGGCAGTCCTTCAATTTTCATGCATAGTACATGTGTGTGCAGTCTAGTTTTACTCACAGGAAGGGAAGAGCTCCACATCGTCACTAATTGAGGCTTTTGAAGAATAAAAGGCTAAGAGGAGACTGACAGATAGTAGCACACAGCTGTCGCCGCTGGAAGAAATGCGATCATACGGTCAGCCAACAGCTAAAGGTTCCAGTTTCCAGATATCAAAGCAGCGCTCTGGCCCATTACTGGTGACCAGATGAATGGTTTTGAAGACAAAAAAGTAGATATTTTCTTCCAGTCTGCTCCACTCTAGAATAATGAATGTCAGTACTACGTAGGCAAATTCACAATTAGTTTCAATTCTTAAGTTGCAAACAATGATTGACTTTCAAAGGGTTGCTACAGCATGCTCATATTTCTGCACATCCTCAACTTCCACGCATCTTTATACCAATATATACATTTTCATAGTTTAAACTAGCATTAACATTTCAAAGAGAGGACTTCTGGCAACACAATAGACAAAGGAAAGAAATCACTGAATTGGAGCTCTGTGTTCAGAGCAAACAAATGCAGTCAAGGAAAAGGTTCTGAACACACGGCATCTTGTGATCATTAAAGAAATATGGATCAGACCTTTCTTCAGTTATATTAGCTGTCCTTTCAAGCGAGAATAGTAATTTTACAACCAACAACATCTAGGCTATTACAGACATACAACACACAAATAAATATAATGTTGTGATGTTTTAAATTACCACTGGCAAGGACCTAGAGGAAAACAGAAAAAATAGAAACTCGCAGCAATTAAACTAGTTCTGTGTGTGTGTGTGTGTGTGTGTGTGTGTGTGTGTGTGTGTGTGTGTGTGTGTGTGTGATAACTTTGGAAGTAAAGTATAGCAGTTTTCTTCAAGAAAGAAAGGGCCTGCAACATAAGGAATTTCATTTGTAACCAACCTATGAGTCACTTCTGTTCTGTTTGGCAGTCCCTCCTGCCAGGCTTGCCACAATGGCAAGCAAGAGGGGAAATAAAACACACAAGGCTAGCAGACAAACTTGAGGGTGAGTTGGCATTTCCTTTTCCCCAGAGGGCCTTAACCTTAGGCGTCCATCCATCATCACATATGTGGAATAAACAAGGAAGTAACTCACAGCCAGGTCCTAAAGTGTGGCCTAGTGGGACACTCCTCTGTCACCCATAACCCTGGGAGTCAGTGTCCGCTCATACGGATCAACTAGACAATAATCATATTTGTGGCCTAACATGTGCCGCACTGGGGACTCTGTGTTCCGAGCCTGCTCTCTCTCTCTCTTTCTCTCTCTCTCTTTCTTTCCCTCTCTCTCTTTCTGTGCCTCTCTTCTCTCAATCTATCAGACCCTCTCATTTCACATTTCTTTTGCTCTCTGTCTATTTTCCCTTCTTTCTCTCTCTCTCTCTCTCTCTCTCTCTCTCTCTCACACACACACACACACACACACAGACACACACACACATTCTCTCTCATAGTTGCTGGGAAAACTATCCCTGAGAGCCAGAGAGGCCATTACAGGCTGTATAGATGAGTATAAATTGCCCCAAAAGACGTGGTGTGGTGGATGAAATAAAGCCCGACTCCGACCTCAGACACGGAAGAACCAAGTTCAAATTCCAGCTTCAAGAATGCTGCTGCAGAAAATATGGAGTCAGGTTTTTTGTGAACAAAAGTGTAGACAGTTTTACTTTTCTGAAATTCTTCCTCTGGCAGGATTTATCAACTACCATAATCTACCAGTACAGCCACATGTATATTAATTTTTAAGACTTTGTGAAAGTGTTTCAATACTGAAGGCAAGGTACTCAATTTACATCAAGGTACTCGGTTTACAAGCTTGGATGTTGCTGTACCCCAACAGTGGACAGACAGAAATAGTTCTACCATACCATTAGAAAACATACATCACTGAGATGATCTCAACCATTGATTCAAAATGTAGCTTCCTAATGTGATGTAGCTTGCTAATGTGATGTAGCTTGTAATGTGATGTAGCTTGTTAATGTGATGTAGCTTGCTAATGTGATGTCTTATATATCTATATTTGTTCTATTTGTGTGTATCAACTTTGTGTTCCTTCTTTTCAAAACTATTATGAGCACAGCTGACGACTCAGTGGATATATTTACTGTAGTGCCTCTAGGCTTCAAATGTGCACCATGTGTCCTCTGGAAAACACCATCCTTTTGTGAATAACCCCACCACCCACCCTCACCCTCTCTCTCTCTTTCTCTCCCTCTCTCCCTCTCCTCAGTGCACTGTAAGGACACTACTCTGGAGACCTGCTACAAGGATCATATTTTCCTAAATGCCATGCCCTGAGGCACACATTTAATTGGCTAAGTGCTGCCTAAGGCATAAACAGATTCAGTTGCCTACCAAACATTAGCAAGTGTTTGGATGTTCAAACTAAACAAGCAGCTTTGGAAGCAAGGATGAACTGGAATAACAGTCTGACAATATATGCATGCACTATTCAACACAACCACACTCATCACACTACACACACACACACACACACACACACAAACACACAAACACATGCACATACACAAAGACATATATCCAATACTCCAAATAATCCAATAATCCAAAACCATTAAATCAGTTATGATCAGGAGAACATTCGTTATATATATTTGATGTTCTTAACCGAACCATTGGACCCGTTTTCAGTAATACCCTTGGAACAGACCCTTCCACTCTCATTTTGTTTTGGCTGCATTATTTTACTTTTGCAGACATACCCTTTGAATCCAACCAGATAGTCAGACCCAGCCTGTTCTGGCTTGGTAGATTCCTTCAGTTAATTAAACAAATGGATGTTTGATAAAGTTTTGCACGGTCTAAAAACCTCAAGCTGAATGGAAAACTTTCATAAAATATCTGCGTCTGCATGCGGCAGGCTGTTTAAAGCTGAAAACACAGCCTAGTCTTTGGCCTTGGCCTCCTATTGGACATGGATCCTCTGCAAAACAATGTGTGATTCATTAGAATAATCTGTTCACACCACTCATGCCGGTTGTCTCCAGACATAAACAGGCGGGATTTGTGTGATGCGTGCAGTCAGAGTGAAAGTATTTGTCATTTTCAAAAGTGTCAGCAAAACTGAAGGGGAATCTGCAGGCTGTCTTGTATCTCTTTATGAACTCTCAGTCTGTCTTTGTTTTTCTTCTCTCTCTCTCTCTCTCTCTCTCTCTGTAGCAGTACAACCTCAGCTGCACCTGTATACTGTTCAATGTGGTTGTAGATGTGTATTAACAGAAATGATAGAATCTGACTCCCATTAAATCAGCTGAGAGACCATAAACACAAGCACATCCACAGAGAAACACAGACAGACAGCAACAGAGTGAATAAGAATAGGCAGAAGAAGAAGAGGAAGAAGAAGAAGGAGAAGAAGAAAAAGAAGAAGAAAGGGGAAGAAGAAGAAGAGGGAGAAGAAGAAGAAAAAGGATATCACTTGCATTCATACTATGGATGCATGTCTCCCTCTGTGCTATCGATCACACTGGGTTTGACTTCTTAGACAAATGCCAGTCCTCACATGTCCAAACTATAACAGCTGAACACACACATACACACACACACAGCAACTGCATATACATTCCAGGCCTGGCCTCTTGAGATCTGAACATTAATATTAGCTGGTGTCCAAATTACTTCACTTTGATGCACGCATACACACACACACACACACACACACACACACACACACACACACACTCCATTTGTGACTGGCACTTCACAGATCATTAGTGGGACTATTTGTAAGAAACTGGAAAACAAAATAGGGGGGAAAGGAATACACCTAGCCAAAAAAGAAGAAAAAACATGCATTTCAGCTTTGAACATGTGGATGTTGGGCTACTTAACAACAATTTCAGCGTTGCCTTCTGTGTCAAGAGGCAGCCTGGCACGCTGAGATGTTTTCCGAAGGCGGCCATTGCATAATAACCCTACTCGTATAGCTTCCTGCTTGGGTTGATTAGCACCTCTTTCCCACTGTTCCCAACACAACAGTTGAGCACAGAAGGTCTCCATCCAGCTATGCTCACATGTTTGATGTGGAAACACTAGCTGAACTCTAATAAAAATTTAAATGCTAAAAAAAAAAAATTCTTCTCAAGGACCTTTGCTGATTGCAGGAGAGGACCAGCAAGAACAGCAGCCTAGATTAAAATGCCTGAGTAGTAACACCCCCCCCCCCCCTCCCCAACTGAAAAACTGTGTGTGCGTGCGCATAGGTTGTAGGCCATTTATACTTGTTGGGGTGGCAAGATTGAATCATTTGGTGACACAGAGACAGCATTACATTTACATTTATGCATTTTACAGATGTTTTTACCCAAAGCGACTTACATTTGTCAACTATCAATTCATTCAGGGATTTGTTTGCTGGCATTCTCCCCTAGAGCAACTTAGGGTTAAGTGCCTTGCTCAAGGGCACAACAGTGGCAGCCAGGAATCAAACCCTCAAATACAGGCTACTAGCATGCTAGCCAGGTTCCGTAACCGCTACGCTAGCACCTCCCCAGACAGCCAGCAGACCAGCACCAGAGGGCCCAGATCCAGACCCGGATTTTGGTGTTAAATATGTCCGGTGGTAGATATGTTCAGGTATCAATAGCTATCTGGGTCTGGTCCCGCGGACAGCAGCAGAGTATCAGCGAGGAGGGGAACAGCCAGAATAGATGGGGAAGCATCAGGTGCTTGACTTACTGCTGTTTGACCTTTAGCATAATTGAAACAACTCAGAGCATTGAGCATGGAAACAACCAGAAGCCTGATTGGATGATGATGTATGTATATATGATATATATAGATATGTATATCATTTTTGTTTGTTTTGTTTGTCTCCTGTTCATGCCAGAAGGTTTACATTAAAATGGACGGTATGACAACCACAACTACTGCTGTCCTGGATGGAGGAAAATAAAACAACTCTCCACCATCTTTTTTTTTTCTTATTCATGATGCGGCGACTTCTTTGAGTGTGTCGTCGGGAAGAAGAAAAAAAAGTGTGATCTCATGTTTTCACCCTTTCAAAAGAGTGCCAGGGAAAATGGTTTGGGTTTTGAATAGCCTTACTGTTCTGCCCAGCCGCCTAGTCTCTCTCCCCTGTCCATGATGCTAGTTCCAGAGGCACTCTTGTGGCTCTTGGGCTGTGTCCAATGCTAAGCTAGACAGCAATGCCGCAGTCCTTCCTCCTCCTCCTTCACTCTCTCTTTTCCAGCCTCTTCCCCATTTGGTTCACGTGCGCTCTGAGTTTTCCATTCTCTCTCTCTCTCTCTCTCTCTATCTCTGTCTCTCTCTCTCACTCTCTCGCTTATATTGTGCCATTGCACTACACCGTACCTGGCCCTGCACATGGCTGTAACCAATTATCTACACATTTGCAGACACATGCAAATGTCTGATACTTCTCAGTGCATGTTACCCAAGCTTGTCTTCACATGTTAGAGGAGGATGGCTTCACGGCCGACACAGTTGCCCTCCCCCCAAGCACATAGCGGGCTCTAAAGGTGACTGTGAACCACAATGTGGATGTGGCAAGGAAAAGGGCCTCCCTCTCCAGCATAGCTATTTAAAAGCTGTGGAGGAAACGGACACCACTGTGCAGACATGGGAGGCGTTTGAAATGCCCCTTTCATAAAGTGGCCAGAGCCCTTGTGAGAAACAAACGATACCGGGGTCACTGGCGGGCCAGATTCCTGTCCTCTGCACCCCTTCCCCGTGTCACCACTCTCTCTCCCTGACATTCCTTCGCCTGTGACCCTGTGCCTGGGACGCACGTCCAGGCTTGACGCTATTCCGTTGCCACCCATGTTGATAAATCTTCCCCATACTCCACCAATCAGATCTGCCATGGAAACAATACCATAGCGAAGTGTGGATGCTTATCAGAGAGAATACTCTTCAGTGCATTGGATATTTGGTGTAATTCAGGTATTGTTCCAGATGAGGAGTTACAATGAAATCTGTTTTGTTAAATAAATAAACACGTGTGATTGTCACTGGAAGTATGGCACTGCATGGCTGACTAAAGATTTATAAATATGTACAAATCTATGTCTATGTCTACACAAGGTATTCAGTAGACTGGTGATCTGAAGCAGGTCGTTTGTTTGCCTCACACAGATGGGGAAGCAACAAGTGCTTGAATTACTGAAGTTTAACCTTTAGCATAATTGAAACTACTCAGAGCATGGAACATGGAAAAAATCTTTTCCACTGGTTCAATCACACACGCACACAGACACACACACACACACACACACACAAACACATTTCTCTAATATGATCGTCCACTCATTCTCAATAGGTACTGTACGGCAACTCCAATGCTGCAGGATTCACATTCCCATGCTAGTATTTAACAGTAAGCTATAAACTGAAGTCCTTACTGTCAGTACTGGCTTTCTTCCATTTTTATCCACTAGCAATCTTCTCTGCATATGTGTTATTTCTATCATGGATTCAGGTATCATATCATTTAGGTAAACTTCTATGTATCCAATCCCATTCTGCCTCAACACACACACACACACACACACACACACACACACACACACAGACAGACACGTTGCATATCTTTTCCCTTCATTCTATCTTTTCTGAAGCAGATGGAAATGTAATCTTGTATGTATCATATCATTTGGGTAATCTTCTATGTATCCAATCCCATTCTCACCCAACACACACACACACACACACACACACAAACTTTTCCCTTTATTCTATCTTTTGTAGTTGGAGCACTGCTCTATTATAAAGTTTGTCTTGCCACTGTTAATGTAGTCTTACTGTCGGGGATTCTGATTCTTGGCCCTGCAAAGTGTCTTGAGACAGTTTAAATGGTTATTGGCTCTAACCTATATATGCAATTGTACTGAATTGGTTGATCCCACTAGTCCCTCATGTTGGTTCTGTCTTGAGGTGAATAACCAGACACCGTTCAACATCAACATATGGGAAAAGGAAAATTTGGTCTTCCATCCCATCTGACACTAATTCAAAACCAGTAAAGCTGTTCTGGCATGAGAAAGTAGCTCAACTCAGTTTTAGGGTACAACTTTTTCACCCAATCTGAACCACTTTACTGTTGCATAACCTTCTGAAATAGTCATCTGCAGACAGCTCCGCAGACAGCCCAAAAAAAAAGTCAGCCATATGCTATACATCTGATGTGCACTGCTGCCACATGGCACTGTGTGTGTACATGCGATGGAGATTACTGACAGGACTGTGTGGTAATCATCACAGTATCATTTGCTATAGTAGTAGTGGTATAAGTATCAAACAATGCTTAGATTGTTTGAAAGATGTTTCGTGTTTTCCTCTAATGAGGAGAGTGAAGTGGTCCAAGACATTCCCGGCCTGCCCTGACTTCACAAGAGGCTTCTTTGACTCCAGTGGGGATCTGGAGGGAATATTTACTGTTGTGGAGTGAAGGAGGACTTGGCTGTGAACTTGTTTATATGCGCACACTTGTACGCTCGACCCCTCAGCCCAGACTCAGTGCTATAGGATGTGAGTGTGGGTTTGTGTACAATTGTGTGTGTGTGTGTGTGTGTGTATGCATGTGTGTGTGTTGTATGTCACGTTCATAAGTGGGGGATGTGTGTGTGTGTGTGTTGTATGTCAGGTTCATAAGTGGTGTGTGTGTGTGTGTGTGTATCAGTTTCATAAGCTGGAGGAGTGTGCATTCCTAAGTTAAAGGTGAATGGCGTGTCTGCCTGGTTATTAAGTTGCCATTCGTTTAGGGTTAGTGTGTGAGTGTGTGTGCGTGTCATGTTTGGAAGTTAGGGGTGTAAATTGTGTGTGTGTGGTAGTCAGGTCCATAGGACAAGGTGTGTGAGTTTGTGTGAGGTCTATAAGCATAAGAAGGTGTTTGTGGTAGACTCTTTGTGAACTTGCTCTGCAGGTCTCTGCTTCTGGTTTAAAAAGTGAAAATTCTTGCCGGTTCCGGTACCAGATGAAAAACACATGTCTAGGACCAAATATGGTCCAGAAATCTCTCTTCCCTTATTTTCTTTAGTTTTTTTTCCCTTTATGTAACAGACATGGTTGTGCACAATCCCCTTTTGTTTGGATGTTACGTAGATCCCCGGTCACTCTACAGCTCAGTAGTAAATCAAATCTAAATTAGGTTGTTAGCTTTGCCTCCAGTGAGATTAAATGGTGGGTCTGGAGTCCAGAGCATCATGCCCACACAGAGCTGAGAAGTTTACGACAGACGCTTTGAGATGCATTCAGAATAAGCAGGAGTGTCAGGATATGAGAGACTCCAGAAGGAAAGAGGGATGTGATATTTTATGTATGCAAACCCATGCACAGTCAGTCACTGAGACAAATGCCAGGACTCAATCAAGCCTGTGCATGTGTTACACCTCTGGCCACTGGCACACATGGGGTACAAGGGCATAAAAAGTGTTAGTCTAAACTAACACAAACTAACAATTTTCCACATCTCAATAAAATGAAATAAGTTTTGTAATAGTTCAGGTCCCATGAACATTGTTGTTAATGCAACCCACATTTATTTTATCCATGGGTAATGGATAATGGATCTTCCTTGAAATTATTTCAGTGTCACAGCACTGGGCTGCGTGTCAGGCCACATGTTCATCATTCAACCAGCAGATGTGAAGCTTTGGGGAGAGAAAAGTGTTCTTTTCTCAACCACAGAACAGGGACAGGGTGTGCTGTTTCTCATGGGCTTGGGCTTTGATTAACAGAGGTGATGCTTAATGACATTGGTGTGTGTGTGTGTGTGTGTGTGTGTGTGTGTGTGTGTGTGTGTGTACTGTGTGTACTGTGTGTGTGTGCGTGTGTGTATGTGTATGTACTATGTGTGTGTGTGTGTGTGTGTGTACATGTATATTGATGAGCATGTCTGTGTTATACGTACTGTATACGTACTTATGCCAGTGTTTCTGTGTGTTGTGTTGAATCAGTGAGCTGTGTTTAGCACTTCTCAGCTCTCATGAGTGCCAGATCACTGCCACCTGCATTCAGGCTGTTTGGGGAAGCTAGATTGCTCTTGTTCATGGCTAAAATCAATGACAAAGCAGTGGGGTACACTGCCCATGACATGGCCACCCTCTGAACGCAGCCCTTACCCTCCCCTGCCACCTCTTCACCATACTTGAGCTCAGCCATCACGGCATCTTTAATAGCTGCATCACAGTGAGTCACAGGAAGAAAAATGTTGATGGAAGGAAAAAAGTTTGGGATGTTGAAGGGTATTTAATCTGTGTGTGTGTGTGCGTGCATATTTATATAACTGTGCTTGCTTAAAAATACTTTTTGTTGGTTTCCAATGGTGTTTTACTGTTTAGCTTATTCTTTTATTTAACAACCTACTGTTAGCGTTTAAGTCAAGGGTGTTGGTGCATAATTGCATGGGTTGCTAATGACATTTGATTATGTGTGTGTGTCTGTGCGTGTGTGTGTGTGTGTGGTTGTGCACGTGTTTGTGAACCTATTCAGCAGGATAGCCAAAATTGCAAAAAGTGTTTTAATGATCATTTGAAAGGTGCTCACAAATGTAATATCCTTTAAAAACAGACATTCCGTAACCACTGTATCCACAGTCATGAGATGGGATACAACAAGGTCATTGCTTCAGATTGATGGTGTCAATCACAAGACATGAAAAATACAAATCTGTCAAGTTCAATAACAATTCACTTTGCTCTATAGCACTGGTGTGAATATAGACAGTATGATTAGCATAATGTACAGTGTGTTTGTGTGTGGTGTGTGTGGTTATGTGTAGAATGGGGTTTTAGATGTTGGCATCTCAATTAGCAACATCCAATCAGAGAGGCAGAGAGTCCTTTTGGAGGCTCGCAGGACCCGAAACCCGACTCCCGTAGCTGGGGCCTTGTTACCGACGTGGGTGTCCAGAGCAGAGTTTATTTTTAATAAGATGAGGAACGCCGACCTTGGCGCTGGTGGGGAGAAAGATTGGGTGGGACGTGAGAGAGAGAGAGAGAGAGAGAGAAAGAAAGCACTTAAGCCAGATCCCTGAGGAGTGAGGGAAACACATCCCCACTGCCGGGCTGCTCGTGATGGGATCAACCAAATTGCTTACACTACACTGCACACACACACACACCCATACTCACTCAGTGGCAAGATTAAGACAGCTGGGCCCACAGCACGCTGACAGATAAATGGGAGAAAAGTTGCATACTGAGAATATGCAGGGCCTTTAGGGCTTCAGATCTCTTGCTCTGCACCTCGCACCAGTCCCTCTCATTAGACTTCTCGTCGGTTACTGCCTGAGTTAACAGGCTGCTGAGGCTCAAGGGAAGGCCGTCACGATCTCCTGTGGTCAAAGATGCCCTCGGTCCAATGGCACCATTCATGCCTGACTTTTGTGAGGCTCTGATGTCTGGTAAAACCTTCAGCTGCTGAGACCTGTTGTCATGACATCTTTGTCGCTTGAGCTTGATCTTCCCTAGTCTTCAGGGCACGCTCTCTTTCAGAGCATTAGGACTGGTAGACGGTGGACTGGTAAATTACTAGATGGTAGTAGGGTGCCAGTGGGGATTGTGGTCCATGAAGGTTTCCTTGGCTGTATTTGTGCTGACACTGCTGCAGGAGAGAGATTCGTGCCCATTTGTCTGTTCACGCGAGCTCAAGGACTCCATTGCATTCTCATTAAGACGACATACTTTACTTCCATATAGGGCTCTACCAGTCTAACACAGCACCCCTCTCCCCCCTCTTCACCTGTCTTTCTCCACTGACCACGAGAGATAATGACCAGCTGCATGCGGCCTGGTCCAGTTTTCAGCCTCTCTGATCTCCTTAAGCAGCGCTGATGATGAGTCTGGATTCCGGTGTCGGGAAGCTCTGAAGTAGAGGATGTGAAATTCCCAACCGCCATCGGAATTCCAGATCCGTGAAGGATGAGCCACACAGTACGAGAGCATGCAAATCCACAATGGCAAACATTGCCCTTTTGACATCTCCAATTTCCTCCAGCCAATGACTGAAGGGCTTAGAGACTTCAGCTAATGATGCAACAGGAATTCGTAATGTGTCAAATGGCAGCTGGTGTATCAGTTGTTAGTGCAATAGTATGTATGTGTTATCAAAGAAGAAGCTGATGTCTACTCCACAGTCTGAGGAAATTCATTTAAATTTTTAATAAATATTGCAACAAGCTGTTGCTGTGGATACAATTAAACAACATATCCATATGGGAAGTAGAAAGTCTTCTCTTTACTGGAATGTGGGATTTGGAGTGTGTGGCCACAGACCATCAAAGTGCCATAAATGATCAGAATATGGACTCAATCTGCACACTCAGTACCACATGTTGATCACAATGGCAATGGCCACGTCACAACAAGCTTTGCACGCTGCAATAGTCCAGGGACCTAGATCCACTATCTGTCCATTTGCTTGCCCACAATAGACCGTATAAAACCAGGCAGAATGAGGAGAAACAGAGAGAGAGAGGGAGAGATGGAAAGGAAAATAATAGATAGAGAAGAAACCAAGAGAGAGATAAAAAGAGTGGCGGAGAGATACTGAAAAAAAACTGTGGGAACAGAGAGTTTAAGAGAGGATGAGCTGAAACATGCAAAACTGCTGAAACTTTCCATTTGACTGAACCGAAACCAGCTGCAGCCCAATGAAGCCTTCCTTTCAGCAAACGTTGCCTTTAAATCACAGAGAGAAAGAGAGGGGGAGAGAGAGAAAAAAAAAAGATATTTAAAAAGGAGAAGATGATGCCAAAAGAGGACAGAGAACAGAGCCTTAGGCCTTTTTCTGTTGTTTGCAATTACTTTTTTCCTTAATAACATAAAAAATACAGTCAAATATATGGCAACTATCTAACTGGCTTTTCCGTTCGCCAAATTATGCTTCTTGCAGGTTTGTTCAATATCTTGCTGTGTTATTATCATTCAAGAGTTTTTCCCAACAGCTCTATGTGTCCTTTTAAAAGTTCCACACGTTAGGTCATAGATATGATTTATACCATGGACACAGCTTTAATTTCATGACATCCATTAATCACTTCAGACACTGCAGGTCAGCAGTAATGTTAGACACATCACCCGATAAATTTGTTTCCTACAGATTTGTTTATGAGCCCTTTGTAATCTGTAGGAGACTTCACTGATAGATGATGAAGATTTTCTCAGGGGGCTAATCCAGTGTCATATTATTTTTTTTGAATGTGACAGTTATGCTAGCTACCTGCTTGGGAAGATAAAGCCACGTTATTCACAGTGCTGCTATTTATTACCTGCTATTTTGCTACTTCAGCAATTAATTATTTACAGTGTAGGATGTTGTTTCATTTCATTGATAACTTGAATATATTAGGCTATAGGCTACTCACTACAACAAAGGGAGGTTAAGCAAGAAAGTGTTCCAAAATGACTTAGCTAGTAACAATAATTTTCTTTTGTTAATTATTGAAAAATTGGTTTACAAGCATTTTTATTAAGAATATGACTGCATGCATCAATCAATCAATCAATCAATCAATCATCAATTTGTCAGTCTTAAAGGGGGTAATCTATTAATCCATCAATCCAGTTAACAAAATAAAGGCATAGAAGGAATAAATAGTCATTTTGGCTGGCATAACTGTTCCCTAATTCTAGTTCTAAAGGTTAGGCAACAATGAGGGGAATATTATTAAAGATAAAGACTTCCTGTTTTGGTCACTGATGTTGCACATAATGCGAAACATCTGAGAAAGTAAATGCTTATGGGATGAGATGAGACATAAATATTGTCCATTATCCTCTGGAGGTTTATTAGTTCTTTGAAGGCAACGGGGTCTTTCCGGAAGCATCTTACCACATTAGATTTATGCCCGGTAGAGCAGATACGAAACAGCAGATGACTGGCTAATACTTGGCTCTGATCTGCCCCAGCCCTGGCTCTGATCTGGTAAGAGACTGGCACAGTGCTGTTACTGTGGCAACTTCTTTTATAATACATAGACACCCACGCTATTTCCATACACCAGAGCCTTACTATGTCCTATAACCATGTGGCATCCATGTCTTTCACCTAAGGCGACAGCAGAAATGCATGTCAAGAAAAGTGGTCTTTTTTGCTAAGTGTGTTTGACATTTGAGGGCAGAGAAAAAGAGGGACCCGGTCCATTCATCTGCTTGGTCTCTGTTGCCTGTTCTCCCGGTCATGACCACATCCGTCATGCCAATTGTGGCTATTTAGATCGGCTAGCTCTATAGACACATGCCAGATGCTGTATGGTGCCCCATGCACACAAGGAGCAGGGACATATCTGTGCCGATGGAGACGTGTACACACCTCTGTTTCCCGTATGTAGTTATATTCACAAACACTCAAATGGCAACAGTGCACACACGCAAGCGCACACACACACATACAAATACACACACACATACACACACACTCAAACTCTTGTGCGCACAATACACTCAAGAACATGTATTTATTTACACATACTTATAGACACACACACATTGATGCACACACACACACACATACGCACACACACACACACACATTGTGACATTTTGCAACAAACTCTTTTATGTGCAGCTCTGGGGATCCCAGCTGCAGAGACTCAGAGACTTTAAAGGAGAAATCAGTCAGACTAAGACAGGACAAATATCAACATCCTCTCTACACCCATGGATCCAACATCCATGTTTATCCCAGCCTGAATGGTAATGGCAACCAAGAACTGATAACCACTGTCCACACACTCTCCACATATTCTGCACTAATTTAGTTCACATTCCTTAAAGCGATAGTTTGGAGTAATTCCAATGAGTTTGCTGGGTGCTGTCAGTAGGAAGGAGAACAAGAGAAATTTGTACAACAAATTGAAACTGAACAGCGAACACGCAAACTGAATGGCATCATTAGCTCACTTTCACATTCGTTACGGTATCATTCAGTTAGCATTAACTTCCAGTGTGGGTTTTTTGGTCTATATCCTTCCATAATTATTTTTTTCACCTTCCTCTGACAGCACTCAGCAAGCTTGTACAACTTAGAGTTAAGTGCCTTGCTCAGCTGGGATTCGAACCCACAACTTCTAGCAAGGTTCCTTAACTGTTATGCCACCACCGCCCCATAACTTGAATCCTCCGATTTTCACTGTCCAAGTAGAATGACACTGTCATGCACGACAGTACAGAGCTGACTTGAAGTGAAGAAAGGAGTGAGCACATTATTTCCAGTTGTACTTTCAAGAGGTGTACTTTTTCACACACATTTAAAAGGGCAGTCACTCACACACACAAACACACACCACACTAATTAACTGACGTTGTTCTGTCCTACTGTGAAGTGGCTGTTGCTTTGTGGGTGGCAGTTAAAACTTCACACACACCCACACACACACTTACACACATACACACACACACAGACCCCACCCCACTCTCTCCACCTCAGCCAGCTGGTGTCTTGCTCTTTCTCTTTGACACGCACACACACACACACACACACACATCATTACACACCAACACAAACACAAACTCTTTCCACAGTCCCACTCATGACCTCTCTCAAGTGTCAGTCACATCCACACTGTCTGGAAAACAGCACACACACACACACACACAGGCACGCATGCATGACACACCCACACAAAACAGATTTGTATATGGCTTTTATCATGATCTTTTTATAGTGATCAAATTCAGGTTGAGATCTCAATTGAGACAGCAGACCCTAGTGTCTGTCATAGCACCCAGAGCAGCACCATATGAGGAAGACTTGGTCAGTTGCTATTATAACCTATAACCAGCTCCTTATGACATAAAACGTCTCAAAGATGCAGCAAACTGTTCAATTCAGTTTAGAAACTCTTCACATCCCAAGACATCCAATTGGATATTCTGTTGCCTACATAGTAACAATAAAGCTGCTTGTGCCTCAAACCTAAAATACTACCCTATAATATATGGGGAGTTATAAACTCAGAGAGGAACAGCATAGCTACACAAATGTTCTTTACTGCACTGAGTTTTTGTCACAGAATGCATTTGTCTCCTTTGATGTTTTTTTTTTATTGGGCCTTGGTCAGATTGTGTACTGTTGAACACAAAGTAAAAACTCACCACCACATTCCACTTCAAACCCTGAATATGCAAATAGCTGACATAGTCATGTTCCCGCAGGACCTCTATGTTTCACTGCAGAGGACTGCATCCATCCAGAGATGAGCACAGTTTGCAGGTGCTTCCTATGAAGGAGCGAGAGGGAAGGAGGGTTTGCACAAGACAGCCAAATGAGCATACTCAAAGTATTATTCAACTAAATACAAGCTTTCTACAGCTGCTCTACAAATTTCTACATAATATCCAGCTGGCCTATAAAGTTCTACCTACAGTACAGTGTGCAAAGCATTTATCGTTATTTATTATTTTTCTATAAATATGTTATTTAAATGTTGCTGGTACTGTTATAATAACATTGGAGCCTTGCTATTCTCACATGGACAGAAGTGGTCAGTTTAAAACAGTGTAAAAGGTTGTGAGCTGTTCTGTTCTGTTCTGGGAGCTGTTCTTCAAGTCCTGATGCCAGCAGTGATACGGGCATGGCGTGCAACAGAGCCGCTACCCTGAGCTTAACCACTGATCTGAAAATAACCAAACTGCAAAGCTGGCTAAATTGAAGCCGTGTGTGCCGTTGACCAGCGACAAGGTCATAAAGCAAGACCAATTTCCACCCCCAAATTAAGACAACGCAGAACAACAGAACTGAATCAGAGCTGGCTAACTAGCTGAATTTGAGTGGCAAGCTTTTTCAATAAATTACTTTTGGTGTGTCTCAGTCAGTCAAAACCAGCTGTGGCAAACAGTACAAGACAGGAAAATTGCAGAAAAATGCGCAGAATTGTTTCTCCTTCATATTACTGATTGGCTTGTGAATGTTTTTTTTTTTTCAATAGTTTCAGTAGTTTCCGTTTCAGTAGTAGCCTCACGTGGCGGGAGATGTGAAAGCAGTGGTTTTAGCTGCAAACGTGGACTCAGCTCTAACTCTGCATATGAATGTGATTCAGTGTTTACACACCTGGGGGAAATACCCACAAATACACCATTTGCTGGGTTTCAATGTGCCAGCTGTTCAGCTCGCTCTTTAATATCCGTTCCTTCAGCTGCTTTTCTCTCTTAAGAGAAAGAATTTCTGCACAATCATCCTTTTCCTCTGTCTCTCTCTGTCTCTCTCTCTCTCTCTCTCTCTCTCTCACAGACACACACACACACACACACACACACACACACACACACACACACACACACACAGCCTTGGCTTCAGTCAAGGCTATGGATTTTCAGGAGCTTTGAGAGGGTAAAAAGAGAGGCATTAAAAGGGAGTGCTACTGTACACCAGACCCGCACAGAGACCCCTTCAAAGGACGCCTGAAAAACACCTCTAGTGCAGCGGCTCAACTGCTCTATTTCTAGTTGTCCTCCAGTCTAAATATTGTGGGTTATTAGTCTTGCCATGGTTTAGACAACTTTGTCTGTTTGACAGCCTTGCTGTGTTCGCCTAAAACAAAAGCCTAACACCTTTGTGGGACCATTTTAGGTTGTTGTTGACCAGACAGATCAAAGATTTGCTGTGGAAATGTTTCAGTTGGCCTTTACCCCTACCAAAGACCTGCATTCCTCACTTGTATGTGTGTGTGTGTGTGTGTGTGTGTGTGTGTGTGTTTACATGTTTCTCGGAAAGAGATATCTGTTTAATCATCTCTACTTGCCAATAGTTTCTTTCATTTTTAGCAGCACCAGCCAGTGACACCATTTCTATCTATCAATCCACCCTCTCACGGGACACAGATACCGTGCCTCAATCTGCAGCATATCAATCATTTCTATCCGATCGTCACCACTCCTCTCAACACATCAGCCTGATGATGGGGATGATGTATAAACTAAAACACATCCTTGGCTTGACCGGGGGTTAGTGACCCCGTGGGCTCCATTACTGACACCTCAGGAGGGGTTCACAGACAGACACTATTTTCCCAAAGAGACAAAAACTACAATAAAAAAACACTACATTGTTATTAAAAATAGATAACTAAATTCAAAAACATGATATTAGTAGCAAAAATAACAATAGGCATTACCCACAAAGAAAACAAGAAGAAAACAAAATATAACACCCATAACACTCACCACCACACCACCCACCAATGAAAGGCAAAGGAGGTGCCGATGGTCACTTAGAGAGGCAAGAGAGGGGTAGTCAGCTGGTGGCCATCCATTTCTCTGCCTACACCAATGTGTTATAGCCTAGTCTGCTACAGCACCACCCACACCAAAACACCCAAGGGTCACACTGTATCAAGGGCTCAGCCCTGGTGCACTGGCTCCTCACAGATATTAGCTCTTACAGAGCCTATGGTTATTCTTGTCTTGTCTTGTCAATGTGTTCAACATATGGTTTTAATTCTTTGTCCCATATCGTTACGCTTCAGAGACTTTATAATTCAAACAAGACTAGAGTGCATAGCTAACAGCACAGCCTAACTCCACAGCCCAGTCCCCAGGTCACCTGCTGGAGGACTGCTAGGCTTCTTCCGCTGGACAGAAAGGGGAGGTGAAAAGACTAGCAGGGCCAGAGTACTGGGAGCATTAGGAGGATGTATGGGACTCTCTCCTTCAATTGGAGACAGGAGGAGATGAAAATAATGGGAGTGGAAGACTCTCTGTAGATAGATTTCAGAGAAAGAAAGAGAGAGAGAGAGAGAGAGAGAGAGGACTCTCTGCATTTCTCTTTATTACACAAAAGCACCACAGGGTTCTATTAACTCCATGGAGTGGGTGGGTGGGAATGCTAGCAGGCTAACGGACTGGTATTCTCAGAGGCAACTCTTTTGAAGTCTCATCAACAGCACAAAATAGGTAGTCAACAACATGGTGTGCTTAGAGGCGACCTGAAGGGGAGGAAGAAAGGGGAAAACAACACCCGCATCCCCCAGAGGGAGCAGTCAGAGGAGCACCTCAGAGGGTGCCTGCTGGTAACACATCGCTGGCAGATAGCAGCTGTGTGTGTGTGTGGAGAAAGAGGCTGTTATTCTTATCACTAGAGATAAAAGGGCAGGGCTGAAAGCGGATGGAGGCCATGTGAATGTGGGTTGTAAGTGTGATGGTGTAAGTACAGTGCACAAGTGTAAGTGTGAAAGCCTTAGGGGTTCATACGAAGGCCTCCGCCACAGCTGTGATGGTCTCCAAGTCCATGCCTGCAACGGAGACATTCCACATGGGCGCACTGGCTTCGACTTCTTGGCCCTCCAGTCCCCGACTGGAGCCGCATACTCATGCTCCACACTTTACTTTGTCTGGAAGTATGCTTACATGCTTGCTTTTCCTTAACATCGTTCATGAGATTCAGAGAGGTTACTGTGTTACAAGGGTTGGTTACTGTGTGTTCATGGTTGGGCTTTATGGTTCTCACCACAGTCAAGAAGTAAAGGGAAAAAATAAATACATAAACTAAAGCAACAAAGGAAGGAAGGTGCGGTCGGATGAGGGATGAAGACATTTGGTTACAATGGTCAAATTTTACTGGATGTCATTACAAAAGATATGAAATTGGCCAACTGTAGATTTAGCTGTTAAGGATTCTGTCACAAGCCATAGTTCAAATGCTGCAAGGACACATTTACAGTGGGCATGGTGCTTTACTCTCACTCTTACAAGGCAATGGGATTTATGGCGTGACCTGGGTGACACCTAAATCACCTGTGTTGACTGGATTGGATTGGAGTGCACATAATGACACTTGTGTATAATCTACGGCCAGGCTTCACGTGGAAACCGCAGCTGCCATAGGAAGGTTCGAGGAGTCATCTGGGAGGGTATGATAAAGCCCAGATCAAAGGCATAGTGTGTCAGGGCGCAACTCCATCAATGACGTCTGTAATCCCAAGACTGCGAGACTGACAGGCGAGGCCATGATTGACGGTGCCTTTGTCCGGCGTAGCATTTGTCTGAACCTCGTAAATCTTGATGCCACTCTCCAACCCCCCCCCCAGCCCTGAAATTCAGTTCTCTTTCCTGCTACACCCCCAAGTCCCTCTCCAAACCTCCATTCTCTGAGAGTTAATTCAGCCCCTTGGCATGGCCAGGCGTCCATTACTCACAGATTGCTGACACTCACCTAAAAATAGACCTCCAACTCCCCCACTCCCCACCCGACCCCAGCCACGTCCCATCTCTCCGCCATCCAAACCTGCTCTCTATTCTCCCATTCGGCAGCACAGTTGGAGTGCCAATCACTACGGCAACAGCACAGAAATGGTAACAGACGCCATAGTTTCCCCCCAGAGATCTTCATCCAGCTGCTGGATAATGCCTCTAGGGTTGGAATAATATATCTGAAAATTAAACATACATATTGCTTACACTTATCTCAGTGCTTAACATCCTCCTCTCTCTCTTTCCAGTCAGACTCAACTGCTTATGTACTTTGGCAAGAGTCAGGGGAGATCATTTCTCTATTCACCAAACTGGAGATTGTGGGGGGAATCAGAAACCAGATCTGTTGCAGTTGTGTGGAAACCTCTGTGTCATGGTGCTGCCCCCTGCTGGTCTGGATGCACCAACTCATTAAACAGCAGCGGATCCAGAACAGCACGTCCCAGTCAAGTCTGAGATGTTTAGTTTATGGGCCAAAAGCAGCACAGGGCTTACTGCCATCTAGCACTGCTGGTTAGTCAGGAACCAGTAAATTAAATGTCATGCAGCTCATTAATGTGACAGCTGGGCCTGCTTATTGAAAATGGAATGCCCAGAGATAAAACTGAAGATGACACCTTCTGGATTCACACACACACACACTCATGACACCCTTAAGATTGTCTGTCTGTCCGTCTCCCTCTCACACACATACACACTTATATACAGCTGATAGCGTCAGTGTTTTTGCACACATCTCCAACAGAGGAATCACACATTATGATCGGGCGTGGGACATAAATCTCTCTCCTTACGCGGATGCCACATTCTCCTGGCTGGTGCCAGCAAACCACCTCATCACAGGAAGCACCAGGATACAACAGGGGGCCCAGGGAAGGAATGCGGTGCATCCCACCCCTGGTGCCATCGAAAAACATGGCACTGCTGAGTTAGAGGGCCCAAAGTCCAACCTGGAGGCTGGGCCTCCCATCTCAGGTTCTGAGGGGAGAAAGGAATGTCTCTGCTGGGAGAGTGGAACTCGTGTCAACTGTGGGAGCAAGGTGCCAACATCATCAAGGCCATGGGTTCAACTCCCAGGGGACTGACAGGGCATTAGCTGATATTACAAACCCCTCACTTTTGCTTATATTTGACTAGTAGTTTTGTTTAACTAACTAAAGTAAGTTGTAAATGTAAATTGTACTAAATACTAAATACCTAGCCTTGAATTGTAAATGTACCTCTATCCAAAGAATATCGCAATTATATTTAACCACGTTTTAGGCAGCGATGCTAACTGCCACATCACTGCAAGGCTTAGCCTAACATGCTCACAGGGGCAGGGGCATTAAATGAGTGTAAAAGCAGGTACTCAGATGACACATTCAAATGACTGGCCTCTAGCAAAGTGCAATCACTGCCATGCATAGTTGGCAAAATGGTGGGGACTTTGTGTTTCAGTTGTGTGGCTTGTCCTCATAAATAATCCATGCAACTGCCTTGTTTGCCAAGGACAGATTTCAGATGGTAAACAGGATAAATCACAGGAGACGTCTGGACAACACTTTTTTCCCAACTTTTAATAGACTTCGAATGAGACCCTCGGACACACAAAACATATTTATAGCATACACACACACACTGCCTTTGCAGATACATTTGAGAATCTGTGGGTATACAGTGATGGCATATCATGCTTACAAATTGTATTTTCATTGCTATTCTGATAAAACTACCCTCTGATGCTCAGGGGACCAGTGTAATACATTCCGTTTCAAAGTCCCAGCGAAGGCCAGTTATGGGGAATCATTAAGGCCCAGTCGAACAGCGATTTCTTAGCATACAAAACATTTCCTCATCCGAGACTGACATTCCATCTGACCAATCCCAGTGTTTGTGATTTCAAACAAAACGTCACCAGGTTTCGGTCAGGTACCCATCTGCTTTGCAGAAGCCTCTGGCAAAAACCATGGATTCCCGGATTTCCTCTTCAGGGTAAAGTGTGTCTGAAGGGTGGCGAATATGCTAAAGGACTTCTCAAAGCACTTTGTGACCATGGGGAAAATGAAATCTTTTTGCTAGTCAGTGCACAGCCAAAAAAAGTAGTAACAAAAACACTTTAAAAATAACAACACTTTTTTTCTTCTTCTCCAAAGGACATAAATTGTAAGCTGATGAGTTTGGTAAGGGCAGGAACGTCACACCTATTCATGCTTCCAGTACCAACGAAGGGAAAAGTGTGAAGTAGCAACAATGCTGGTCAATTACAAGACATTTTCTTTTGACCACATTGACAGTCTGATGAAGGCTTTCTGAATAGTAAAATTACGTATTGCAGACCCAAGTCTCCCTTTCATAAAACTTTTGCAAACTGTACGCTCTTTATAAAGACCATTTTTAAATCTTAGACTGCATCCCTCTGAAGTCCAGCACACAAAGATCCATTTACAATATTCACAAACAACTGTACCCAATAGTTACATTTTTTTTTCAAGTTAAATAACTAAACACAGGGGGAAAAAAACAACCAATGTTCCGTTCTCTTTAGCTCAAAGCACAGCAGAATTAGCCTGACAGCATTTTTAAATGACAAACCTCTCTCTCTCCCTCAGGATCTTGCTATGTTCTCTTCCATTGCTTTCTAGAAGGTGATGCTCATGGTATGTTTTCAGTGAGCAAGCTGAAAAGAGGGTCAAGACGTGAGGAATTCTCAGCTGCAACCTCTAATTAATGGAATCAGCACTGGGACAGTTTCTGTACATTTACTGGTAAGCTGGAGCACAGGATGTCTGTAGATTTTTTTGACGGTGATGACTCTCTTCTATTGTGTGTGTGTATGTGTTTGTGTGTGTGTGTGTGTGTGTATGGGAAGAGGTGGTGGTGGTGGTTATGGTTTGAAGAGAGGGGTTGTGTATGGAGCCCACAATGAGAATGACCGTTCTCAGCCATTTGTTGTCTGGAAAGCAGGAGGTGATGACAGCGGCTGTTCCTCTATGTACAATCTGAAAAAATCAGTCACGTGATTTGGCACAGGATAGTGTAGGCTGTGCTGCCTCAGAGAGAGATAGAGAGAGAGAGAGAGAGGGGAAACAAAAGACAAAGAAAGAAGGAAAGAAAGACAGAATAGAGAAAAGAGACAGGGTTAGAGATTGAGTGAAAAGAAGAGAGAGAGACAGAGAGAGAGTGAGAGGGAGAGAGAGAGTGAGAGAGAGTGAGAGGGAGAGAGAGTGAGAGTGAGAGAGAGATAGAGAGAGAGTCCCTCTGCCACGTGAGGGTGCTGGGTGTGCCAGGGTCTTGTGTAGCTGGTGTAGGGCTCTCTCCCTCCTCACAGCACCTCTGGAGAGACAGGAAACATACAAACACCTCAAGTCAGTTTAATAGTCAATTTCACCTTGGTACGCTCTCTCTTTCCCTCTCTCTCTCTCTCTCATACACACACACACACACACACACACACACTTAGAAAATGCGTCTGACGCACATTTCTCAAGTGCAACATTGAGACATTATTCACCGACATGCCACATGAACCACCTGAGGTCTTGAGTGGCTTACTGAGATCATCAAGAGTGTGTTTCCCATTCTGTATTTCTATGTACCAGTGTAAGGCTGCTGGTTGTGCGTGTGTGTGCGTGTGTGTGCGTGTGTGTGTGCGTGTGTGTGCGTGTGTCATCGTCATGCATTTACAGGGAATCTGCGTCGATTTACTAGCGGCTCTGTCAGCTGCGCATGCTAACTGCCGTGAGCTCTGGCATTTCAGGGCTCAATTAGGAGATTAGCGCAGCTACGCTACCCCTGCTCGAGGAGTGTGTGAGTGTGTGGGAGTCCGCAGAGCAGAAGACAAGGAGCCGTTAGGAGAGGATCTCCAAGTAAAAATGGCACCTCGTGCCTGATGTTACCTCGTGCCTGATGGCGGCCAACCCAGCTGCGCTCTCTCGCAGACTGACGGCGGCACCTGTCGTATTGCTCGCAGTAACATTTGCTCAGAGCTCCCCGTCCTGCTACCATATTTATCGAAATCTCCATGGAGCTCTTGATGAGGTTCACATAGCAATGTTTTTTATAAGGTTGCGGGTTTGATACTCAGGACTAGCAGGGAACCATACATGGAGGGACAGGGATTAGCAGTGAAAAAGATATCAGTGTGTGTGTGTGTGTGTGTGTGTGTGTGTGTGTGTGTGTGTGTGTGTGTGTGTGTGTGTGTGTGTGCGTGTGTGTGCGTGTGCGTGTGTGTGTGTGTGTGTGTGTGCGTGTCTGATTAAAAACATTGTTTTTTATGGGGGAGAGGGCAATAGGGCGTGACCCTGTAGTGTTTTGCTTTAGGAGTGATTTATGACTCGAAATGAAGGCTGTCTACAGGCGAACAGGTGTGTGTGTGTGTATGTATGTGTGTGTGTGTGTGTGTGTGTTATGAGAGTAATGCTGACCATGCTGGAAGTAGGGGGCTTTGCGATATGTGATGGTGATGTGTGGGAGAGAGTATGTGTGTGTGTGTGTGTGTGTGTGTGTGTGTGTGTGTGAGAGAGAGAGTGTGTCTGGGCGGGATCCTGTTTCTATGCTTAGCTGGCCTGGGCTGGCTGTCTTGTTGGGGTTAGGTCTCCTAGCCAACCTTCCCAAAATGCAGTGCATAGCTGGAGGCCGGAGGTCCGTCATCCAAGCTGTCAGAAACTCCAGACGAGCCATCCTCACCTTCAACCCCTCCCTTCTTCTCTCTCTGACTCTCCTTCGCTCTCTCTCTTTCTCTCAGCTCCTCTCCACGCCCTCCTGATCCTCTTCCTCTCTCACTCCGACTTTCGCGTCTCTGACTCTCTCTCTCTCTGTCTGTCGCTCACTGAACCATGACCCCACAAGGGCCCATTTGCAGCCTTTCGCCCAGTCCACAGCCCATCACCCCCTTCCTCTTGGCTGCCGACCCCCCTCTCCCTCACACAGCCCTTCTCAGAGAATTAAAGCTCTCATGTGGCCCCCTTCCCCGCAGGCACACCTGAGACGGTCCCGTCCTTAGCCCCCCCACAACCACCCCTACACACACACACACACACACATTCTCTTGAGTGTCAACAGTGGTGTGAGGGAGGAGGTGAGGGAGGAGGCCAGGCGTCTGTGTCAAGAGTAGCGCCATGAGACCCCTGTGGCGCCGGGGTGGGGGGGGGGTGCCAGGTTTACGGGTGCCCTCAATCCCCCCCACCCCTAATGTGAGAAGTCAGATGCCGTTTGTGGGGATAATACTCAACCCACACACACACACACACACACACGCTTGCACACACACACAACTCCTGCGATCCATGTACTCAGATCGGCCTTTTGAAAACGGCAGTAAAAAAGGCTCCTTCTTGGCGCCTAAGGTCCAGGCTGAGGGGCAAGCAAAGGCGTTGTGCAGCAGTGTGCACTGAGATGTGCTTCTTGCCTGATCTGTAACATATGGACGTGATCCGCAGGCATTCACCATGGCTCCCAGCTGGGCGTCTGCCAAAAACAACTGCCTTCGGTTCACTCTGAAAGCCTGATTTATAGACGTGCGACCACCGAGTCCAAACCTGACAGTATATGAACTTCTCAAAGCCATTTGTTCTGGGCACGTTCGCATCTTTGCTTTTCTTTTTTTTCCCCACCACCACCCACTCAACATCCCCCATTGTTCTCCAGCAGCTTCATACCTCAAGTGTCTTAAAGTTACATAAGGCCTGGACTCCCTTCACAGAGGAGCGTTTAGCCGTGGGAGAGAGCTGGCCCAGAGCTCATGATGATCTGGCACACTAGTGCCAAGCTAAGTCCAGCACCAGCTGCACAGTCATGAGTGACTGGGGGCAAATAAACAGCAGCCAGATGCAACAGCAAGGCTTGGACCCACTTTATATTGCAGTGTGCTTCACAAGTAAGTTCATCTTATTACATATGCACGGTCGGAATGTCGAAATATGTCGGAAAATAGAGTTCCATGGTCACTTCCGTTGTGACTTTTTTGTTGTATTGTGGCTTTTTCTTTTGTTGAGGCGTTTGTATTTGTTGCGGCGTTTGCATTTGCTGTGACACTTCCCGGCCACATATGACTAGAACAACACAACACAACACTAAAACATAACACTAGTTCACTGAGTATCAAGTACATTGCAATAAAAGTTAAAAATGGTTGTGTATGGTCTAAAAACCTGTGACGCTGGTGCAGGAGATTGCAGCTTGATTTTTTTTAATTACCTGCAACATGCTGAGGCTTCATTGGGGCTGCCTTCTTCAGGAAGCTGTCCCCACTTTCGAAAGCCATTATTGGCTCGTGAGGAATGTCACTCTCTGACTTCTCCCGCCCGCTGCCGTTCCTTCCACAGTGATTGGACAGCTGGATGATCTCCTCAAAGTGTGTGGCTTCGCCCTTGCTCAACAGGCCGTTCTCGTGCTTCACAGGCTGGACTCCGTTCACCACTGAGGCACTAAAGGGGGTTAAAACATACAGAGTTTAAGACCGGAATGCAAAACACTTCTGGGGATCAACTTGAATCTCAATCGGGGAGGGGAAAACTCTCTGATGCAGCAAAATCCAGTAATAAATTTTGGCTGGTTAAATAATTAGACACAGGACTTTTGATCACATCATAGAAGGACTGAGAATACTATGAATTAAATGTTCTTGGACAAAGCTCAAAGACGTCTGCTTAAAAAGGATTGGCGACTGCCTTAGAAAGCCTCGTTTAGTTATTTGATATGTAATAGAGATTGTTATTAATAGTGGTTACATAACCATTTATTGCCATATATTAAGATTCTAGACACTGGGACCTGTGCTTGTGTCACAGGGGAGTTTGATGTGGCAGCTTATTTGCAAGAATGACTGTTTTGTCTCAGAGTAATAACATTGTGGTTATAGCCACAGGACCACACAGGAGTGTTTGAGCCTGGCTCGTGCTTCCGTCTGTGCCAACACTCTTCAGGATGTTGAAGCAGGCTTTTTTTGTGTGGGTTTGCAAAAAGCACCGGCTTGTCGAAATCTTGATTAGTGGGTCGTCCAGCTTGGGTTCTGGCCATTTTTCAAACTCGCCATGGTGGTCTATCTTACTCTGGTCATACATGAGTCCACACGTGTAAACACACACACACATACGCACACACACATGTACATGTATATGTACACACCCACACCCACATACACACACACATCTATAGAGCGAGAACGTCTTGTTTACCTGTCGTTAGCACTCAGGGGCTGCTGCTGTTGCTGCTGAGTCACATCTGGACTTGGCTGGTAGTCAGCTGCAGCTGGGGAGGGAGAGAGAGAGAGAGAGAGAAGAGAAGAAAAGAACAGATCACACAAAGATGTGAGTATAAAAGAAAGAAACACTAAATAACCAACATCCTTTAAAAGAACTAAGAACAAGGAGAGGAGTCCCTCCAGACCTAGACATTTCCATATTCAAATGTTCCACGTGTCAGACGGCGCACACATCGAGGGCAAGAGACTGAGTGCGGTGTTCTCTTTCCCCAGGTTGGCTCTGTGCTGACAGGCCTCACACAGGCCCATAGACTGGAGCCCATGGCTAAAGGACACCACAGGAACCCACTAATATACAGCAGACGAGTCTCTGGCCACTCCACACACAATGCGGGCGACTTAGGAGCTCAACTCTTGCTTCATGTCTGCCTGTCTCTTTCAATTTCACACTCACTGGATCTCCACTTTCTCTTTCACTCTATCCCTGTCTCTACCTTTCTAAAACCCCCATCCCTCTTTCTGCCATTTTTCTCTCCTTCCTGTCTCTACCATTCTAACCACCTCTCTCTCTTAATGCTTTTTTGCCACCTCTCTCTTTTTCCTTCTCTGTTTCATATCATCTCTCTCTCTATCTATCTATCTATCTATCTCTCTCTCTCGCTCGCTCTGAGGTGTTCACCTACGAACCACTATTGAGTGAGTGTTGGAGTGAAAAGATTCATGTGTGGACACACACTGACTAGAGTCACTGGTCTTGGCTTTGTTTCACTTCTGTCCCATGTTTACACTCTTTGCTTGGACCATCCTAACTTGTGGCTTTGACATGCTAATGCAAACTTTCACTGCGCTGGGCTGAAAGCTGTGAGGATGGGGGGGGGGGGAGACGGAGACAGAGAAGAGTTGGTAAGGCATAAATAAATAAATGAATGAATAAATAAATAAATAAATAAATAAATAAATAGATAGATAAATAAATAGATAGATAGATAGATAGATATGCACAGTCCCTACACCAGCAGGGAGAGATCCAGAGAAAGAGAGACTGCTCATTCTCTTCCTCCTAATGGTAGCACTTAGAGACTGGCATGCCATCTTGGCTCCACAGAGTGTAGCCACAGATCTGAGCACATCCATGCACACACACACACACACACACACACACACACACACACACACACACACACACACACACACACACACACACACACACACACACACACACACACACACACACACACACTCATCCAATTCTGATGGATGGGATGATTCAGGGAATTGCTCCCCTATGAGCAACTAAGGATGATGCTGATTCATTGTAAAACAATATTATGCAATATTATCCTCAGCACAAACACTTGAAGAGAAGGAGAGAGAGAAGGGATCCCCTAACAACTCTTTCCCCAAGTCCTGGGAGAATCAGCGCTGGTGGAATCCTTGAACTGGTTTGGTCAGAGAAGGAGACCTTGCTGGAGCTTTGTTGACCTTGGGTGTGATCAAGCCAAAGAAAACAAGCCGTACTCAAATGACAGGCCAAGAAACGCCTGCTTTTAACAAGAACACTTCTCTAAAAATAACCCTCTGGAACACCACCCTGGGAACACAGCAGCGCTCCATTTCAAGACTTTTGACTTGTTTTCAACTGTTTCTTTCTTCCCCATTTCTACCACTGGCCTCATGGCAGCAGCCGAAAGGGTGCTGCTCACCTTTGGTGCTCTCGGGGTCTGGTTTGGCATCTTTGCCGTTCACCTGGGGGGGCGAGAGAGGCTTGGTGTCCTTCTGCTGCAGGAGGTCAGAAAAGAAAAGAGAGGGAGAGGAAAAAATATTGCCGTCAGACTAAACTGGTCCCAGAACAGTGATGAGGCCCCGACTGGGCCCGGTCGGAGTGAGGCCGCAGGACAGGGATCAGTAGTTGCGCAGTAAGAAGGCTGCAGAGGAGTACTCACTTTGTCTGCAGCGCCGTCTGTTTTGCGTGTTCTCTTCATGATCTCCTCCAGACGCTGCGGAGAAATAACAACAGAAGCAGAGCGACTGAGTTAGACTGCTGTGGTGAGAGTAAGAGAGTGTGTGTGTGTGTGTGTGTGTTCTCATGTGCCAGAGGTTTCGTGGGAATGAATAGTTCATATGGAATGTGAGGCTCATTCTCTCATTTATACACACACACACACACACACAATGGTTCACACACAGAAACACAAACACAATATATTTGCATACACACAGCATATATTGCACATGCATATATTGACCCAGACCCTTGCAAATGCACAAATACACATGTGGTTGCACACACGCATGTCAAATGAACAAAGACCATATTCCCGCAGACATGGCTTCTTTAATGCACACAATGGAAATGGTTGCGGTTCCCAAACAATCTCAGCCAGGCTGGAGGGGCTAATGGCCCTTATTTATGGTCTGAATCCTCCTCCACTGAGTGGAATGGGTGTTATGAAACAGGGAAGAGCAAGCAGTGAAGACATTTTGATGAGCTGAAGTGTTTAAGGGGCAGAGGCTACCTAGACCGACAGCACTACTAAGAAAACTTCCAATCTCCAGACCAAACCCTCTGTGTGTGTGTGTGTGTGTGTGTGTGTGTGTGTGTGTGTGTGTGTGTGTGTGTGTGTGTGTGTGTGTGTGTGTGTGTGTGTGTGTGTGTGTGTGTGTGTGTGTGTGTGTGTGTGTGTGTGTGTGTGTGTGTGCGTGTATGTGTGTGCGTGTGTGTGTGTGTGTGTGTGTGTGTGTGTGTGTGTGTGTGTGTGTGTGTGTGTGTGTGTGTGTGTGTGTGTGTGTGTGTGTGTGTGAGCAAATAGAGAGGGGCTCTTACGATGGAAAGTACTGGGGGTCACTGATGAAGGAAGACTGGACAAGCGACCAAGGACATGTTGTCCTATGGCCAGACAGCAGTGGAGTCCGACTTCAGAGTTAAGAAGATTGCCTATCTGGACAGTTTAGGGCACTAGGCATAAATACTTAAGCACCCACATCCAGCTGGTCTCCTAACTTTGCTGCAAATGTTCCCAAATGTTAACTGTATGCTATCTGACTAAGTGTCCTTGCCTCAAATTACCCAACCATTATAAGACGCAACTTAATTCCACAGCCTAGAATTCTACATGCGTACAGAGAAAACTGCAATCATTTTGGGCAATTTCTGTAAACATCTGTGAACATCATCTCCAAACAAACAACTCCATCTCCATCCTTCCAACTCATTCACTCTCTTTCTCTCCCTCATTCATCCTTCCATCCTTCTCTCTCTTCCTCTCTCCTTCCCACCTGGTTTGGGATATAAACCACAGCTGTATCAGCCCTCCTCACTTTGGTCTGAATCGGCAGGAAGACCTCCGCTGAGGGGTGTGTGTCTGTGTGTGTGTTTTTTTTTTTTTTTTGTGGGGGGGGGCGTCTGTGACTCATTTCTTACTGTGGAGGGTGCAACCTCAACCTCAGCTCCCTAGCCTAGTCAGCTTGGGTCAGGGTGGGGCGGGGAACGGCATGTAGGCCAACTTTTATGGCCACCTATTATTAAGGCACGCGGCGCACACACACACAAACACACACACACACACACACACACACACACACACACACACACACACACACACACACACACACACACACACACACACACACACACACACACACACACACACACACTTGGACTTTGATACTGTGCAGCCGGTACAGAAGAGTAGAGCAGTATTAAATGCCTCTATTGTTGAGTTTGTCCAAATCCAATGTGTGGAACGGCTGTTCAGTGTGGCCGGATATGTTACTCTCTCTGGGAATGTGCTTCCAGTGTGGGTTATCAGTGTGTGTGTGTGTGTGTGTGTGTGTGTGTGTGTGTGTGTGTGTGTGTGTGTGTAAAAGCTGTAAATTTGTAATGTATGCTGTTGTGAATGTACACATTTATAGTGTGTTTATACATGTGTTTATGTCCATGTAAGTGTCTGTATAAGTATAAGTGTCTATGTATGTGTGTGGTGTGTTTGTGTTTGTGTGGTATGTGGGTCAGAAATACAGGTCATGATTGGTGGAGTGGGGTTGTGGGGGAGGGAACAGGAGGTATGACTAGTGGTTGGGCAGTGGTTTAGTGTGTGTGTGTGTGTGTGTGTGTGTGTGTGTGTTTATGTTGTCTTACCTTCTTTCTCTCCAGTCTCTCCTGCTCCTCCTTCTGGAAGTGTTTCTCCCTCTCAAGGCGCTGTCGCTCAGCCTCCTCTCTGGCCTTTGCCTCGGCCTCCTCTTTCTGAAACACACACACACACACACACACACACACACACACACACACACACTGATAAATGTCAAACCAAATAATACATTATAGATACAAGCTATGGATTTCCATTACAGAGCAATACCATTGTACAGACAAGGGTTCATTACATTTCCTGCCACTAGGGGGTGACAGAGCAGCAGCGCTAGCTACAGGGCACAGACTGTTACACAAGCTTTTCCTGACAATGGCCAACAATTTCCCTTAAGATTTCCCAAGAGGTTTCCTGTATCATTGTGAGTTCAGACTGGTTGAACACTGAACCCTCAATCCTGACCACATGTCAAACCCAGTGCTAAGAAACATTCAACCTTGCTCTTTCGGGTCAACTAAAACCATCCTCTATTTCAGAGAAAGCCAGATCCCTATGCCACGGCTTGGCGACTGACTCAGGCCACTGTGAAAACGTGGGTAAGAGCGAAGCGATTCTGCAGTCTGTGGAAAACAAACAGTGACGCATGAAGATGATGAGTTGGAAAAATCCGGTTTTAAAGTGTGGGCTGTGGATTGAAGTTAATGAGGTCAGGCACACAACTACTGGGTAATAAGCCAACGCCTCGCAGCGGCGGACGAGCCGACCACAGCAGGCTGATCCCCTGACAGGGAGAGAGGAGGGCTGCTGAGGTGATGGCATGATCTACCGTCTGTCTGCCACTCCTAGTAGTTAGAGATTTGCCAGAGAAGGGACTCACTCATTGTGCTACTGGTCTCTCTCTGTTTATGTGTGTGTGTGTGTGTGTGTGTGTGTGTATGTGTGTGTGTGAGAGAGAGAGAGAGAGAGACTGAGTAAGCAATGATGATAAAGATGTACTACCGGTCTCTCCCTGTTTATGTATGTGTATGTGTATGTGTGTGTGTGTGTGTGTGTGTGTGTGTGTGTGTGTGTGTGTGTGTGTGTGAGAGAGATAGAGAGAGAGACTGAGTAAGCAATGATGATAAAGATGTACTACCGGTCTCTCTCTGTTTATATATGTGTATGTGTGTGTGTGTGTGTGTGTGTGTGTGTGTGTGTGTGAGAGAGAGAGAGAGAGAGAGAGAGACTGAGTAAACAATGATGATAAAGATGTACTACCGGTCTCTCTCTGTTTATGTATGTGTATGTGTATGTGTATGTGTGTGTGTGTGTGTGTGTGAGTGTGTGAGAGTGTGAGAGTGTGAGAGAGTGAGAGAGAGAGAGACTGAGTAAGCAATGATGATAAAGATGTACTACCGGTCTCTCTCTGTTTATGTATGTGTATGTATGTGTGTGTGTGTGTGAGTGTGTGAGAGTGTGAGAGTGTGAGAGAGTGAGAGAGAGAGAGACTGAGTAAGCAATGATGATAAAGATGTACTACCGGTCTCTCTCTGTTTATGTATGTGTATGTGTGTGTGTCTGTGTGTGTGTGTGTGTGTGTGTGTGTGTGTGTGTGTGTGTGTGTGTGAGTGAGAGAGAGAGAAAGACTGAGTAAGCAAATGAATGAAAATGGGAGATTCATTGATGCGTGATGATGGGACACTGGGACACAGTAGAGAGTGGCCTGAACCAACTGGTGCTTCATGTCACTTCCGCCTTTACACGCCTCAAAGCACACAGCCCTGCTCCCTGTCCTCTTCATCCTTCTCTCTCTCTCTCTCTCTCTCTCTCACACACACACACACACACACACACACACACACACCAAGACCTCTACTCACTCAATAACATGAACAATGACGAACCAAGTATTGCAATTCTGAAAAAGAAATGTCTATAGGACTAAATCATGACAGCAGGATAGCAGCAGCAATAGTGACAGCAGGATCTCTGCATTTACAGTCTTCAGTCTACAGTCTTCAGTCCGGTTATTTGGTGTCTGTGTTTGTATACACTGCAGTCTGGTTATATGGTGACTGTGTTTGTATACACTGCAGTCTGGTTATATGGTGACTGTGTTTGTATACACTGCAGTCTGGTTATATGGTGACTGTGTTTGTATACACTGCAGTCTGGTTAGTTGTTGACTGTGTTTGTAGTGTCTTTGCATTTCGACACACCTAGTATATTGGATATTTTAACCTTGTTCTGTATTGAAGTAGCTACATTCTGTAATTATTGTAGTGGTGTGTGCATGTGTGTGTGTGAGTGTGTGGCCTCCACACTGACCTGTTTCTGGAGCCTCTCGTTCTCCTCCTGCTCGGCACGTGCTCTTTCCTGCGCCTCCTTCTCCTGCCGGAGACGGTCCTCCTCGTCCCGCTGTCTCTGCTGCTCGGCCATCATCCGCGCCTCCTCCTCTCTTTGCCTCCTCTCCTCCACCTCACGTGCAGCTCGCTCCTCACGAAGCACCCTGGACACACACACACACACACACACACACACAGACCCACAAAACACAAACACACACACGTGCACAACACACAAACACAAACACACACAGGTGAATTCTAAGTTCCTTGCGTTATAACAGGACGCGGTATAGATGGTATACTGAAATTTGATATAGATTAGAAAAATGCATAATGCAAAAACAAACAAACAAACAAACAAATAAAAAAAACAACACAGTTCAACAATTCACTGTTCCAAACAAACAAAACTCTTTATTTATCACCACCCAGGCCAAGGTCAGAGGTCATCAAGCTGTACTAAAGGACATCCTTCGGTCTCATTATTTACAACTCCACACAAGATATGTCAAGTGTGATGACCATGACATCCAAGCCCTGTGTAGTACCCCATGAAATCTATTAGCATTTAACCTTTAGTCCCCCGAGGCAGGAGGTCTTGTAAACGTTCCCTCTTTGAAAACGGTCTTTGTTTCCTCTCTTGGTGTAGAGAGGAGTCCTGAGTAGTATGCTTGTGGTGTGTGTGTGTGTGCGCGTGTGTGTGTGTGTGTGTGTGTGGTGTGTGTGTGTGTGTGTGTGCGCAGACATGTGTGGGAGTGCTTGGGGTAGTGGACACATAGACATGGAGTCAGCATCGCTCAGCTGCCACCCTGATAAAAATAAATAGCCATAGTGACCAGATGGATGTACTGGGCATTAGGAGTGGGTGAGTGTGAGTTGTGTGTGTGTGTGTGTGTGTGTGTGTGTGTGTGTGTGTATGCGTGTGTGTGTAGGGGAGACAGTCTTTTACACACGCAAGCAGCCCTGGACCTACCCAACTGTAATGGGATCATAAAGAGACACACGCACACACACTTTCACACAAACACACACACACACAGCTGATGGAGACATCACTCAGCTTTAGGTTGTGTAACATGTCTGGTGTGTGTGTGTGTGTGTGTGTGTGTGTGTGTGTGTGTGTGTGTGTGTGTGTGAGTGAAGGGCTCCATTGACTGGGTGAGATGTTTGCCTGAGAATTAACAGACAGCTGAGCATGAGAGACAGTGAGAGCTCTAGGCCTCCACAGCACAGGCTGAGTGTGTGTGTGAATACCAAGGGAGCACCCGCCAGAAGAAAACACACTTTCACCGACCGTCTGCCACCTGTCTGCAACGCAAGACCTCAACCCTGAGGTGTGGGCCAGCGAGGCCCAAACCATGACGCTGTTGATTTTCATCGGCTGTGTCTCATGTCACTCATGTATGGGCCACAGACACTTTAATCCATTCAATAATCAATAATCAATTCAATCATCGCTAGCAATGAGTTTTAGTCTCCTCATTGAGAGTCTTAAAAAGAAGTCCACTTAGGCCATGTAGTTAATAGGACCCTGTGTGTGTGTGTGTTGTTAGTCTGGTGGTTTCTCTCTGTTTGACTTTTCTCCTGAAGTCACCAATCACCTTTAAGTTGCGTTGTGTTTTCTTTCCAGTGGAATAGAAGATTGGACGCTTCAGTTGAATTTGATTCGGATCACAGATTTATTACAAAGTCGGATTACAATTGTTGATTAAATGGTAAATAGATGAAATAAACGAAATAAAAAGCTGAAGTAACAGAATGAAGTCTAAAGACTATCTGACGAAGCTACTCTTCTGTCTTGCCCGCCGTGTGTGTGTGTGTGTGTGTGTGTGTGTGACACACTCACCTTTCTCTATCTTCCTGCTCTCGTTTCTCCTGCTCCTCCCTCTCACGCTGCTCCCGGGCCTGCCGCCTCTTCTCGGCCAGGATGCGCGACGCCTCCTCCGGGTTGTTGGTGCCCGCCATGGGCTTGCCTGGGGAGGCCGCTGGAGTTGCTGGGGCTGGGGCTGGGGCTGGGGCGGCAGAGGATGCTGGGACAGCAGCAGGAGCTGGTTGCGATTGGCCAGGATCCACTGGCGGAGTGGTGGGGGCGGGGGTGGTGGCAGACGATGCGACTGCGGCGGTGAAAGGAGGAGGCGTAACGGGGGCGGAGGACACAACGATGGAGGGAACAGGGGAGGATCCTGGCGAAGGAAAGACGGAAAAACGAGCATGAAGGTAGACTGGGTAGGGAACAACGAACCACAGAACGCACAAGATGAATGAAGACAGAATGAGAAACAGGAGGATTGGAAGAGACGGGGTGAGAGAAAGAGAGAGAAAGAAGTGACATAGAAGTGTGAGAAGAGAGAGAGAAAGAATAAGAGATAAATGGATTCAGACAGAAAAGATGCGTAGATAGTAAGGGGTGGGGGGGAAAGAGATGTTTGTTGTGAGCACTGGAACTGAGTGACTGATTCTCAGCCTGCTCTTCCACACACACACA
Organism: Tenualosa thibaudeaui; assembly: GCA_027481765.1. Lineage (NCBI taxonomy): Eukaryota > Metazoa > Chordata > Actinopteri > Clupeiformes > Clupeidae > Tenualosa > Tenualosa thibaudeaui. Next base: position 2,883,158 of record JAIFZK010000019.1, on the reverse strand, counting down.
CACACACACATACCTCCCTGCATTGAGCTCTCTCACACCCACATGCACCACGCTCTAAACACAAACTCACTTCTTCTAAAGCCTCATTTAAACAATGCGTTTGTATTGATTAGCAGTCCCTGGCAGCGGAGGGGGTTGAAAGCATGCAATGAGAAAGAAAGTGGGGGAAAGAGATTTCCTGTGGTGGAACTGATTGTTACAAAGCTGTGTGTGTGTGTTTGATTCTCTGTGTTACTGTGTGTGTGTGTTTGTGTGTTACACACACACACACACAAGTGTTTTGTTTAGATGGTGGAAAAGGGTGCAGCTATGTCCAGTCTCCAGTGCTCACTATGCTCTTCAGCTCAGCTCTAGTGTGGAGACCCAAGCTCCTAGCACACAGCAAAAGAGACCGAATTCACTAGGAACCTTCTCTTTCATGGCTAATTTGCTGAAGTAATAGTCTAAAGATGGGCGCGCGCGCACACACACACACACACAAACACACACACACATACACATACACACACAGGGTTAGTCTGGTGTTCTGAGTTTCGGTTTCTCTTCTGGCTGGGTTCTTCGATCGGGTTTCGTTTCCAGAGAAGAAACTGGGCCAGGCCACAAACAAACAGAGGAGCACTGAATCAGCCCCAGCTGGGAGGAACTTGTGTATGTCTTACATCCAAGTGTGCTTAGATCGGTTTCACCAATCACACAAAATGCCTGATCAACACTGCTGAGCAGTAAGACAAACTCCAGGCAGAGAACATTGCCATCCTGAGAAGCAACAAACTGTACCAAATGACTGGCATATAACCAATGATGCTTAGAATCAGTGTGAATTAAATGCATGTGTATTATCTCTAAAAGAGCATTAAAAAACATCAGGTAAAAATCAGGGTAGATGTGAAGAGGCTTGAGTGGGAGCTTCTCAATATCAAAAAGCCACCTTAGGTAGGAAGCGTGAAGATAAAACACCTGCAGAATGAGTGAATGGCAGTGCAGTTTCTCACCCTTCGACTCGGGCGTGGCAGAGCGGCCACGCTCTCTGACCCTCTCGACGGGGGCAGGTGAGGCAGTGCGGGGGGTGACGCGGGCCGGGGTGCTGGCCCGCTTGGGCCGAGCCTTGGGGGTAGAGGGGCTGACGCGGGCAGAGGAGGCCCGTGGGGAGGGCGCCGGACTGGGGGAAGCTGTCCTGCCTCGGGGCGGTGTGGCCGGAGACGCTGCCCGTCGCGACAGAGGACTGGGACTAGGGAGAAGAGACAGAAGAAGAAGATGATGAAGAAGAAAAAGAGGGAGAGGAGGAGGAAGAAGACGAAGAAGAAAGGAAAAACCATGAGATGACGGTGGGTTAATGACTCACACAGTTTACAACAGCATTAAGAGAGATCACACACACACACACACACACACACACACACACACACAAAAACTGACTCACTCACTCCACCGCCACATTTAAGAGCCACAGTATGTGTAACACAAGAGCACAGACACAAAAAACACTTCCACATGAACCTCACTGAGCTGTGAACCACAGGATGAAAAACAGCATTTATTTGATCTCCCCCATAAACACATAAACCCCTTTATTCATGACCTTTCCTTGATGGTCTATTCTATATTCTACGCCAGAGAGGAGGAATGCTTGTGTGATTTTAAATACATTCGCCTTTGTAGATGATTGACAATTCTTCCTAAACTGGCACAGATAGGCATCGCCTCAACAGTATTTCAATTTGCAGTCCAGCAAGACCCTCTCACATTATTAAAATGCACAACCATTAGGCGGTTTGCAATTCTGCCAGAAGGACAGTTATTCAGCAAATGATCGGCCTGTGCTAGGAGTGGCTGATGCCATGCTGATGTGAGGCAGGTGAGCGGAATGCTAAGTGGTGCTGAGTGCTGGATCTGGGGGCCAGATGGAGTGGCTGTGGTGTCAGGCTGCTGTGCCAGGCTGCTGTGCCAGGCTGCTGTGCCAGGCTGCTGTGCCAGGCTGCAGGGGCTGCAGTGGGCACGCCCAGGCAAGCTCTAAGCTCTTAGGGTGAGGAGCCATTACCATTAACTTCTATTGTCTACTCCAGTGAAAAACTGCCATCCTTCTCTCTGTCTCTCTCCTTTCTGTCTGTCTGTCTGTCAGACACACACACACACACACGCATGCATGCACACACACACACACACGCATGCACACCCACGCACGCCTACACTTACACACACAGACTTTTTATAGTCTTCTTTTTCTTCCATTCTTGTTCTTGACCAGACTCACACAGAAGTACATCCCCCCCTTCACACATACATAAACACACAGATGCATAAACACACATACAGGTTTAAACACACATTTGTTCAGTATCCATCTTTTTTCAGCATCCAACGCCCTCCCACTCTCCATCCCTCTCCCTGTCTCTCTTCTTCTCGTCAGGCTTTTGTGGAGTCAGCACTATGTAGCTCTCCTCTATGTTAGCTGCCTGAGGGCTGAGTGAATGAGTGAGTGAGTGAATGAGTGAGTGAGTGAGTGAGCGAGCGAGCTCCCTGTTCCGCACTATCCTCACTGGGCCTGAGCTAGACCTGCCTCTGGCACTACGGGCTGTCTGCCAGACAAGACAGGATGCACTGTCTGTCTCTTTGACGGTGGCCTCAACCAACAGGTTGGCCTGTCTGAGTGAATGCTTGCCTATCTAGTCAATGGTTGTCCTTAAATCAAAAGACTAGACTGCCCCAGTGGAGGTTTACCCGTGACCTCAACTGACAGGCCACTTCAGGGACACCGGACTATTGAAATGCTGTCTGTCTCTTTCTTTCTTCACTGTAATATTAAATGACAGGCCGCAACGCCTGTGGATATTTGTACCACATGGCTTCCTTTTAACAAACTTGTGTCTCAGTTTATACCTTCCAGTCTTGCAGTTATGTAAACTCAGTGGCCTTGAATAACTTGAGAGGTGATTTAAGTCAAATGCATTAGTATTCTTTGTATTAGTTAGGGTTAGTTAGTATTTGTATTAGTTAGTTGTATTAGTAAGTATTAGTTAGGTAGCTGAATTTAGTAACCAAGTCACAAGCCCCAACAGTCTGTTTGGCCTATTAACAAGTCTGCAACTAGAGGGAGATGTTCTCCCCTAGTTTTGGAAGGGTTTTACTTTAACCTTATGTTTACCTAACCTGGCCATGCCTTCCTACGCACTTCTGCTTGTTTATTATTTCCCAACAGTGCTAGTCTGGATTTGATCCTATTGAGCTTGTTGTCTCAGGAGGCGTTTTAACCTGACCAATCAACAAACTCTTTGAACACATTGCCCCTCCCCTCCCCTCTGAACATTATACTGTAGGCGCTTCCACTCTGATTATTTTGATATTAATCTATTTGTCTATAATATGATATTTATTGTTTTTATTATGGCCATCCAAATCAGCTATCATTTTTTACCAAGACAAATTCCTTGTTTTTCCCTTGTGAAAACCTAGGCAAAATAAACAATTCTGATTGTGATTCTGACTTGGTGGCAGAGAGTCTCACCTGGCTTCACTTCTGATCCTCATGGAGGGCAGAGACTGTCTCTTCTTCAGCACCTTCTCTTTGACCAGGGCACTTTTCTCTTTTGCATTCTCTCGCTCCTTGTCCTTCTTCTCTTTCTTCCGTTTATCAACCTTTCAGAATATGAAACAAAACAGTATTACTGAATACTGAATGCTAAGCTCTCAATAATCTGCTTATTTTTGGATGTGCAACATCACCGCACACAGGGTAACAAAATGCCAGCAAATGGTAGTTTGGTTATAGATTTACACAGTGTTAAAAACAACTCCAATAGTGATGGAGTGTGTGTTTGTGTGTGTGTGTGTGTGTGTGTGTGAGAGAGAGAGAGAGAGAAAGAGAGAGAGAGAGAGAGAGAGAGAGAGAGAGAGAGAATGAGTAGAGTGAGTGAGTGAGTGAGTGAGTTGACAAGGTAGCAGAATGTGGGTACTGACGGGCGTGGAATCTCGCCGCGGGGTGCGCTGAGCGATGTCAGGGGTGCTGGTGGTGACCCTCCAGCGATCAGAGCAGCGGTGGTGTGGCCGGTGGCCACACAAGGTCAGCGGGCTGGCAGAGGCCGAGCGAGGGCACAGGGGAGACTCTACGGGAGGAGAGGAGATGGTCATTAACACAGAGTCTGACCACAGGGACATCAAGCATGCTGGGCCAGTAACTATAATCATTTACATTCATGCATTAAACAGATGCTTACTACTTACATTTCCCAACTATCAGTTACATCAGGGCTAGTCTCCCCCTAGGGTTTAGCACCTTGCTGCAGGGCACAACAGTGGTAGCCGGGATTCCAGGCTCCTTAACCGCTAAGCAACCACCGCCCGTTTCATGATAACCATGGAGGACTATCCTCCTAAACCAAGACTACACCGCTGTAAGTTTTGAATGAATGTACAGCATGTCAGTAACTGTCAGTAACAGTGGCTGTAGTACATCCTTTGCCACAGGAAATTCATCATGTCCTTCTGTAGGTTTTGCACTTGTCATGTTACCATTTGGATTCATGTTCTTGTCTATCACTTTCTAAAACTGGTCAAACTGTTCTTGCACGAAATGTTTCCAGTGAAATGAGAATGTGGTGTGGAAGCAGTGACTGCTGGGTACTGACGTGAGTCTCTGCTGTTGTTCAGCAGACTGGCGGCGCTACGGCTGCGAGCAAGGAATGACAAGGTGGGCGTCATCAGTCGGTCCACAATGCTGCTCTCCCACGGGCTCAGCTCCCGTCTACGGCCTGCAGGAAGGGACACACAGAGCATTTGAGAACACACCACCACAACATCAGAAATCCCAGACAGACGCAAGGAAGTGATGACATAAATAACGGGGGAAAAAACTCCACAACGATGCCCATCCTGATGACGCAAGAGCACGGGCATTTGCACAGACGCCACTGCAACTCATCCAATGGAGCACAATGATGTCACTGCATTGGTAGACTGCCCAGATACACGTGTGCTTTTTTTTGTGATGTTATGTGACCCTCAGGGGCTACAGTGACCCTAATCATGTGACTCGGGCCTACATGGGGAAGATGGTGATGTAACACAAATGCATTTATGACATATGATTGGAACTAAATAATAAAAAATCAGATGCATGTAAAAAGCAAACCCCTTGGAAGATGAAAGGAACAATGAATCATCTAATGAGGGACATGAAAGTCCTTGACGGGGAAGCAACGGCTCATAACACACTTCTCTGAGGGCTTCTAAGAGCGTGTGTGTGTGTGTGTGTGTGTGCATGGAGAAGGAAGAAAAGTGAAATCAACAGAACTCAGGCTGTGCTGTTCTCAGAAAAGCTGGAACGTGAGAAAGTATTTTGTGGGAACAAAAACGAGAGCCAACATGTCCTTAAATGTTTTCACATGGTCAGGAAAACTGAATGAAGTCCAGCAGAATCAAATGTGGGATAAGTTACAAAAATGTAACAACAATCATGAAAAGAACATGTTAAAAGGTTGAGCTTGTAGATTATCAAGTCCAGGTAGCTCTTTAGCAAACACACACTGCTCTTTAGAAAAAAAAAATCAGGGAGTTGGCCAAGCCCGTGGAATTACTAATGCGTCTCCTCTCATCTCCACATTTATAATCTAGACTGCACTCTTAAGGATATGCATTAGATAGTCGGGCAGAGGTGGAGAGGGGAAAAGATAGAGGAAGAGAGAGACAGAGAGACGGAGAGAGAGAGAGAGAGAGTTAGCGAGCGTCTCCTTGGTCGACCTGGCCCACTCTTTGATGCTCTAGGGAACTTTTCAGAATGCATTATGCGTGCGCCGCCTCAGCAGAGAGGACAAACTTTATATATCTTTCACGAAACTAGAGGCTCGAGTGCCTCTGCCTCCGAGCTATCATCATAAGACTCACAGGGCCGACCCACATAAGGAAAGGTTACGATAAAGAGGTTGGCCAACTGAAAAACTTCTCAACTTTCTCCACTTAGGATGAATGTGCTTGGGTAACAGCAATGTGAGAGACCAGTGATGATGATGGACAGGTCAACTCGATGGCCCTCACATACTCACAAGTCAAGTAAAGTACATCAATACCACGGCAGCTGGAAAAATCACATAACTCACTCAGCCAGGACATCATTTCACAGGCATGCATGCAAACATAAAATCCCACCACCATCACCAATAGACGGAGAAAACCAAGTTGTACCAATCAAAACGAGCATTTTGGATTGAAATGTTATTTCGAATGAAAGATGTAGAGAGGAATGATGAAGCAATGGTGAAGGGACTTCCATATCTTCACACCACAGTATGAACATATTGATGTGCCCAAAACAAGATGGAGGATTGGGGGGAGGAGAACAAAATCAAAATGCAATGCAGGGCCTTGATTTTTAAGAAATCAACCAGTATGAAAGGCACCAAAAGCATTGGAAGGGAGAAAATGATTCAGTGAAATCACTGAAACACAGAGAATGTGTTGGTTAAGAAAGTCAAAGAAAAAAAAACAAAGAAAGAAGAACTACTAAAGAAAACTAATGAAGAAATGAAGCCCAAAATCATGTGTACTGAAGACAAAAAGGACTCCACAGGAGGAGAGGGAGGAGGAACATCCACAGATGGGTGGATGGGTACGGATGAAGGCGATGCTGAGGAGGTGGTGCCCCCCCTCCCCCGTACCGGACGGGTTCTTACTTCGGCTGGGTGAGTTCCAGAGTGTGGCGGAGGACTTGGACAGTCTCTTGTTTATGACAGAGTCCACTTGTTTGGGCAGGTTGACGGCAGACACGGAGCAGATGCCTGGTGGAAGTCAAAGAGCGTCACACAGACAAGACACAACATGGTTGACACAGCAGCGCTCCTGGAGGTCCAGGGGTGGAGGAAAACTACAGGCATACAGCCCACACATGGGGCTTTGTTTGCCCTTCACAGAGCTTTTAGGACCTGTCACTCATAGCCTAAGTTCTTCAAAGTCTCTGGGATATTATTAAAAGACTGTGACACTGGAACACTGGAAAACTGGAAAGTATTTATATTATAAGGAAGTCTACTTCTTGGCCTGTCTATTATTGGTAGGATTGGGAACACAGAAGAAATAACATGCCTGAAAAAAAACTAAATTCAGGGTCTGTGGGGAAAGTTAAATGTTTTATTTGAAGGACATAATATCAACATTTTCATTCTCTTTGTTGTGTGTGTGTGTATGTGTGGTGCGTGTGCACAAGGCAAAACCTAAACACATAGTTATAGAGCCCTCTAGTGGGTTGAAATATAATCAATGTTTCTTCTAATTGTTATATTTAATCAAAAATAATTCTAATAAGCCTGTAAAGAAAAAGCTCTTAGCACCAAGGATATAGGCTATTATTATGCTCCTTCTGAAATTCTGTGCAGTCTCAGAATATCTATTTGCAGACCATTCTGCCAATCCATCATTGCTGCTTCCTGACAGCTACCACTCCAGAGACCGCTCACTGGAGTCAGAAGTCAAACAGCCTGTATTCTCCACTAGACTTCCTCCATCTGAAATAATCCAAAAATATGTCTGTCCGCAAACAAGGACTAAATCTTGATACTGAATTCTACTGAGTCTATTGTACAAATACAGCTTGATGAATACAACTACTTTGACCTTTCCAATCAATTATTAATCATTTTAATCGCCCTTCTAATGAATCATTAATCACTTACATTACTGTATGACCTCAATTCAGAAACCAAAAAAACTTGTAGCAGTGTTCAATGTGTAACCATAAGCTAATCCTTACTATGAGGAAAGAAAAGCAGACTCTCTTGAATGGATTCAGAAAGAGCTAACATTAACATGACATTGCAGATTTAAGGCAACATCACTTTCCATGTATTTATTTTAAACATACACACACGCAAACACACGTACACCTTCCTTATCTGTTAAGGAAGCAAAAGTTCCTTAACTACACCAGTGTGTGAATTTGTTATGAGAATAATAGAAGGACAGGCAGATGTTTTAAAGTAAAACATACTTAAAAAATAAAGTTAACTTCCAAAAAAAACATACTTAAAAAATAAAGTTAACTTCTAAAATAAAAAAAGAAAAGAAAGAAAGACACAAAGACATGAGTATTGTTTGCAGTTCCCATGGGAGTAAAATGTGTTGTAAAAATAAATAGAGAGTTAATAAACTTGACATATTATAGACAATAACTATGCTAATTTAATGGGCTTGTTCATTTGTGTTGCTGTTAATGAACCAAATAGCAAACACAAAAGTGCTTGCAGCTGCTGCTCCCAGTCACTCCTTATAGGCCAACCCCAAATCAACAAATAGCAACAAATAATGCAAAAGAAACTGGAAAGCTCAAATGAAGACACATTTTTAACACACAATCGTATACAAAATATGTATCTGTATGTGGGGATTGTGATATACTTACATATCTGTCTAAATGTGATGTGTGTGTTTGTGTTTCATTCTGTGTGTGTGTGTGTGTGTGTGTGTGTGTGTTGGTGCTTTGGCATACTCACTCTCTCTCTGGCTGTTGCCATGAAGGCCTCCCCCCCATGAGCCTCTCTGCTGTCGGATCTCGGCCCATGTCTTCTTGGTGGATCTCTGGATGGCATTTTCATATTTCTCCTATCAAAGCACCACAAAACAAATTTATTTGATGTAACCCTCCAACACCCACAGAACCCTTTTAAAACACAACACACAAGCAGATTTCCTGAAAGCTTCGCCCATTCACACAAATACCAGCATCCCATCCCAATCCCATTGGAGATAACTTGCACCGTGGAGTAATGAAGGGACAACCCACACACTACAAAGTCTACACAGAGCAGAGAAAACAGAACTCCATATCTGAGGCAGAGAGAGAGGGAGAGAAGGAGAGAGAGAGAGAGAGAGAATTGATCTTACTGACAAGCGAGAAATAGGCTAGCAGGTAGCAAGTTGGTACATCATGGCCTATTTTCATTTGGGCCTGACCCATTTCATACACCATTACTCATACTGCTTGGGGGGAGGGCGTCATTCGTTTGCTACCCAACTCCCGGTGACACAGCACTTCTTTATGTTTGGCCTGCACTGCTGTTTAGAAACCTTTTCCTCGTGACTCTTCTCAATCTTTGTCTTGTCTCTTTCAGTCTCTTCCACTTCCATGTCTGTGCACAGCAAAATAGTTCTGCCATCTTGTGTTTCTTTCTTGTTTTCATCATCATTGTCAGTGAAATGCCTTTCGAGCCTAGAGCTACACTTGACATATGGACTAGCAGACAGATAAAACAGTCTCTTGATGGAAGAACAACAAAATAAGGGGAAATAAAATCCTGGCTGTTCAGAGATGAACCCCCGGAGTCAGTGGTGATTCCCCCATACAGGAAGTGTGTCAGCGAAAGAAGGGCTTTGACCCCTTTGACCCCTCAGTCGGGATAGACTGGACTGGACCAACACTAAACAATCATCCTGGACTGGGCCTGAGTTCTATATTATGAATCCTGTTTTGTCATTGGCTAGCAAGAGGACTCGCACATACACCACAGGGTCACATGGAAAAGGGACTGTCTGCCCCTGCTCTTAATGCCTACAGAATACAGCTCAAACATACTGAGCCATGTGTTAAAATGTACCTGCTGTATCTGACACATGATACAGTCTTGCTCTACCTCTTGAGCTACATTCATGCTGGCCTAAGCAATGGATGTAGACTTCAAACAATGTATAAGAAATACACTGTATAAGAAATACACTGTTCCTTGTGCGAAAAGGAAATAACAAAGTATATTTTTTTTCTAGAAAGGTGGTGTTAAAGTAGGCTATCTGGAGAGGAAGCAGGTCAGGAAGCAGCCTAAGGCTCCAGAGTTCCTTGGTTCCTCTTTGGCCTTTTCGATCCTTGGCTCTCCCTCCTCCCACTGCGGTGGTGGTGTTGGTGTTGGTGTTCGTGGTGTTGGTGGTGGTGGGGATGGTGGGGGTGGTAGTGGTGGTGGGGGTGATAGTGGTGTTGGTGGTTGTAGTGGTGGCGCTGCGACTCACCTTGTTCTTTTCCAGCTTCTGCTTCTGCCGCTCCTCCAAGGCGGTGCGCCTCCTTTCGGCCTTCAACCGCTGGTCCTCCAGCCGCCTCCGGCGCTCGTCCAACTGCTGCTCACGCAGCTGCCGCGCTTTCTCCTCCTTCTCCAGCCACTGGGCCTTCTTAGAGGCTGGAGGAGAGGAGGGACAGACACACAGACAGACAGCCCAAGGATAGAAGGAGGAGAAGAAAAGAGCAAATGGGGAAAGAGATAGAGGCAGATAGAGAGAGGTAGAGTAAGAGTCAGACAGACAGAAAGGGGTGAGCCAAGGAGAGAAAAAAGAAAAAAGAACAGGGGCACAAAAAGAAATGAAGACAGACAGAAAGAGAAAAAGAGAGAGAGAGAGCGAGAGAGAGAGAGAGTGAAGAGGAGTTTGTTTAGACCTTGAATGACACACATATTTCACATTCACTCTGTCTCCAACATCTGTTTTTAAAGTTACTGGCGAAAATCATTCCTGTTTCTTTCCAGCACATGCTGTGACGTCCGTGATTAAATATGCGTGACTGAGCAACACTACAAGACTATTTTAGTGCCGGCCATTTTCTTACAAGGTGCTGCAGAAGTGAGTATCTCCAGTCCAGTTGGAATAAATGTCTTTCAGACCCACAGCTGGGCTTACGGATACAGTTCCCCAACATTATGATGTGGATGGGTCGCATATACTGTATATATCATAGCTATAGTATATGAGGCAGGAGAACACATCTACTGAAGCAGACGTGTTTGACTGTATCCTCTAAAAATTTGTATGCTAATATGTCTGAACTCAGCTGTTTGCCATCAACAGAGGCTATCTACAGATATTTCTGCATAACTCCTCTCCTCTGTGAGGATAATACTGCTTTGGCCAAGGCAAACTTGTCTGGGAACATTCTGGAGTGTGCTCATAGGGCTCCAGTTATTTTTGTACAAAGGCTGTATTTTGTCAGCATCCCCAAATAATACCACTATAATTCCTTAAAACTGTACACATACAAAGGTTAGCTTAAGCATGCTAGACTGACACGTAAATACTCTAATAGCATAAACTTCTAGTGTCTGCTTCAACAAAGTGTCTCCTTTGATATGTTAAACAGCGTAATTTTCAGGGGCTTCCAGTGTGAGAGAAGTGAGAAGGTCTTTACTAGGCCCTGGACCAAGCCCCTGTTTTGTGGCTTAGCAGAGAGCAAAGCCTGTGAACTATGGCGGGCACAGACAAGCAGGTGTTTAGAGCTCATTTCTCTCCAGCACTTGATGCCTTACAGGCAAATGGCTACTGTGGGGTATTAAATTACAGTAGTGGAGCATCAAGGACTCATATTCTTCTCTTCATCTTCTTCTTCTTGGGAGGTGGGATTTATCACCACGCCTACAGCTGTGCTTTTATCTGTAAGATGCAGCTTCTCTGCCTTAACAGATGTCTGCCACCATGGCACTGGTGAATTAAATAATCCCCCCTTCTCCCCAACACAATCCGCCTGGATGGGCATTGAACTCTGTAACTAGAATTTCTATGGGGTCAGTGATCTTATTGCCTTGGCGGAGGTCTGTGCTCTCTGAGTGCCCTTCTGGTTGAGACATTTCAGAGGGACTCTTTGTGCTAACGTGTGGATGGGCAGATGATGGGAGGTGTTTGGTGGTGGTTGTGGGTGGGGAAAGGAGGTGCTCTTGGAAAAGGGACATCCAGCTGATGAACTGAACTGAAATGAAATGGTTCTTTAAGGCTATTTTCACAATGGGTTGGTTTTGTTGATCTGACAAGTAAGCTACTAATAAATGATCAATTTCTTCAAATTGTACAGTTATTGAGCTGAATGTGAACCTATACAATATTGGATGGATAGTCCATTCCTTTCCTACTGTACTCTATTTCCATTTTATTTATTGTTTATTTTTATCATTTTATTTATTGTGGACAAACTAATTTCAAGACATTTGGAGTAACTTGGAGTAACTTTGGAGTAAGTAGTAAACTACTGGTTAGAAACGCCTAGATACTAACAGAAGCTGTATGAATGATCTTGAAATTCCTCTAGTTAGTTATGCATAAGAGGTGCTTGGACACCCATCAGTTATTATGTGATAGCAGAGGACTAACGCGCAGTTTAATTAGTGCTTCAGCAGTAATTGCTCTCTTGAATTGCAGCCTCTGCTCAGCACCACAGCCCCTGGATCCACTAAGGCCATTAAAAACCCATGGGTTGGATCGGCTGTAGCTCCACACTGCATCAACTATTCATTCCGCTCAAGACTGGCAGCCTGAGAGTGAGGATGCACCGAGACCAAAGATGCTGAGGATGCTGATGCTAATGGTAATGCTACCCTCTTTGGCAACGACGTCAGAAAACAAGCAAACTCTGGTGCATGGTATATTGCTGAGGAAGGACTGGTCAGGACTTGTCGTTTAATTTAGGGCAGCCAATTTAAGACAAGGATGTGAGAAATGTTCCGTCGGATTATAATGTGAGTGTACAGTAACTAATTACAGTAATTACAGTAATTAACACTGTCATAGCACAAGCGTTTGTTGTTTGGGTGAACAAAGCAACATGAGGGACGTGATGGGTACGAGTTGCAGCTGTCCAGCTGTTGTGCTTCTCGGTGGAGCTGGGTGGACAAACACAGTAAGCACAGACTATGCAACTGAACTGTAATTACATCGCTAAAGAGAGGAAAGAATTGCAGCCACCATTTCAAACTGTTAAGATCAGCACGGTACATTGGTGTTTAGAATGTGTGTGTGCATGTGTGTGTGTCTCCACTGCTAAAGCTATGGTTGAGTACAAACTGTCCTTACTGGTTTTTAATAACACCCCCTTTGGTGCCAGGGAGACCAGCATTGAGTCGACCCACCTGGGTTTGTTTTCCTCAAAGCTGTCATTTACCTCCCTTCAGACCACTTATTACCCTAAACCCTTCAGGGAGATTTGATCTTAGTCATAAACTAAAACACATCCACTGTGCAAAGGAGTAATCCAATAGAGAAAGTGAAGCCAAGGCCAAGTCACACTCCTGTGGGGGTCAGGGGGTTAAGCTGAGGTCATCATTTAATCTGTCTACCAAATTGATATAATCAAAACACATCTTAACAGCATAAATAGACAGTTCAAGAGAGTAGGGATAAGCAAGCAAATAATTAGTTACAGAAAATAACATTTTAGTAACCACTGTCAGTTTAGCCAAGACAAGCCACTGTCATTTCCCAGAGACTGAAAGAATTTGAAGAGGAGCTGAATGATTGTAAGGCAGAGAAGGAGAAACAGGCAAGGATGGCAACCACACTGTTCATCTCATCACAACAGTGACAGGGAAAGAGAGAGAGTGATCCACAACCACAGGATGAAGAACAAACAGAACCAAAGAGCTAAGAACACACATGGACATTCTGAGCTCTTTGGCAGAACTGTAGCAGAACTGCCGCAAGACAATGGATTGCATGAAAGGAGACAGTTCGAGTCAGCACATAATGATGGCCCAAGGAAATCACACCCCCACCCCCACCACCACAGACACACGGGTGTGGGGCTTACCTTGTAGCTGGTTGCGGTTCTCTGGAAGAGGGCGAGAGAAGAGATAGAGAGCGTGTGTCAATCATGCAAAGCACACAGCCGCCAGCAAGTCGCCCTGTGGTGGGGCGATCGCTGTACATGTGAGGCACAGCACAGTCAACATTCAAGCAGTGACACGGACTACAGACACCAGGTGTTTTTCCTTCCCAGAAGGGAGCCTGGTAGAAAAGTCTCTGTGTCAAAGATTAGGGGTCAAACAGCTCAGTGGTTGCTCTCAATGACATCACCACTAAAGTAAGGCAAGATGTAGGGCATCTATGCACTGATAGCCAAACGCTATTGCTAACATTACACAAACCACATCATTTACATGTTGGCTTGGGATAAGACAGCACTTGTTGAATTAGAGCATTTTGGAGGGGCAGAGTTCACATCTAAACATGTTCCCTAGAATGGGATAGGAAATTTAGCTGGAGGCAAAAAAAGATGTGTTTTTTGTTGGAGGTGGAAGAATGAATCTATATTGGTGATGAAATGTCATTCCTGGAGCAATTACTAAGCAAAAAAAAAAAAAAAAGACATTTAGTTGTTGTAACCATTGAACATGTGATGCATTGTTAGGCATAGTAAAAAAAAAAAAAAAGAAAAAAAACACAAGCTTACAGTGCTTTAGTTAGTAATGGTTCACCAGAATGATAGTAAAGACCCGTCCCATCATTCTCAGGTCAAACACCGGAGGACTTTGTATCTTTCTATGTGTGGTAACTGATGGGACACTACGTCCCAATGAAACGTTCTCTCCTCATCTGCAGCGAGTGTGTGTCTAATGAGAGATACAGAGATAAGAGCTGTACTCTGAGCGCATGGCAGGTTTGGTTAAGACATGCACATGCAAAGTGACTGCACAAAGCCGAGCTCTGCATGTGTTCGCAGGTTTTCAACTCCAGCCCCGGCTTCTGCGGCAAAGGTCACCCAATTCCCTTTTTCCCTCCCATTCCCATTGTTGGGGCACAATACACCCACGAGGCGGTGGCCTCTCGGCTGAAGCCCTGCCTGAGTGAAGGTAAGGTCTATGGGCCGTGACACACACGGCCCCTACCAGGAGGGGGCGATCTTGTTCTCCGGACCTCCTGATGCTGCTGCTTACCCAGATATTTGGCCCGCTCCTCTCGTCGTTCCTTGGCTTGTTTCTGTCTTTCTTCAGACTTTGTTGCGTCTGTGGGAGGAGAAAGGAGACAAAGACATGAGGCGATGAAGAGGATGAAGAAGAAGAGGAAGGGAGAAAAAAGGGTAGCAGAGACAGACAGATATCAAGGGAGGGATGAAGAGATAGAGGGAGGGTGAATGGATGGAATGGAATGGGCTGGAATGAGAGGGGTCATTGTGCGGCTATGCAGTCTCAGCCGTGGCCACATCTGCAGCCTAATAAAGCCCTTGAAACTGGCAGCGTTTTTTGGCAACCACAACAGGGCCGACTCTAACTCCCTCTCTCTCTTTCTCTCTCTCTCTCTCTCTCCCTCCCTCTCTCACTCTCTCACACACACACACGCACAGACAGACACACACACAGACACACACACACACCACACCAAAGAGGCCCAGGGGGGACTCACGGCCCATTTTCCACCAGTAAATAACCCTCAACCAGCAGCACACAGCAGCGGGGAAAATCTAAACACAATTAGCATGGGTGCTGCGTAGCATAGCACAGCCTAACATAGCACAGCAGACCATAGCACAGTAACACCTCCAGACTCCTAGCATATCAGGCCTCTGTACACAAGGGGCCAAAGAGGAAGTGGTCTAAGTAGAATAAAAGACCATTTCCCCAGGAGGCAGAGTGTTTCATCGGAATTATCCTGGTTAAATGCCAAGATGGAGATTGTTTCCAATCTCGACTCCAGCACTCAAAGCATACATATCTCAGGAGGTATGTGAGAGTTTATTTAAAAAAACAATTCTATGAAGAATCATGCAATTGCAATTAAATACATGAAAGGCTATTTAAAACATCATTCAGAGCAAATATGGCAGGATTTCACAGTGAAGTTAGGGACATGGAGTGCTTTTGGAAGAACAAGCACAGGCTGTTCTGCATGATGTGCAGGCCTAATTGTTTATTTGATTCCACTGTGTGTGTGTGTGTGTGTGTGTGTGTGTGTGTGTGTGTGTGTGTGTGTGTGTGTGTGTGTGTGCATCTGTGCGTGTGTCTGTGTGCATCTGTGCATGTTTGTGTGCATCTATTTGTGTCTATGTGTGCACATGTAAATGTGTGTTCATTTGCAAATATGAGTATGTGTGTGTGTGTTCATTTGTTGTATGTAAGTGTATGCATATGTCTGCGTCTGTATCTTTGTGCACATATCTGTGAGTGTGCATGTGTTTGTATGCATGTGTGTAAAAAGAAGCTGCACCCTGCACCCATGTTTACACTCCCTCACGCACGTTACACTGATGACTCAGCTGCTCTCACACACAGGTAGTAAATCTGTACCTCGTCTCGCTTTCAGGAGAACAGGTCCCACTAAGACTGGAACTAGCTGAGAACAGCCAGGTCTGAGATGGAGAGCTGCTGATGGGAAAGAATATGCCAGAAAGGAAGTCCATAATGGAACAATTTCATCTCAAAAAGCAGAACAAAAACAAAAGTGACAGAAAGAATCTGATGATGATGACTCTAAAACTGAGCTATTTTAGGACTGATGGTCTTTAACAACAAATGGGTTGATAAATAGTAATAAAATGCTCCTCGTGTGGCCCTCTCAATGGTACCAATACATCATTAAATGAACAAACAGCATTTAACTGCACAACCCAGTTGTAGGCATTCACTAAGTCAGAAGCATAACATGTTTTGTCTTGTTACTGTTCATTAAGCCATGGCAATTACTGTCACCCAAGAACCAAAGTCGTAAGCTAACACTTTAGTAAGAAGCTTAATCTTTATCCACCCAATCCGTAAAAGTCTGTGCATAGCAAGTCCTATGTCCAGGTTGCTAAAAAGCTGCTTTTGAAAGCAGAACTCCATGCTGGGAGACAAGAGAGAGAGAGACAGAAATGCCTCTGTTTGACCTCTGACCCATTGCAGACACACATGAGATATTTATACTGCTGCTAGCACTAAAAACACTCGATCTCGTGGGCCAGTGGGCGTCAGTCGGCGATGAGAAGCTTGTGTTCCTTCGCATGAGTCATTGGCTCAAAACGCCACGAGACAGAAAAAGACTCCAACTAACCTAGAAAAGGAAGGCCAGGAAGGAGAGAAACATAATCAACATAACCTGGCACTTGAAGGAGGGTGCGACACCACGCATGTGACACACTAACACAACAAATCACTCTGCTCAAGCTTGGCCATGCTCTGCGCACCACAGACTAAACCAACACACATGGGCTGTGCACAGTTTTCTAAACACATAACAACCATATCAACCCCAACAGAGGAGTGCCCCAAGTAAAGCCTATGAACTGGGGCCATGAGGTCTTTGAAGGAGCTTTTGTGCACATTGGCACTACAGAAAACTGGAGGCAACCCCTTTTCAAGAGTTATCAGACATATTAGGCTAATTTGCAATCTAATTTTGCCCATACTGTTACAGGTGACTGGGAGTGGCAGCTGGTTGCTGGTCTGTTGTGTAAATGTTTAAACCAGTTTACTGCAGACTACAACCACCTGTAAGACAGGATAGGATTCACAGGCATTGCAACTACCATGAACAAAGAAAGACAGAAAGGCAGGAAGAAGGAAAGAAAGAAGGAATCTTCTAGAAAAAAAGTGCAAAATTCTACTGGAGAGAGAAAAGATAAATGATACAAATGCAGAGGCATCAATCTCTCTCTTGTCACATAAACAGCTCTTTAAACGGAAATCTAAGACATTCATTGCCACTCAGGCATAAATGTATCTCTATAGCAACCGCAAGTAGCCCAGCACCCCAGGGAAGACTGGGACAGTAGAAGATGACAGTCCCAGAGTTATGGGATCTCCTCTCTTTCAAAAGCCCTGACTAGGCTGCATCTAGCCACAAGATGTGTAGGTGGTGCACTGCTGTGGACTGCCAGATGTCAGATAAAGGCTGACACAAGCCAAAGTTCCACTCACACCCAGCCAATACCAAGAGAGAAGAGAAAGCCTCCACAAATAAATCTGTGAGAACATAGAGGCTTGATGGCTAATCTGATATGAGAAAAACTACACAAAGATGAGTGAGGAGAACTTCATAGCCTCCACACCACTGTTCTTAAATGTCATGTAGCGTAACATCAAGTAACAATTTGTGACAATGTACCTGTGCTGAGACTGATCTAAAACCTGAAAATTAAGGATTTATCTTTCTATGCTACTGGCCTTTTGTTAAGAAACTGAGGACATCGGGACATCGGGATGAGTTCTTCCTGAATGAATAATGTACACAGAATTTCTAAACGTTCCCATTTTCTTGACACAACAGTAAATTCCCAAGTCTCAGCTCATGGATAAAGTGGAGGGCAGACTAAACAGGGAATTTAAAAGCTCAAATCCTGAAACACCCAAACATGCTTTAGCTCTGGCATGTGCCAACCAGCCAGCCCAGCAGCACAGGCAGGTTATTGTGATCTAGACATGGCACTGAATGGGGCTTAGAGCTTTTGGCACCGTGCACTGAAATGTGATGCGTGATCGTGTTTCTACTTCTATAAAAACCTGAGAGCAACGTGCAGCTGGGCCACTCTAGATCAGCAGCCAGCACTCACTACTGAGACGCATCATGTGCTCCTGTTCATACGGAAGCATTACCTGACTAATCTGATTCCAGGTGCATTTAGAGGGAAACACACACACATACACATACATATACATATACATATACATATACACAAACACCCACACACACACACACACACACACACACACACACACACACACACACACACACACAAACACACACACACACACACCCCACGGATCTTTTTGTGGCAAGAGGCGCAAAGCTAATTGAACTGCATTAGCCACAGCGTACAACCCTAAAAGCCCTAAGTTTACAGCAATGCCTTTTGGTCTCTCAAACGGGCCTAAAATTGCACCTGTGGGATGGGGTAATGGGTTGCAGACAATGCCAAGCAGAGGCCATTTTACACAAAAGGAATCCAGGCACCATGTTGACTTTATGACTCTTTTTGTTTACCCCCAGGCTTTCTAATCCAGCAATGTGACCCGAGCAACATTTGTCATGTCCTTTGTGTTTGCTGTCCACAGAGGCAAACTGGATTAGAGAGACTATAATACAGGATGGGATTGGCCATGCACCATTTTAGAATGCTATGAGACAAAGGAGAGAAGGATTAGCATATAGAGACATAGAGAACTGGTGTACCTTTATTGGGTCTTGGGCTAGAACTTGTCCTCCGTGTGGGTGTTGCTGGGGACATGGGAGATTTGGGGACGCTGTCAGCTTTCGTGGGTGTGCGCACTCTCTGTTCACCGTCCATCTTTGTGGGGGTGCGGGCTTTGAGTGGGTTTTCTGTTTTGGGGGGGCTCTTCACGTCATCGCTGTCGTCTTTCTTCATGCTGGAGGGACTCTCCTCTGGCCCCGTAATGGAAGCTGAGGGAAGAGAAAAGACAACAAACAAAGATGACAAATGGAGCCAAAGCCAAAGCCAAAGTGTTTATTTCAACCTGACAAACAACATTCCAAAGTAACGGAGAAGCGAAGACACCAATGCTTCTGATGTAATCTCCTCTTTGATGTCCCCAGAATGAGGCAAGCCTAGTTTCAAAATGTCACAAAATGTCCATCATTTGTCAGTGGAGATACACAATATACCTGCAAACAGCGCAACCTGTCAGCGCAACCCCCACCCCACCCCCCCCCCACACACACACACACACACACACACAAGCCCTAAGGCTGCAGCAATGCTTGTTACTTGTTGTACTGGCTTGATGACTTATGGACTGCTGCCTGATTCTATGTTGTCCATCAGTCATCAAGGATATGACAGGCAAGGTTGGAAGGGTGGATAACTATAGGCCGACAGCCTTCGAAATCTTGGAGAAGATTTTACTTCAAAGCCTTAGTCATTATTTGGGCACCACTCATAATCACTTTGGCTTTAAAGCAAAGCTTGGTACAGATTTGTGTATTTATGCCTGGAGGAAGCAAAGCATATGTACATGAGGCAGAATTATTCTGCTTTTATTGGTTTTATTGATGCCTCTAAGGCATTTGACACAGCTAATAATTATAAGCTTTTTAAGAAATTGAGGCAAAGGGGTGCCCCTGGGCAACAGTGTGTCTGCTTCTTTTGGTGTAGGTGATGGTGTGTGTCGGGGGGGGGGGGGGCGAGTCTGGCAAATAAAGATGATGATCATGATGATGACACACTCACGCATACACTACCACACACACACGGACACACACACACACAAACACACACACACACACACACACACACACACACACACACACACAAAACCCCCTCTGTTTCTGTTTAACTGTGACGATCACCTCCACTCCAGACTTTTCGATTTTATTGAGTGGCTTCAAAATGCCTTGGCAAGCAACTCAAATGGGCGAGGGTGGGTGGGGGGATGGTTTGCACTGGTGGCCCAGGACTTCACAGGGGAAGGAAAGAATTGATTTAACCAAATGGAAAAAGAGAGACGCTTGGCCGAGAGCACATTTCACATCATGTACTTCAGAGAGACAGCAGGCCATTTGACTCGTCTAAATCAAGCAGCCTTGAACGCAGCCCTGCTGTTGCATGCCTGTCTTTTTAAACACTACTCAGTGTGTACCCTCTGCAAACACTACTCAACACACACCCTCTGCAAACACTACAACACACATACTCTGCAAACACTACTCAACACACATACTCTGCAAACACTACTCAACACACACTCACTGCAAACACCACTAGTGTGTACTCTATGCAAACACTACTCAGTGCACTCTCTCTAAAGACAGTACTCAGTGCACTCTCTCTAAAGACAGTACTCAGTGCACTCTCTCTAAAGACAGTACTCAGTGCACTCTCTCTGCAAACACTATTTAGTGCATACTCTCTGCAAACACTACTTAGTGCATACTCTCTGCAAACACTACTTAGTGCATACTCTGAGCAGACACTACTAACAAAAAACACTACTCAGTGCATACTCTGGGCATAACTGCCTGAATAACATATGTGCAGACATGTAGAAAGCTCATAGACAAATGCACACAAATGCTATTGCTGCTTAAAAAGTAAACTGCCAAAATGCACCAATACAGTAAGTGAATAAAGACAAGTTGAAATTTATGTCAAGTCATCTGGCTGCAAAGTCAGTAACTCCAGAGAGACGCCGTGTGATCACCAGTCAGCCACAGCTGATAAGAACCTCATCTGGACCTTGGGCAAACACAGCCTGGTCCTCGTGACACACTGAGCAAAGATCACCTGAGCGATCAAGAACAAGACTACAACAGCAGATGAGCACAGCTACAGAGCGGCTGTGAGATGTGGCTGGTTGGGGAAAACACTCACATGCTCAAACACACATACACACACACTCATCACACACACACACATACACACACGCAGATCCACACCCACACACTTGCATACATACTTGTGTATGTGAACACATACACAAACACACAGACAGATGCACACACAGATCCACAATCACACACTTGCCTTCACACTTGTGTATGTGTACACACACACACACACACACAAACACACACACACACACACACACACACACACACACACACACACACAGGCAGCCAAGGACACAGACACACACAGATCCACACTCACACACTTGCATACATACTCGTGTACACGTATACACACGCGCGCACACACCACTCACCACACACACACTCTGGCCCAGATAGCTTCAGCATTCCTCAGGGGGCCACCACCACATCCTGTTCCTCTGGCTGAGAGAAGACAGCTGTGATGCTCACACCTTACAGTGTCTATTCAGCTGCCGGCCAGGCATAATGGCCTCCCAGGCAATCTGGACAATCTTGCTGCCACACAAGAAAATCCAGTGAACCAAGGGAAATGAATGACCCATGAGAGTAGTAGGAGAATATGAAGGGGAAGGGAGCAGTACAATGTCTATGGGCTTCCATGACACATTGTTGGCAGTGGACCCACTCTGCTTTCTAAGGACTGATAACGACGTGAAGAAAATATTTGTTTTTGTTAGGTCTGCCTCATCGGCTGTGCAATCTTACTGCGGGGCCAACCTTTATGCAGCTCCCAGAGGAGATGTACAACTATGTAGAGAGCTAATCACAATTCCCTGCTAATGCAACTAACGAGAGGAGGAAACGACTTCATTCATATTTCTATAACATTCATCAGTATAAATGTGACCATGAGGTTTCCAAATTAATCTGGATAATTTAGGCAAAACCGCTATAATTACAGCCATCTCGTCCTCTATATTCTTACAGAAGTAAGTATCTGCTCTTACACCATTCAAAACTGTCTTAACAACCTTGCTGTGCAGAGGTGTCTCAGATCTCCTAAAAGGAGAGTCCCATCAACATCACACAGTAGCCTTGCTTTCTAGGACACAAAGGGAAGTGCATGCCAAGTGCATGAGCATCTACTCTAAGATCTACAGTGAACTGTTAGAAAGTTAGGAGATCAGAATTCGAAAGGGACACCTGATCGGTTTAAAATGAACACTTAATATGACATCATTCACTTGACATTGGCATCTTTTTGAGCGGCACTAATAAACACAGGTAGAAAAGAAGCTTTGCAGCATCATGGAGTGTCAATTTGAAACATTTTTTACAAAAATAAAGCAAAAGAGAAGACAAAGAGACAAAAGAGAAAACAAAGAGAAACATGTAAACATCATTACACTGCAAGCTACATTAAATTTCAGAGTACAACCAACCAAGGCTCATGGGTGTGCATGAGAACCATGGTTGGGTCTTCATTTATTTCCTCTGAGACTATTATTATGGCACTAAATGTGTGCCAAACATTCATATGCAGCGTTCAGCACATGATGGTACTGACTACAGCTGACATACGGAACCCCAACAGAACAGAGGCATTGTGTGCTTGAATGCAGCATAAATGCTGCCAATTCATGATATTTTCAGCGATATAAACCCCAATCTCTGGGCAGAGTTGACACCAATCATCCAATAAATGACAAGAAAAATGTGAGTGTGTTGACAATGAAGACAATGAAGGGAGCATTAAGCAAAACGCACTACTCTGACCCAAACTGTGTTCATAAGAACTTGCAATGCTACATAGCTTTGGAAAAACTGAGCTTGTTTGGAAGATCCAACTTTAGAACAGAGCTAACACTGATCCAGCTTCCCCCCAGACCAGGAAAAGACTGTAGCACCATCAGAACTGGATCCACAGTGCGAGCCAAAACCTTAAATCAGGGTCTGTCTCTGGCCTGTTTCATTGACGGCTACAACTGGGGATATTGTTACCGTGTTATCGGTGAGGGTGACACGTTGGCTGCCAAGCAAACAGCTTCACAGACAGAGGGACAGAGAGGTCAGACTGAGCAACTACAGGGTGTCAGAGGGGACTTCAGGAATCTCCGGTATGCAGACATCTGCAGTCGGCAGCAACTGACTGTTGTCAAGATCACACTGCATTACTGACCACTGGTCAGTCTCTCTTCCTCACTATCTTGTGTGTCACACTAACACAGATGTATGGACACATTGATGGGGACCAAGTAGTCCATTCACAAGATCCAACTGTTTTGCATTTGCATCTCACGTGTTTTGGAGAAAATCATGACCGCATTCTGTCTTGTATGTTTTCCAGACAGCACTTTATTTATTTCAACTCTCAACTTGAGCACATTCTGACACTGGGAAGTAGTAGCAGCCTCTGCCTTTGTGTGGAAAGTCA
The DNA here is from genome assembly GCA_027481765.1 of Tenualosa thibaudeaui. Classification (NCBI taxonomy): domain Eukaryota; kingdom Metazoa; phylum Chordata; class Actinopteri; order Clupeiformes; family Clupeidae; genus Tenualosa; species Tenualosa thibaudeaui. The sequence goes on along the minus strand of JAIFZK010000019.1, from coordinate 2,859,769 downwards.
GGTCGACCAGCACTGAAATAGGCGTCTGGCTGCAATAAATCTCACATTCAGCACTCACTCTCCCTCTCCCTCTCTCTTTCCCTCCTCTGTCTCTGCTCCTCATAAGCCACTGAGGGCCATTGTCCAGGCTGAAACAATCCCAAGGCATTTTTCACAGAGAATGGACAAGTGAAATCTGAGGCGACAAGCAGCATTACTTCCGAAACTCCACACAAAACACTATTCAGCACTGAAGAGCACTCTCACTCATATGGGGGGAATGTAGGGTGACACTCAGTATATATTGATCCAGAATATTTAGTCATTACACACTGCACATAGACCACCTGCAATCTGGCGAAACTGTTAAATGTATTTTAGGATTAGGGCTTGGATTTTGTTATGTTGGTGTCAAGAAACTCTAGTTAGTTCAATTACAAAGACTGGAGAATTTCATTAAACGATCCATAATGTTTTTGTATCCAGGCTATTCAGATGTCACATGTCTATCAAGGCGTTTGCTATTCGGTCCAGGACCTTTGTTGAACACCTCACACATGGTAAATGGACTGCATTTATATAGCGCTTTTCTACTCGTACGAGTACTCAAAGCGCTTTACATTGTATGCCTCACATTCACCCATACACACACATGCACTCACACACCGGTGGCAGAGGCTGCCATGCAAGGTGCCAACCTGCCACCGGGAGCAATTTGGGGTTCAGTATCTTGCTCAAGGACACTTGGATGGGGTCAGCCAGAACCTGCAACCCTCCGGTTGCCGAACGGCACCTCTACCACCTGCGCCACCATCTGGTACATGAGGCATGCACATGGTACATGAGGCATGCTAAAGAGTTCAAAGAGGTCACATCATGCATGGAGAGCTCACTGCTCCTCAGGTGCGTCCTGAGCTTGAGAAGGTAAGGCAACTCAGTTCTCGAGCATGGCTGACAACTGCCTGACTGCTAGGCAAAGTGATTCATCCTGTCTGGCTACCTGAGACACAAGCAGCCACTCCCAAAGTGTTTTGTCAACGCCAGGAACATGCCTCTGTTTTTATAATGTACACATGTGGCTCAAAATTATTACATAATCAGTCATAACCAATAACCAATAAAAAAATGATACCTTTGATACTTTGATAGTACTTTGTAATAAAAATCTATCTTTTGTCACACAATCTAAAATTAATCACAAAAAACATCAAATGTTGTTGCCCAGATGTTGGTATATAAGGTTCTATAATATGTGGTAGGATAGTCACAAGGCATTTGTTGTTAAGCGATCTTTTTTGTGGTGCATGAGATGACCTAGATTTTGGGGCGGTCTGGAAAAGAAGTACAGTTATAAATGAATAAACAATGTAATAGGCAAACAGCAAGCACATCCTTTCCTGTTTCCCTCTTAACTACAGATTGCTTAAGAACTCACACCGGCACAAATGCTGTGATAATGGTAATGACAGGGAGGGAAGCTAAGGCAACACCACAGAAGGGTAGCTGTCAAATCAGGGATGGGAGGGGGGTGAGACAGTGTGTGTGTGTGTGTGTGTGTGTGGGGGGGGGGGGTTGGCAGAAAGAGTGTGTGTGGGGGAGAAGTGAGGGGACAGAAGAAGGGACACAGAAAGAGAAGAGGAACTAGGAGTTCATGGGAGGATGGGCGTGCATCTCATTTTGGCAGAGCTCAAACTGGGGGTGGCGGGGGTGGTGAATGACCTCATCCGGCACCCCCTCTTTCAGCCCAGCCCTCCTCCACCACTGGCCGGTCACCCCGGAATGGGTGATGTAAGCAGTGGGAGCACCCTGAGCGAGGAGGGGAGGCAGTGTTGGAGGCCCAGACACACTGGAGGCCTAGAGTAAACACCAACCCATGACTGCCTGGCAGTGTGTGTGTGTGTGTGTGTGTGTGTGTTTATTAGTAAGAATAGGCCAGTGTGTATGTGTGTGTGTGTGTGTGGTGTAGGGAGGGAGAGAGCGAGAGAGAGAGAGCATGTTATAGACAGAGAGTGTGTGCATGTATGTGTATGTGTGTGTGTGTGTGTGTGTGTCTGTATCAGTAAGAATAGGCCAGTGTGTATGTGTATGTGTGTGTGGGTGGTGTAGGGAGGGGGAGGGAGAGGGAGAGAGAGAGAGAGAGAGAGAGAGAGAGAGAGAGAGAGGGAGAGAGAGAGAGCATGATATAGACAGAGAGTGTGTGCAAGTATGTGGATGTGTGTGTGGATGTGTGTGGATGTGTGTGTGTGTGTGTGTTTGTATGAGTATGCATGGGATGATGGGGAGGAGGATTTTGTGTGTGCATAAGAGTGTGGGCGTTTCGGCTGGATTTTCAAAACCTCAAATCATCAATCAGAGTAAGGTCTGTTGTTAAGCTTGTTTTTGCTTGCTGGCAAGAAGAATGTGAATCACTGTGATATCATTAACCCCTCACAAAGCCATCCTCTGCCAAACACTACAGCAACCACTCCACTGTAGAGGCAATGATCACACCACACACCAGCCCATCTGAGCTGAGGAACAAAATCAATGGTCCAGAAACAAAGTCTGCTTTGAAAACGAATCACTTCAATTTCTGCCCGACAACAGAGAAAGAAAGTAGAGAAGGAAGGTAAAGCTTTTCAGGACAGTTGTCTATATGAGGAGGACAGAGGGTACACATTGAACAAAGAAAGAAAGAAAGAAATACAGAACATACAAAAATACAAAAAGAAAAAATACAAAGAGAAAGATAAAAAAAAGAAAGAAAAAAAGAAAATGGGAGATAAAGAAAAGGACAGGAAAAGAGGGAGATAAAGAGCAGAGGAGAAAAGAGAGGTGCAAAATGTCTGTCCAGGACTCCAGAACCTCAGCCCTGACTGTTCTCACAGAGGCCCATGAAGAACCTCAACACTGTCTGTTCTGACAGACCCATGAAGAACCTCAGCACTGTCTGTTCTGACAGACCCATGAAGAACCTCAGCCCTGACTGTTTTCACAGTGACCCATGAAGAACCTCAGCTTAGGCATCCATCAGCAGTGCCCGCTCCCAGCAACCTGACACCCTAGGGGCACCTACCTACTCCTCTCCCAGGAGAATGAGCTTATCAGTGGGGCTATTAGAAAAGGCGTTGGCCTGGGGAAGGAGGCTGCTGTGAGGCTGGGTGGTGGCCCGCGGCAGAGCTAGAGCATTTGATGATGAGACATTCCTTATGCCACGCAGCGTTGGCAGCAGTAACACTAATCAAGGCAAAGAAAGATGCACTGAGAGTCGGGTCCAGTTCAACATTCATTGGGGCTCCTCTCTCACGCATGCTTTTCAACCTGGTTTCATGGAGCTTGGGAATTTGGTTGTTTGTGTATAAACCCGCTTACAGGCAAGCCAATGGCCAGGACTGCTGCACTGTAAACATGTATCCATCATGGAGTTAATAAACACAAGCAACCTCATTATAGTCTTATCCTTTAGGCTTGTTAGGCAATGCCATTCAGACTGACGTGGACTAGTGTTTGCCATGCTGTTAATGTCTTCTTAGATTAACAACAAACAAATAATCAAACAAATAAATAAAAAATAACAAAAGCATTTGCATTTCAAAGGGATTTAGTGAACGTAATGCTAATCTGTGAGAGCAACGGGTCCCTTACGGTTGACAAGGGCACGCACAGACAGACAGACACAGACACACACAAACACACACACACATACAGAGAGAGAGTCATGCCCTGAAATGAGATTCTATCCCATAGAGCTAATAGGAAATGACACACACACTCCGCTAGCACCACACTGAATGACAAACAAAAAGAGGGTGTGTGTTGAGAGTGTGGGGAGGGGGGTGTCATCCTGGGGAATCACAGACTGAAGTGGCCAGTCATACCACTCATAACTAAGAATTACACCCCTGAGCCATGGAGAATAGACAAATGCTGCCGTCCTTCTGTGATAAACACCTGTACCAAGCGTTACCCTTTTTCCGCAACCTTTCCCATTTCACATTATGGGGATTCTTCAGGAGTGTTCAACCCAAATGTGGCCCAAAGCAATGGCACTTGCTTTCCTTTTGGTGCTATTTATAGTGACCTTGATATGAATTATTCAGGGTCGGCACACATATACCAGGCAGAGGCTGGCTGGTAGTGTTCTGAGCTCACCTAGTCTCTCTTAGTAATCATCTGATATTCTGGTTCAAGGAGCAGACGCGCAAAACAAAACAAAAAACGCTGGCCACCAAAAGCCATAAATCTGCAGAAATGCCTTTGGGGAAGACTTGAAATGCAGCTGTGACGTGCCAGCAAGCCAGCGAAATCACAGACTTCATGCACTTTCCAGTTTGGCTGCACCGCACTTTCCCAAAATGGCCTCTGTACTTCTGCTCTGTCCCCAAAATATAATTCCATTCCATTCCAAGACATGGCAATACGACACTGTTCTAAAAGAAGACGTTCTGCTGCTGTTCTGATTGATCAAAAACCTGCAAACAGTCAATGCTTTCAACAAAGAGACACCAGATTTTAAATGCTGCACACTGACCTGATCAAAGGCTGGAGCCAAGAGAATCACACAGAAACAACAGGTCCTCGCAGAAGTAGTGATTTGCTCACCTAACGTGTCATTTCTATGCAGTCCGACAGTCCTCATTAAAGCACCGTTTGGCTATGTGGGATGTCCCGTGCACAAGCAAGTCCAGCACAGGGTCTAATTATGGGTACTAGACATCTTTCTCTCTCTCTCTCTCTCTCTCACTCACACCCACACACCTCACTGTGCTTAGCTCATTCTCCTCAGTACCGACCAACGGAAGTATTGAAGTGTTGTGGTCGTCACTGCCCTGTTAAAGTCCTGGCTGAGATCTTTTTAAAGGATCCGGTGTCCAGGCTGCAACCTCTGCCTGGAGTCAAAACAAGCATCCAAAATTGCAGCCATGTTTGTGGGCCCCTTGTCCGAGATAGAACTTGGTATCTCTCTGGAGAAGACCCTGAAAAACTAAATACAAGCCTTTGCCTCCTTGCATATTGACTACTGGCAAACATCAAGCAATAATATTCACTTTTAAAGACAACCACACAATTTATGCAGTTACTTCTCAAAGTTAGTTGTGAGGTATGCGCTTTGTCCTGTTATTAAAAAGCAAAGCATACCAAAATGCAGCACAGTGATGCGACAACAGCAGGCAAATAGAATAACAACAATTAAAAATGTCATGTTCATTCATTTCTGATGCAATAATTATTTTCAGAGGACAAAAATGCAACCTTTACCTTTAAAGTTAAAGGCAACCTTTACCTTTACCTTTAAAGTTAAAGGCAACCCAATGACTGTACTTGATGAGAGGAGTCATGACTCTCTCCTTTGCCACCACCACACTGGTTCTAATATTAGACCCGCTGGGTCTGCTGACTGTTCCCGTTTCTGGTGCCCGGTCCTGGGCTCCAAGCACCGTGAGCTCTGCCGCCACCAGAACAGCAGGGGCACGTGAAATCTCCCGCTTCCTCATTAACCCATGCTTGAGCCAGCAAGTGGAAACTGGGGTGCAGCTGTCAGTGGCTAAATTTAGGCTAGGACTATGACAGCATGAGTATAGGATAGGCTGAGCAGGAGCAGAGCAGACCTCAAGAGAGAGAGAGAGAGAGAGAGAGTGGTGGAGGACAGGGAAAAAAATGGGAGTCACACAAGAATAATGGACAGACAGATAGAAGACAGAATGAGGGGAAAGAGAAACAAATGGAGAGAGAGAAGTAAAAATTGGATGATGGAAAACAAGTAAGGGAGGGAGGGTAGGAGAGAGAGAGAGAGAGAGAGAGAGAGAGAAAGAGGTTAGCACAGCAAACAAGAGTGGATGGGGGGGGGGGGGAGAAAGGAGCTTTGTAAACAGCTGACAAATGCTTTTCTGGCTTTCTTGGGATTTGAGAGGACGGGGGCAGCCATGAGACAGCATGTGGCTCCAGTGTGCAGCAAGTGTTTTAGTGTAATCCCAAACATGCAGAGCACTGGCAAACTAGCTGCATGCTACACCTCGCTGCCTGCCAAACCATATCTAGGGCACCCAACTCCCTCTTTAGGGTTCAAACTGGACATCACACCATTGATCCTACTTGTACAGATTAAACCACTTCCACCATTCTAAATGTCCCCATTGCATTTTAATAATAGGCAATCCACAGCAACAACACAGGGCCTTTTTAAATGGGTATAAACTTATATTTGCATATATAAAGTGGCAAGCTGGTACATAAGTGTAGGTTATGTTTGGGAGAAAAGAAAAATAGGTCTGTGCATCATTAAGCTTTCTACCCAGTGAAGAGGAGCGAGCACAGAATCAATGTTCCCTTAAGAGGATGCTTTGAAATCCAGCAAACTCACCATGTCCATTCCAGATAGCTTAAGGGCTTCCAACAAATCCTTTTCTTAGGTATCTCAGGGATCTTAAACAGCCATGACTAATTACTGATGTTATGGATCACCAACCATCCTTAAATGTGTATATAATTACTGTTATAATTACTCTACTCCATTAATCTCCTCCCAAAAGAACATACACATAAATACACATAAAAATCACCCTCATCACACAACAAAGTTTAAGTAAAAACCAAACTCCAGTACCTGCATTCTGGGCCAGATCTAGATGATCAAGCAGGAAGAGAGTCATACAGTGATCCTCTCCCTTGGATATAATCCTTCTGTCTGCCAGACCAGTTTTTTGACATGATGTGAGCTTCCACAGATGGACAAATGGATGGACCTGATTACAGTGCACTCTTGGCAAGAGTAACTGTTCTGCCTCCACCTGTCCATTCCACCAGTGGACCATTTATTTGGCTTACTACATACATACTACTACCTCAGGCAATGCAGGTTGTCACCTTATACATGACAGCAAGGTCTAGAGGGTGAATAATTTTCTGTAAGCCTGCAGGTTAATGAGAAGATAAACTGTACACATTACACACTGATGTTCTCCTAATAAGGAAGTCTACACTCCCAACTCCTTTAGTTGTCTTCTAGATTAGTCATCATCACTGATTGACCTGGAGGGCTGTAATTCCAAAAGAACATATATTACATATATTAGATTCGTTAGCCAATACCACATCACATAAATCTTCGCTGAGTTTTGCACGCTGAAGGTCTGCAGAGGAAATTAATTAAATTACCAACAAACTTGAAAGGAAAATTATTCGAAAGATATAATTCTTCCCCAGTCTGTGACCTGGATGTCAGTGTCAGATCTGAAAGGTGCTTTGAGGCTGAACTAAGTTTAGAAAGATAATTAACATTACCAGGAACATGAATATGAGGACTCACATGTCTACAGGATCTGCAGGGCAGAAAATGTCCTAATCTCACAGATTATTAGGCTACAATTATTAACAAAACATAAAACTTATCTCTAAGTATGTCTACAGACCCTAAAAACCCTGAAGCAAACCATGATGGTCAAACTCAGATTCACACAGAAAGCAGCCAACAGTACTGTTAACTAAACTTACTGACAGAATATGTATCAGTATTTTCTTTCTTTCTTTTTTTAATCAGATTTCTGGGTCACAATCTTTGCCTTTACCTCATTTCCCCTATTCCTCCAGTGCTAATAAAACTGTCTTCAAACGAGACCCTACGTTTGAATTTCCACTTTAGAGAGAAACATATGGAAGAAAGACAGCAAAAACAAATGAAAGAGGAGAGAAAGAGAGAAAGAGGAGAGTAAGAGAGAGAGAGAGAGAGAAACGCTGTTTTTGCCATGAGAAGCCAGAGCATCTCTCTGTGGCGTTTTGTGATTTACACCATCTGGGCTCTACACTGGAGTCCAGTGCTGACGTGATGCTATCTGCATGTGAGAGCAGCCCTGAGGCCCTGAAGCTCCTCGCTCTGCTCCATCGGACGTCCTTATCCTTTCGGCGTTCTGTCCGTTGCTTCCGGCAAAGCGGGACTGGGATTGGCTCATGAAAGGCATGCTTCGCATTCTAGTCCCTTGGATTCTCATCGCATGTGCACAAACACTGAGTGAACACACAGCAGGGAACTCTCAGGCTGGCCTTGTGGAAGTCTTATGTGTTGGTCTTGGATGTTACCAAATACCAATATTGTCTTGCGGACTCTTTTCTTATGAAAAGAAAATGCTCCGTTAACACAAAGGCTTTTTGGGTGCATGTCAAAAAATGCATCTGACATAAAAATAACTGACAGAAATTATGCTATTATTATTGTTTTGGAATCCTTCTGTTATGAAACACTTTCCCTCTTTAAGTTAAAACAGGTATAATATAGTCAAAGTGTACATATAGTCATAGATTAATAATGTCTTAGGCTACTTGGTTAGAGACATGTTCATAGGCTGATACACCGCATATGGAATTAACTGGATTATGCCGAAACATTTCAACATGTCAACAGAGAAACCCCTGTGGCAAAGAAATGAGATTAGAAGAGCAATGATGACTTTTGAGATTACAGCTCTTGTGAGCTTTTCAGTTCAATTCCGTTCAGTTCAGTTTCAGTTCAGCTCCATTCCCAATGGCAGACACACTGATATTATTTTTTTTTTTCTATTTGATCCCTCATTCAATTCCTCCAGAGGGATTATATTATTCCAAAAATGGAATCTTGTCATAAAAAAAAATGTTGGCCTTATTTTGGTAAGGCAATCAGTGCAGTGCATACAACAGCTGTTAACCTGTCTGTGGACATACTGTAAGCTCATGCATTCATTTTATGAACGCACATGTACATCATCAAAGTGATCATACTGTCAGTAATCTTACCTTTGCCTACATTGAGCCTACGCCAAGGATGCAAGAGAGCCTTGAGGTCTGCTGGCATGCCTCACATCACACAGATAGATAGACACACACTAACAACATGAGATAACAGTCTTTTGTCTTGATGTAGGAAAGTCAGAATCTCGCTTTCCCTTTTTCCTCTCTTTCCCTTCTCTCTCATTTGCAGAGCGGAACAGTGTGCCTTTCAGGAGTGCGTATCTTGGAAGACCTTGGGTTCCTGCCCAGTGGAACCTTACAAAGCTACTAATGTTGCCTTCCCCCCCACCCCACCCCATTCATCTCCCAATCCCCAAGCCCCCCCACCAAAAAAAGGGAAAGACAAAAACACGGGGAGGCTTGCTCACACTCTCTGGTGGTTATGCAAGCGCTCCTTGGTCCGGAGCTACAGAGCCCAGTGATATTGTTCTACGGGCATCACGGGGTTGGGCAGGGGTTGGCGGTGGGGCTTCTCGTTCTGTTACACAACACCCCCACCATGCATGACTGCCTCTAAACACACACACACACACAGCAGGCAGTCAGTGTGTTTCCTATCTCTCTCTGCTCTGGCTGACAGACATGCTCAGACAGGCGAAGGTGACGCAGCGCCTTGCTCCACGGCTCCATCCATTCACCAGTCTACCCACAGCTAACCAGTCTGACTAAAGGCCTTCACTCACTGGGATGGAGATCTGGGATGACAATTATTTTAGGTCAAATGTATTGATCTCACCGAGGCGAGGATCAATGCAAACTGGTAGGACAATTCAATGAGCCGTTCCCACTAAAAGCAAAGCTTGGCCTCAATGGGTCTAAAAGGTGTGAGTCATCCCTAATGTTTACGATCACCAAAGACATGCATAAATAGGACTGAGTTTAGCAACACACCTGCACTGCAAAGTGCACTTCTGAAATCTGCTCACTGGCTCAGGAGCCTTTGCAACCACACAATCTCCCCCTCGCTTCAGCGCCCTGACCTTTTCAACAGGGCTCATGTTTAAAGCCAAGTGGCACTGTAGAGTAGCAGAGAACACCGATTTAATCTTCAGTACCCCACTGTATCAAATGGAACCGAAGAGACGCTTCTCCGGTTTGCACTCCACACCACTGCTTTTTTAGTCTCATTTGATAAAAAGGGCATTTTGATAAGCAACAAAACTTAATTACACACATGCCTATGTTTATCAAATCACCATCATATTTCAGCCAATTTCAACAAACCTCTTGTGCAAAATGACAGGAAAATCGAAAGAGGACTAGGAGAGAGGGAGAGAATAGATTTTTAAAAATGCTGCATTGATTGGTCACCATCACCAAGCACTGTAGATTTATGGTCTTGTAAAGAGAGTGGTGGAGAGAGATGCCAAAGAGGAGGTTAGGCTCACAAATGAGTTCTGAATATGGGCCAGATCTGGGCCAGAGGTCCCAAAATCTGGGTGCCTGCCTTGTGCCTGAATGTCCACAGAAAGGGAGGCTTAGAAGTTGTTCTTCAGAAAGTCCTGAAAGAGCACATTTCCACAGCGCCACTCACCCATCACAAAGGCAGAGCTAAATCTTCCGCAGGAGCAGGAGAGTGGAGATAGAGGTTTATCTTCTCCTTTATTAAACAGAGGATAAAATTCCTATTTAAAAAGACAAAACCACATATGGTGGATTAGCATTTCTTTTGATAATGGTGCTGTTCTCAACTACCTGTGAGCAGAGTTTTATTCTTGTGAAAAGCTGACACGTCAAACTACTTTGCCTTAGACCTTAGTAAAGTCTCCCTGCTTTAAGAAGAGGTTGTGCTCTGTGTGACTAAACAGCATGCCACTAAGTCACTGTCACCATTGTCTGAAGACCTCATTCTTAGCCACTTCATGTTTCTCTATAGACCAGACAAAAAACAGCCTCCATTCTTAAACAGGAATGGCATGCAAAGAACAGTAGGCCCTCTTGCAAGACACAAAACAACTGAGGTCAAATGTTAAGAACACTTTAACTAAACAGATACTGAACAGAACTGCTGAGACCGATTTAAAAACCAAAAGGAGAACATTTTGGAAAATACAAAAAAACAAACCGATCTTCTCATACTTGAGATTTATGAGTAACGTAACCTAAACACACGTAAAAGACTTGAGCGGACACTTTTACTCTGTACCACTGTAATAAATCATATGTTGGTGGCATTAAAATGTTGACATGGTCAGAAAGGCAACCACTGGAGAATTAGAAGGTGTTGATTACTCAGTCAAACATGTATAAACATACCGGGGCCATGACTTGGGAAAAAAGCTGGAGCTAAATATTTTTTTTGTTTATATGTTTTTCTGTAGTTGTGTCTCTGAAGACAGGTTGTGCTGCATTCTAGCCAATGTTATTCATCATTGGAGGAATGATGTGTTTGTTTCTGCACATGATGACAAAGCCTATAGAATAGGAATTACCACCAACACTGTTCCATCACAGAGTACCATGTGCATAAGCAATGTGTGGTCTAATCTAACTGCAGGTTGGAGAAGGAAGAACAAACTTATAGGAATTCTAAATTTCTAACTGATACCCACACCTAGAATCTCTGATGATACAGAACTGAGCCTGTTTTGAAAGAAACTAGCTAATCAATAAAAATGCAAGAGGAGAATACAATTTGTCCTCTTAGTGGTCATTGTTTTGAGCCATTGAGTAGAAACACAGTCTGACTTTGTTGTACAATAAGATTATTCTGATGACCCCTTGTCTTAGAGTTGTTTCTTAACTGTGAAGTACCACCAGCACAGAAGGAGACATTCACTGCCACGTCTCCCACCGCCAGGGTGGGGTCCTCCTGATGTCCTCCAGGGGGAACCTGGAGCCAAAACAACCCACCCTGTCGCCCCCCAGGTCAGAGGAAGGAAGCCTAATCTAAGGCGGAGAAGGCCTCATGCAGCAACCCACTGTTTAGAGAGTGGGGTGTGGGTCAACACACACCATGCTGGGGCGATGGTGATCTGGGGAGATTTTTTTTCCTCCTGAGTGTCTTGCATTAAATTTCACAACAGGACAGAACTTCATAACAGCATGTGCCCAGAAGGGACATGCTGAGGTGCATTAAAGACACACATATGTTTCCCTTCAAAACAAAACATAAAACTCGCTTCAGCTTGGAAATGCCTCTATCTCTCTTTCTCTCTCTCTCTCTATATATATATATATATATATATGTATATATATATATATATATATATACTCAATGTTTGTGAACCTTAGTACCAAACATCCCTTGGCAACTGCAGTGTAGTGCAGATGACTGATAACTGCAGGTAAACATACAGTCATGTATGACAGTGCCAACCTTAAGTTAGGAAGCTGGACAATATGCATCTTGCCCCATAGCCCACACAACCTCTTCACATTTTCAGAACCACAACTTTATTTGAGTGCAAATATAACCTATGTGCGTTGTTTGATTTCTATACCAATGTAAAGCATAATCTTCAAAGGCATACATGACAATATGATAACGATTCAGGCGATACTAACGGTCAGGATTTTTCACACGTACATGAACTGGCACCAGTCACCAGGACTACATCAGACATGTCGTAAACATTAACCGAAGAGGAGGAGGGGTCAGGATTATCTCATCAACCACTGGCCGAGTATTCATTCAATCTATTTTCATAAACAATCAAGCACAACAACATGGTCCACGAATGACATCTTCCGAAAAGGAATCAAAATATGGATTAACGTTAATGTCGGGAAGGAAGGGTGTCTACTGCGTAGTTTGCGTAAACACCACACATTTTTAATAATTTGCTTCATAATTGCGTGGCAAGTCAGGTGCCTGTTGAGATGATTCTCCACTATAAGACTTTAAATAATACAGGCCGCCACAGCTGTGTTATCTTTTGTCCCCACTGGCCCATTGTAACGTTTCCCTTTCCTAATCCGTGGTGCATGGGCAACACTTCATAAATTCAACACCCATACGAGCACGGGCGCACACACGTAGATACACATTCACAAAGGCATTGAACTTGTTATCAGTGCTGAAACATTGTCACGGCGCTTGGAACATCAGCCAAGGAAAGGCTGTCCACCTATGGAAGTCTCTTTAAATCCTAGAAAGTTTTAACAATTGAACTGAATTGTAGGCTATCACGCCACCCTCGTGAGGAAATAAGGCATCACATCTGTTGAAGGTTGGTTTACGATTCCTAGTCGACTTCGACGAATGTAATGCCAATGGCCTGGCATTTTACTCACTATACTCAACTAACTTTGAGTCAAATGTGAGAGAAATTACAGATTTGAGCCGAAATGTAATACCACTGAATGCGGTCGACCATCTCTCGCGTAAGGAACGCGGTCAAAACTCAAACTCTAGCATGGACACCCCACACCAAACTGAAATCAAATGCGACACGTTTAAAAAACTCACATGTAGCTGTAGACAACCCATTTTCTCCCAAATCGTTGATCAGATTGTTGTATTCCATTTCGATCATTCAATCATACGAGTATAATGTCTTCCTCCTCTCTCTCAGCTCGTGTAGCTACTCATTCCTCTGGCAATGCAGGGAAAAACTTGGTTTAGTCACTCCGAATGCTCAGGACATCAAGTCTTCCCAAATGGAAAGCGCTGGAGACGAAAAGAGGCGATAATAGCCGGTGTCGCCAAAAAATGGAACGTCAAACAAAAAACAAACAAAAGTAGTCACAGGTGGAGTAAATGACTGACCCTGTATGTCCAACAGAAAGCAATTCTACTCCCGTTACGAGGACAGTTTTCCTCGGTGTGACGGGATAGAGGGCTCGGCTAAACTTCCAGGGTAACGGGGAGACTAACTCAGCGGCACAACAGCTGATGGTATGTTACTCACACAGACGGTCCCAACTCGGCCTCCTCGATCGACCATACCATGTTATGGTAGGGTTTTGTGTTAGCATGAAGAGTCATCGATCCATAACGTGCACTAATAATGTGGTCATATGAATGTATGACTGAATCTGATGAAAATGAAATTGATTGAATCACCGAGGAGAATATGTTTCCTCAACAATGTTTCCCTTTCCACCAAAGTAAAAAGAAAAAGGAATCATGACACACGGGGCAGACTCGCCCTTACCTTCTGAAATGGTACAACCTGCCTGTGGTCTATGCTCTGCATGTTCAGACCGGGCTCGCTGTGGAATAGGCTGCAACATAACCAGCTATGAATACTTAGCCATTTTGGGATAACGCATTTGCTTTATTTAAGGGTTACTGTGTTGCGGGATGCCTTTTCAAGAATTCATACAGTTGGGCCTAAATTGATTAACTTACTTTGAAAAATCTATTGAATTTTTGGACTCCATTTGTGTACCTGACTATTTAATGATACGTTGGAACAATTATTTCTGTCAGTGACCTCACTGACTCGACCAGAGGTCATTATCTTAATTGTGCGGGTCCCTCATTCTTGAAGATAACACAGTGCCTGCCATTGCTAAAATTTAGTTAATTAGTTGGCATCCTAAGATGAGATCCTTGCATATACATTTTTCACAATTATTCTGTGTTAGACACACATGCACACACAAAACACAATGTTTTCCCTCAGTCTATCAATGGTATGTTTTCACTGTATGAACAGGCTTACCAAGGGGATTAGAGAGGTTATCAGATCCAAAGTGTAAAGGAAGATAAACTGGCAGTAAAAAACAAAAGGAGGGCAACAGGGAAGTAGGAACTTTCATCCGATAGTAAAGCTCTTGCACTTTGACCCAAAAGCGGGTGATATGCTCTCTTCAATTAGAAATCTCATGAAAGCATGGAGAAGATGCTGAAGTCGGCTGTTCCTATCTGCTGGATTAAAGACAAGCCTGACTGACTGGGAGGCAGGGCTTTGGGGCTACGCTGGTGGGGGTTGCTGGGGGATTGGGGGTCTAGTCAGTGGGCAAGTGGACTGGATTTGGCGCTGTTCCAAGAGCATATCAGGGCTTGATTTGTGTCCATAGCAAACAGCTGTCTTGAGCCACTGCTAGTTCTCCAGAATAATGGTGCTGAAAGCACTCTCAGTGATCATCTTTGATTCAACCTTCAACATATTTAGTTAAGTAGGCTATAATATTTTATAATTTTGGGCAGCGATAAAGTGTTAATTTGTAATGTAATTGATTTCTGTATACATGTGGATCTGTCGCTTCATGTGAGTCCTACGCAGTGCCTGAACTCACCAGATTCCTGGGGCCTATTTGCCACCTGTAGATCAGAGAGAGCATCTGCCAAGGAGTTGAGCAAAGACTGGAGTGGGTTTGTTGAGGTTTTGGTGTTGTAGGGGTTTGGTGGGGGTGGGGGGAGTGGACACACTTGAGAGGAGGACCCCCCCCCCCCCCCCAAAAAAAAAAAAAATGTCTCAGTGGGTGCTCCTTTGTGCAGTTGTGCTGTTGAGCTGTGCAAGCACAAGGGTCCTAGGAGCCACCTGTCATTGGACCGCCACTGGACAGGGTGTGGGGGATGATGGGTAAATAGAAGGAGCAGGAGAAGAAGGAGGAAGAACGGGGGTGGGGTGGTGTGGGGGTGAAACGTAGATAGATACTAGACACCACCCTCTACTTTCACCAGAGGTGCTACAGTGTGTGACCATGACAGTTTAAGGATTGGGTTGTTGGTTGGTTGTCACAGTGGTGGTAAAGGTTTGTGTTTATGCTTCGCTATCAAATACATACCAGGCATAGTGTGGTTTGAAGATCATAATTATATTTTGTATCATAAATTATGCACTATGAGCAGCTGAAATGGTGAAGTGAGACGAATTTTTACAGTCCATTTTTTTACAGTCCAATGATTTTGAAAGTGCTTGAAATATAATTGCCCTCTGATGAGAAAGAAAATCATAAATATATAAGCAAATTTTTGTCCTCATCTCGAGTTCATCCATGCAGAAATATTGGAAAATAAATCTCAACACGGCATACAATACTGATCCCAAAGGAATCCACAGTCCATTCAGTCTTTTGAACTCTTCTTTCAGTTCAGAACCCTATATTTGTTTTGACTTCAGCACACTCCAGCACATAGATGGGGTTTTGGGCAGTGAATTGGCCCCAGGAGTGAAGAGAACACTCATGCTGCCTCAATGTGTGAATGAAAGACAGAGGAAAGTGAAATAGGAGATATGAAGGGTAAAATGGGCTGACAAGACCTGTAATTTGCCCCGTAACAGGACGCCACTTGGAGTTAGAAATGTGGAAAAATAAGAGGATGACTAAAATCAAGACATTTTGAATCCTGAGTGAGTTTTAAATAAAAGACTACATTCTATAAAGCCAGGACCACTGTGATACGTCTTGAACTGGTAAGAACTGAGATCTGTTTTTAAAAATAGCCATGTCTTAAATACCAAAACTCATATGCTTTTAGAGATGAAATCCCATGAAAATGTTATGATGTGAGAAAATGCTAAGTGTAGTGCAACTCATTCATACTGCGGAAAGCTGAAACTTATTTCAAGAACCCTTTTCTTTTAGCATGACTGGGTGAGGTAGAGATCTTGAACTTTAAACTGTTCAATTCACTCAGTTAGGTTTACTTTTCATTTATTGAGGCAGGACTACATTCATGTTATTTTTCACCAAATAATGCTGATTGAGGAATAGACTTGGATACTTTGATGAATTCATGTTTCAGATTGAATGGAAAAGCATGAGAAGTTAACGCTGAGGTCAGATAAATGGAAATAATGATAAATGTAGAATTAAAATAATGATAAATGTAGAAACTCAATATCAGATTAGTCCACATGTCCCACTGCAGTGCCAGTGTCTCAGGTAAGCCTGAACACTGAATAGATTTCATTTGTTAGAATGTTCACCTAATTGTTGTCATTTCTCAGCAGACATTACAACATTATGTTCAATCCTCCAGCAATTCTCCAGCATGAGTCCCCACTTGCTCGAACATCCTTTGTGCCTTTGTTGAGTGGTGCAGGTGTGTGTGTTTGTGTGTGTGTGTGGGGAGGTTGTAGGGGGCACACACTCTGTTCAGATAGTCTCTGCAGTCTTTCATGTTGGCCTTTCTTACTCTCTCTCTACCTCTCTACCTCTCTCTCACTCTCTCTCTTTTGGGCTTCCTCTCTCATTTTTTTCATCCTCAGTTCACCACCCACATTCTTTTGAAGACCACATTTCCACCGCCAGTTTCCATTTTAGACCACATGAACCCCCCCCCACACACACACACAATTTATATTATCATGCTGACTATACCCACTGCTGATATCATCATTTAAGAGCAAATATGAAGCATTACTCACCAGATTTCATATTATGCAATTGCTGGAAGGACTCCTCTCAAAAACACAGACACCACAAAGGTCTTTCAACCCCCATGGTGACTGGAACATGATGATGCAAAAGATAACAGATACTTCTGCATCCACTTCATGTTATGTCTCTTAACGCTAATTAAGCAACTTCTAAATTTAATTTAAAATTGAATAGTTCATATTTTGAGGTTGTGTATGTCTGACAGAGCCAGCCAGCTTTGAATCAAAGCATGATGAGTTTTCAGCAACCTTGAATTTGAATCTGAATTCAGTTCTTGATTTGAATCTGAATTCAATTCTACTATGCATAACGAGAAGGAGGATGTGGACAAACAGACACATGATTTTCAGTAGGGCTAAAGAGTGAGTAATGATGAGAATCACTGTGTCATGCCAATGAGCTGTGTGAGTAAGTGAGGTGAGGGCAGACGGGCCAGTGAGGATCAGAGGTCCTCTATTAGCTATTCTCCCATTAGCCCGATGACAGGAAGAGGGGCCCCCACAGCCCCTCAATCAGCCACTCAAGGCTGGAGAGAAAGGGCCTTTTTGAAGAGGAGGCTGCAGCTGCCCAGACTCAAAGCCCTCGCTCACCTGCACTCGGGTAGACACACACACACATCTATGCACAGTACACATACACACACGTGCATTCACATGCACAAGCATCATGGCCACAGATATGTGCATACGCATATATGTACAAGACAAATACACACACATTTCTTTACTGTCCTTTAATCTCTAGTTAATTTACAGTGTCAGTGAGAAATACTTGCTGTTTTATTCAACTGAACAATGCTGTAGCCCAGGAGATTAAGGGCAGAATATGTGTTACTGTGTACTTTGGCATCATCTTAAGCACAAGTGATTGGTACAGTTAGGCAGAAACAGTCTAGCCTACAATCAGAGGCATTCTCTCTCTCTCTCACACACACACACACACGCACGCACGCACGCGCACGCACACACACACACACACACACACACACATACACACACACACACACACACACACACACACACGCACACACACATGTGCACCACACACACATCTTCTGTAGACACACAGATGCGCAGATGAATGGTCCAGCCTTGAGGCAGACCAGGCAGTCTGTGAGGAAAATTTAGAAGGGAGGGAAACAGCATCACAACAAAGGAGTCATGATGTAATCACAGGAACAGCAGCACAACAACAAATGGCCCAGAGATAGCGAGATGTCAGGCAGATATTGTCATTTCCTCCACTGTGCGAACAGAATGGGACACTGACACATGCATTATTGGGAAGAATGGCACGAAAGATAAGTCATCTCCTGCTAGATGGCCTCTTGGTATTATGTGGCTCTTCTGTCTTCTTTCTTTTTATAGAGCTGAGGTGTTGGATTTCTGACCTTTGTTTCACTCCCATTGCGTAATCTCCTTGTGTAAAAAGAAACATATTGGGCAGAATTTTTAAAATGGACACAAAATGGACACTTTTGACTATACATGTTAACATCCATTGGTGTGATGGGAATATGCAGTGCAATTTAACTGTCATATTGATATAACAAACTGAACCGAGGATGTGGACTCCTCAGCCTTGAGTGTTTTCTGTTTGATACCATCTTGCCACAGCCTTGCCACCTATGCATCAAGATATGTCAAGCATTTGCAGCATGGCATCAGCAGGGATGTCTGCATGCTCCACAGCACAAAAGCAGCTTTGAGAAAAACCTCCTGTTCTGGGGAGGAGGAGGGACAAAATTGCAACTTTCTCCAAAAACTCGATTAAATTCACTCATGGGAAAAAATACCAATTCCTGGGTGTGTATTCAGTATGTTATATCTTTGAAACTAGACCAGAACAACTAAAGAGGTTGTAGAAAGCCTACATGATGCAATTCTTCAAACCCTTTAATTCATTTTCACTTCATACAATGACCAAAAACAACCATATTTAAGACAATAAATGAAAATGTCAGAAAATGAAATCTCAGAAAATGACAGAAAATGTCATATGTTCACTAGGTAACCCTACAAATGTGTTACCATCAGTTCACAAGGGAGGGCAGGATGATTGGGAAGACAGCTGGTGGGCCAGAACCAGTCATCTTAACAGGGTCAGTGGACTGGGGCTCAATATGGTCAAGTTTATAGGGCCTGGTTATTGTCAGCGAGACTCAACAGGTCAGCTCTTCTAGATAGCCGAGGTCAGCCATGGCCCCCTAATGAAATCACAATGGCAGGAATTTCCAAAGCATACCACCAGAGACACAAGCTGTGTGCCTGCTGGAATGGTGTCATGGCGTACAGCTAGGCACCTCTGCGGGAGGAAGGGCAGAATGTTTGTTTCTGGTGCTTCTCTCTCTGCTAAGGAGGTGTAGTTTGGGCATTTACTTTGTGTGTTTTTAGTGAGTGAACTTTCCAACCACTGTGGTCAAACCTTTGAGGAATATCCTAGAAAAAAAATAGATTAATGGCACCTTGAGAGGATTTGAACTATGATACAAAAAGAATGTGGAAATAATGTGCCATTGTTAAAAACTCTCAAGGCCTCTTTTTGATTTATCAGTCTGAATTATGATTCTTCTTGTTCGTCTTTTAGGATTTTTGTTTTCCCGTATGACTTTTTATTTACCAGGAAGTGCAGAGCAGCTGTTGTTTAACAGCATATTAATCTAACAATCACTATCAGTGTTCCTCTGCTTTCCAAACAGAGGCTTCATCCATTTATACAGTACTTCAGCTGCTGTGTTAGCTTAGTGGCCTGCACTTCATCGATAAATTTCCTCACTTTTGCAGACTGAAGGTCAGCTTCACCTACTGGGGCGGCCAGGGAAGGCCTTTACTCACGATTTTGTCCAGCTTTGTGCCTCTTTGGGTGATTTAATCCAGCACTTTATCAGCTGCCAAAGCTTAAATGCGTAGAGATGGGGAGGGGGGAAGGAGGGATTGTGAGGGAGGTCTGTTCTTTTTGTGTGTGCCTGCAGGGTGCTGGAAGTATCTTGAAAATGGTTTCACTTGTTTGCAATAAATTTTAGTGGCTTTCAGAGACTGTTGCCTGCTACACTTGAACATTTGTGAAACAAAAGATGAAAAGAAATTGTCCCTGGAAAGTTTCAACTGCAAGTACACAAGTACATCACTGCGATACTAAAGGTATGTTGTACCCAAAGAAACAGATATTCTCCTTGATTTTTTTTCATGGACTGCAACATTTATCGTTGATATTGTGTAAATAAAATATTGTGTTGATATTGTGTAAATAATTCAGAGACAGTGAAATGAACACAATAGCTGTAAAAGAGCCACAGACCACCCTTCACTCATAGACTCCAGCCTGAGACACTCACTAGTGTCCAGAGTGCCAATCTTCACATCAGTGATCAGTGTTCAGAAAATACAGTCATCTTAAAGGTTTTTTGATATAATCTCATACAATCTCATATAATACCAATGCTACAGGTGGATAGTCAAGCCAATTAAGCTAATTGAATTTGTGTGTGTGTGTGTATGTATCTTGGCGAGAGAGAGAGAAAGAGACAGTTCCACATGACGACTGCCTTCACCCATGCTAGTATGTAACACCACACCTTCACTAACTCCCTCCATAGGCGCAGGCACAAGCACAGGCGCACACACACACACACACACACACACACATACATATACACCACCCAGCACCCTAAACTCCTCAATGTCAACCCAGCATCCTTGACCACCCCCAGACCCCCAGTCTACCCAATCAGATTAATCCCCACACCATCACCACCTCTATCACCCTTTCCACCCCCTGCAGCCCTCTTATTAGCATAACAAACCAGTAAGCAGGGGAGAGGATGAGGAGAAAATGAAATAATGGCGGGATGTGACCCCAAACAACAAAACAACCTCTTCACATTCCACTGAGCAGAAAAAGAAGCAGCCCACTGCTGAGGTTTTCATAGTCTTTCACTCTGCCAGCCGTATTCCATTTCTCATTGTTCTAACTTCTATGGAATGACAGAGCAATGTCAGAGGTGTATTGAGGAAATGCATTCATTCACAGAATTATTTTTTTTACATATATTAAGTTTGTTTGCTAAAACTGTTTTATGGCACTAGATTGATTATTTTAGTTGGTTGTTGTGTCATTGTTACTACACTACTGTCATAAAGGAACATTTTCAAGTCAGAGCCACAGTATTTAATTCCTTGTTGTGATAATGTAGCCTATATCCCTAGCACAACCTAGAAGATACATCATTTAAACAGTAAGTTCTACAATCTTAAATACAGAATAACATGTGAACATACGAACAGCTCTAGAAACTTCAGTGCAATGAGGACCCTAAGCATAAGTCTCACTGCAGACCTGGTATTGCTCAGTGAGTGCAGCGCCACCTGTGGCCAGATGTAGCTGTGCCGCTCGGATGAGAAATAATAGACTCTTTGATTACACTCTGCAAGCTGCTGTGCTGATTGTGTCCCCTCAGTCACATTAGCTGCTGTGCTGATTGTGTCCCCTCAGTCACATTAGCTGCAAGATTAGACAATGGCAGTGCTTTGGCTGTACTTGGTTGCTAACTTGCTAACGCAAGTAGGTGGAAGATAAACTGTGTATCACCACAGATGTATTTTCTGGTTACCAAATGTGTGTTTTCAGATTTAACAGTCGATATATCACATTACATTTTACAAAATACCAAATCATAACTGCTATGTTGATTGGATGGTGAGGAGGGGAATATGGTGGTGGATGTGGCTGTCAAAGCTACCATCAGGAAGAAAAGTTGAAAGGAGCGGAGAGTTGAGAGATTACTCGGGGATGAGAAGGTCAGACATCAGTGCTGCTCTGTTACACATGGCTTTGCCCTCTTACACATGCCATGCCCTTATACTCTTCCCTCTCCCTGTCTGCTCCCCCCCCCCCTTTCTTTATTTCCCTCTTTCTCTCTTTCCCCCTCTCTCTCCCTGTCTGCTCTCTCTCTCTCTCTCTCTCTTTCTCTCTCTCTCGCTCAGCAACACACACACATTAATTCATATACAAACTAGTGTGTGTGTTTACTCTAGTTTGTTTT
This sequence comes from Tenualosa thibaudeaui, assembly GCA_027481765.1. Classification (NCBI taxonomy): domain Eukaryota; kingdom Metazoa; phylum Chordata; class Actinopteri; order Clupeiformes; family Clupeidae; genus Tenualosa; species Tenualosa thibaudeaui. Next base: position 2,837,733 of record JAIFZK010000019.1, on the reverse strand, counting down.
CCTCTTTCCCATTTTCTCTCTCTTTCAACCATCACACTCACATACACATACACATACACATACACACACACACAGAAAACAAATACACACACATACGTACATTCATATGCTCCTATTTATATTTAGGTTAGTGTATGAATGTGTATGTACACACTGGTCTACACACACACACACACACACACACACACACACAATTAGCCACCCGTGCAACCTCTTTCATGCGGGCAAGCAAATAGACATATCCGGATACACTCAAGAAAACCAACACAATGGCCTGCACAGACAGTCCAAATACACACACACACACAGAGCACATGCAATTTCCAGCACACTGAGCAGGCCACAGCTCCCGTGATAGACACATGGTATTCTAGCCCCCCTCCCCTGAAACTTCCTCTCTGGATCCCATCCAGGACTTCATGGCTCCATCTCATGGCTCCACACGTGCTCCCGTGACAAAGCCACCCAGCGTTACCCGTCCCAAACGGCCTCATGGTCTTTTGTCAGACGAGAGATGGCCTTCAGCACTGATGGAGGTGGCTGGGTCAGCCACGACCTGTTCAGCCAATCAGGGAGCCTGATTCTGCCTGTGTCTCAGTGTTGTTGTCACAACTGCATGATCCGATTCGCTGTCCATGTCCTCTGTACCCCTAGGCTACAGACATTAGACACACTAAAGGCCACTAAGCTGAGTAATGCATTCAGGGCAGTGCAGTGGAGAGAGCACCATACTTCTGCCATCCTCCTCAGCTGCAGCAGGGTGATGTAACACCACTGCAGGACACCATGTGCAGGACACATGCACACACACATATACATGCACACACGCGCACATGCACACACACACACACACACACACACACACACACACACACACACACACACATACGTTCTGCAGGCAATAAGTGACCCTTAGTGCAGTCTCACACTGCTGATACACACACACACACACACACTTATAAACACATTGTAAAAACTGCAGGGATAGGTGACCCTAAACACAACACACATACAGTTACTCATTTTCACAGACAATTACACAGTAGCTCGTTTCCACATCTAGTGTCGTTCTCGGCTGTTTAGTGTGGTGTTACATGAGCTGACCATCCATCTCTGTCCAAGTGTGTTCAGCTGTTAAACTTATGAGGCCTGGGGTCCTGTACTGGCCTCATCTGACCACCTGCAGTAGTCATTCCAGAGCATTAAGCTGGATACACCTATACAAGTTCTAATTATTTGAACTTTTTTGCAAAGTGCATGTTGTGACATGCAGATGCCTTATATTGCTCAAACACACTCACATTACATTCACATTCATTGCTTTGTTGGTCCTTGCTGACATATGTGTGAACAGCGCCCTACAGAACAGACTCAAGTCTATATGGCCTTATGCTTCACTCTGGAGGCCAGAAATACTCTTTGGCTGGCCGATGTTTATTATTTTTGTATTATTATTTCAAGATACTCCTCAGCCCATTTCAGAGAAACACCATCATGGACATCCTCTACTTTCTGACCTCGGACTTTAAGGCCTGAGAGTGGAGAGAGAGATGCAGACTTGGCCGATGTCCACTCAGTCTACTGAAATATGATATACATGATTCATATATATGAATCAGTGATGATGATCTAATGTCATGTTGTACATTTCACACAAATCAACAATTGGTATATTTCTATGGGACTAATGGTGAATCGAAATGAAAGTGTGGAAGAAAATCTTATTAGAAATAAACAAATAAATGCCCAACAGAGAAAACAACAAAATTTAAGGATGTGAAAAATTCCCATCAAGATAAATATGTTGTTAAAGTAATCCATCCATCGTAATCCATTGCATACATGCACGCACACACACACACACACACACACACACTCAAAGTGAATGTGATCAAGATTAAACAGGCAGCATGCTCAGCATCTTATCTAATGACATTGAGCAAACACAACAGTTGCTCCAATGGCTCTCCCAGTGCCACCCCTCCCCCCATGTTCCAGTGGGACGGCCCTTTGTGATGCTACCGTGGCCGGGAGGCGGGCGAGCTGAGGCCCCCATCCCTTGGGTGGTTGGGCTAATCCCTGAGGTGTCGCGCCTCCCAAAGAAATCCCCCCCACACACACACACACACACACACACACAGACCACGGCTGCCACTACCCCCCTCCCCTCCAAAGTCCTGAGTCCTGACACAGATCCTTATTATTCGGCCAACAGTGGATTAGAGAGGACCTCAGTCACAGACTCCTCACGGAGCCACTGGGACCTGACAGCATGGGCGGAGTGAGACCGGGGGCTGAAAGTGAGGGGGAGAGAAGGAGAGGGGGAAAAAAAGAATGAAGGAGAGATATATAGAGAGAGAAGGTAAAAAAAACAGTTCACCATCATCAGTGATAGAGTATGACTGTGTTTATGTGTGTGTGTGTATGTGTGTGTGTGGTCGGTATGTGTGAGGGGGGAGAAATGAAAGAGAGAGATTAAATGAGGTAATGGTGGAGGGCTGGTGTGAGACTACTGTATGATCAAAGGATGAGTCTGTACTTATTTCACCTGACAGAGCTGCTGTAAAAGCTAAATAACATCAGAAACAGAAGCCAATTCAGCCCATTATAGTTCATCAAAATCCCATTTGGATAAACAACAGAGTCCAAAGCATCCAACTGAATCTGATGTGCTAGCTATCATTATGAACGCTCTCAAAATACCCACACCTCTCACTTTCATAGGATATTGATATGTGCTTTTATGTCTTTAATTGCTTGTTCATCTCTGTAGTTCTCTCCCTCTCTCTCTCTCTCTCTCTCTCTCACTCACACACACACACACACACACACACACAGACTGTTATTAGAAATGAATAGTCAAGAAATATAATGTGGTTATAACAATGGGATATGTAATAGGTTGAGACCTGCCAGGCTATGCTTGCACAGGATCAAAGAGATGGTGCTCAATTTGAATTACATTTGCACACAATCTATATTATATTTTAAATAGTTATTATTGCAGACAATGATATCATACAGCAACTGAAAGTATGCAAACACATCAAAGAGATATAAATGCAAGAAAGATGACGTATTTTCCACAGAGAAAACCACACCTTACCTAATAATACACATAGGATTCCTAGGATCTGATAAAAGATTAACACATTCAAAGACAATATCGTATATGATTCTGAATAATCAGAGCGACTGTTGCAAATGACAACAGGCATCCAACTGCCAAATAGCTACAAGCAATTTGATCAAGATTCAGACAATAGCTTCATTTTTGCCAGAGAGTGTTTGTGCCTGCATGCATGTTTGTTTATCAAGCTTGCTTAGTAGCTGTAATTGAAACCTCGCGGTGGTTTCTGTGGTGACTGTGTAAGAATTCAGTTCTGTATTCAGTAACATTCTCCACAATGCTGTTTGACTAGAAGTGAGATCAAAATACTTGCCATTCATAAAGCACTTGCTTAAATGACAACAGTATTGCGACTGTGTTACGCACACTTCATCACGCAGCCACTCAATTACATTACAGTCTCTGTCACTGAACATGAGACATGTCTCTCTGTCCCCCATTTTTGAAGCTAAAACATTACCTTTTTTAATTACATTGACTGTACAAATAGAATTGTCCTCAGGAATTTAGGGAAATGTCCCAGATTTTCATCTCAGAGGTCTCAGAGGTCACCTTACCTCAACCAAGACACTTTTATCCAAAGCAACTTACAAAAGGAGGATGAACATTCAAGCACAATTAAAAACTAAGAGTGCATATTGCTAACATGAAATTTGCAGTATTTTGAGATGAACGTGCAGGAGTGTAATAAAGGCGCAGTGTAGAGGGAGTTGAAAACCAGGAGTGCACTGTAAGTGCATTCCTGGTTTTCAAAAATGTTTTGGAAGAGCTGGGTCTTCAAGTATTTCTTGAAGGTGGAGAGGGTATCTGTTGTTCTGGTAGCACTAAGGTCATTCCATCAGCGTGGAACAACAGATGAGAATAGTCTGTATTGACCTGTGTGAGGTGTTGGCCGTGCTAGACGACGTTCGTTGGAGGAGCAAAGTGGCCAGAGGGTAACATAGATCTTTAAGATGGTATTAAGGTAGATGGTAGCAGATCCATCAGTCACTCCATAGTGCTAGTGCTAATGCTAGTGTTAGTGCTAGTTTAGTACACTAACAGGGTCAGAGTCTTCAAAGAGCTGTGAACAGGTGAAGATTTGACCCTGCCAACTCTCTGTAGTCTCAGACCTGTCACTCATACTTTCGTCAGAGGATGACAATGTGTAACGTCATCTTCCACTGTGCAGCAATTCTGTCTGATGATCAGGCAGAGACAAGTGATGACTGAGGGTGACTGGGTGTGTCTGTGAGTGTGTGTGTATGGGTGTGTGCATTATGCACCAGAGGCTGTCAAGGGTGTGGTGTTTGGGAGCCAGCAGGGTCACATTCCAAAGGTATATGGCTGGCAGACACAGGGGCATGCTTGGGTCAACTCACACAACCATAACACTGTTCAGCTAATGTTAAACACACATACACACAAAGAGGCAGGAAGAGAGAGAGATAGAGATGTGAGTGAAAGACAGAGAAACACACAGTAGTACTGTGATCTATATAGCACAGCACTCACAGAAGCAAGAGTCTGTTTTTTGTGTTGTCAGCTCCCTCTCCTGGTGGATACATGTAAGCATCTCAGAGCAGAACCATAACATCAAAACCTGCAAGAGATTTTAGTGTGATTATATCGTCTAACGGTGATAAAATCACCTACATAACAAATACGGAGCTTACAAATCAACATGGGTTATTATCTTTTTATTAATGAAATAATGGGGGACCCTGCCAAATCTTCAGACGATCTCACATCCTCTACGTCGGCAACTCCACCCTTCTGTTAAGGATGGCAATTACTTTTCATTTGGCTGTTAATGACATCATCCTCCCAGGCCTGTCATGCAGAACAATGTTCAATTCACATGCAGCACAGTGGGGTGGATGATCCACTCACAGCTGGATCAGATGGTCTCCCATGCAGTCGGTGTGAAAAGTGAAGGCTCCACGTCATCCTGGATGTCCCAGCCAGGATAACAGGAAGACATAAACAATTGTCTCCAAGGTAACGTCAACATTGTCAAAACAAGCTGGGGAGGCATGAAAGGCATTTTTAGCCTAGCCTTAGCACTGAGGCTCAGTCTTTCCATTTGCCAGTGTTTGTGTAGAATGTGTTCACGCCTCTTCACCACTGTTTCAGCCACTGAACACGACTTGCTTGAATACTGAATCTCAACCAGACCAGACAGATTTTTAGTGTGCAGACCCATTCCTGGTGGATATTCTGGATGGACTATTGTACCTTGTTTTCAGATGTTACAGTTTTTACAATCGCTTTTGTCCAATCTTGAGCTTATTTTCAAAACTCTAAATACAATTTGCACACCATCAGCCTGTTGTGGCCATACAGTTGTCACATTTCTTGTGGTTTTTATACAATATGTAGTCAATGAATGGATTTCTATACATTTTCTTTACATACAGGACCACCCCAGCACCAAGTTTATATATGTATAATGTCTATCTGCAAATACACACAGCATGCTGGAAAAGGAAATCTAATGTCCAAAACCTGTCCAAAACCCTTAGTTCAGCAATATCGTGCAATGGTTACATAAAAGATAATTCTTGAAAGAACACTGAACAAATAACAATAGTAATAATAAAAAAAAACAGAAAAGGAAATATATACAAACCATCTCCAATTTCAGAAGTTGACAGATTAACAACAGCCTGACGGTTTGTTGTACTTGTTTTGGACAAAAGCAGTTTAGCAACTGGAGAGAACAGTTGGCCTGTGCATCTGCAACAATTCCTGAAGAATTTCTATGGGCCATTCATTATCTAATGTAAAATGAGCAAAATCATTTTGCTCACATCACTGTAAATATAAGGGTTAAGCAATACAAAGTAAAATGTAAAATAAATGGAAACATGGTTTATAGTCCATGAGGTCATGGATTTAATATACATGAAAATGAATGTAGTTTTAGAAATGCCATGACTTGTTAGTATTTTGAAAATTAGTGTACTATGATTTACCACATGTTCACTGTGCAAAGAAAACACATGCTAGTGTTAGAAGTATTTAATTTTGAGCCAGATTGTCTGTGTTTTGCTAGTGTTAGTGTGTATAGAGAGAAGTTTTTAACATTTTGAAATGTAGACATAGTGTTTTGTCAATAAATCTGCTTTTCATAAGAAAACTAACTGTTTAGCTAATTGCTTTTGTTTTGTTATGTTAAGAGTTTAGAACAAGTATTTTAAGTACAACTTAATGCTTGTTAGCGATTGAAAAAAACAACAACTGTAAAATAGAATATATTTAAGGTTGATTCATCAAAAATAAGCTGGAATGTAATTTTACGAGCCCCAAATGCAACCTCATGTTTAGGCTGAGAATTGAAAACACACAACACAAAACCACAACAGTCTGTGTTTCAGTGTGCAGCAAACACCTCTCTCTAGCAAATAACCATCTAAAACAAAAAAATTCTAAAAATTCGAACGAAAAAATACCAGTCCATTATGCTTTATAGCCCCATCATTGGTTATGTATCATTTAAAGTCCTTCCCATGCCAATAAGGGGTTCTGATTGGTTTCTGGATTTGTGACATTTCAGAAATGAGCTACAAAGCCTTGACTTCAGGCAGACCTGAGTCTGGGTTTTCAGGATATGAAATATATTAGAAAAAGGATGCAATTTAATTCCCATTCACGGCAAAACAAAAATAACCCCACACAAACTCTATCGTTAATATGCCATATCTGTTAACCTCCCGCAGGGTATTTGCACCGCCCAGACCAGAGAGCGGATCCTCTGAAATCTGTCATTTCAGTGTGGCAGCTAAGTGTTGTATTATACAAAGGTGTGGGACATCCAGGTCATTTGCATCACGATTCAAAACAACACATTTAGCAAATAACAAATCCTTATCCTTATAACACATCCTTATCTGTAATCTGTGCATGTCTCTCTGTAAAACCTACAATGCACTGTGTTAATTCAAGCTACTGTTCAATTGCACTAAATTGAAATATGAACTTACCATATCTTGTGTCTATAGGCCACTTTATACAAATCCATGACAGCATGCACATACCGTAACATACTCAAGTTTATTTAATATTCATACACAAAGTAAATGTTTAAAATCCCTTTTGTGCCACAAGGCTTCCAAAGAAATCTGTATCACAATAAAATAAAATCTCATCCCCCAATTCTATAAAATATTGTGAAAACTATACATACAATAAAAAAATAGCGCAAGTTCCTGTTAAAAAATAGCTTGACACTGACAGGACAAAACTGAAACATCCACAACAGAATGGGTATGAAATCAAACAAGACCACTTCTATACATTTAATGAAATATTGTTCTTACTTATAAATGTGAGGAATGTCATATTTTTTGGAAAAACCAACCATTTTACAATATCTCTGAGTATCTGAATATCTATATCTGAGTTTTGATCACAAAGTGATGTAAAGTGTTGTTTACTATACTATACTGACATCTGTACAAATATTCTGTATTGTATAAAATCATGTGTTGCATTTCAGTCCCAAAGACTATCGTCACAAATCACTCACAAATACAAAACCGAGGCCTCAATAATAACTTACAAAAATGAATCATTTTGATTCTTAAAAGAAACCCAGTGTTTTTTGTTTCTTTGTTTTATTCCTAACAGACCTGTCAATCTCACTGGACCAGCCAATAGACATGCAGTAAACCATCACACTGCAGGTCTTGGGGTGGGTGCTGCTTAGAGAATGACATCATCCTAATAATCCTCTGAATACTCTAGACAGACCCATATCATCCTTACTGGACCAGCCAATAAGCATGTAGAGGATCATCAACCCCCCCCCCCCCCAAAGAGACGGGATGAGGCAGGATGTCGAATGGACGCTTCAGAGTGCTCAGAGACTGGTGTTCTCTTCCTCCTCTGTGCAGGTGCTAAGGCCAGAGTGTCTCTGTTTCAACACAGCTGCCCAGATTCGACACAACATGCCCCCCCTGTGGGACAAAGAAAGAATTGCATATTAATTAATATTGATATTAATTAAAGAATTACATATTCATTAAAGTTCAGATGGTTGGACTCAAAGTACTGTGACATTCAGGATCAATACATCAAATGATGACAAAAATGACAACTCTAATCCCACGGTCTTAGCTGATGGGTCCTTACTTTAAGTTACAATACTTGAGATCGTCTCTGGAGGCCTTGTGAAGCAGACAATCCAGGGTGAACTTATGGGACAGAAGCTGTAAGACAAACATCACAAATCAACACATCACATCACCAGCAGTATAACGCAGAGGAAGAAGCGCTATACTGACAACTGGGCGACTCTGGTTCGATTCCCGAAACATGTTGCCAGTCTGTGTGCTAGATACCAGACAACTTTACTTTATTTGCTGTGTGCTGTATGTTAGTCAAACCATTAGCGTGATTAAGCCTCAGGGTGAGTTAAAGGAGAAATCCAGTGTGAATCAATCCAGTTGTTTGTGCTGTTAGTTGGAAAAAAATGAAAAAAATCTGATGCAACATACTTAACCAGCAACTAACACTAACCGTAACTTAACTTTCAGTTTCATTTCGCTATGCCCTATTCAGTTAACAATAGTTATTGGTTCCTTATCCAGCCTAGGTTGCATCAAATTTTCTGGTTCTTTTTCCATACAGTCAACATTCAGTGACCTTGAACAATAGAGCTATTGACTGATTCACACCGAATTTCCTCTTTAAAAAGCACAAAAACACCATGCTGGATCCCAGGTGCGCATACCGTATCTATGGTTGCCTGATCCACATGAGCACATTTCAGCCAGTGCACCAGTCTGCTGCTCTCAGATGTTTTCTCTATAAAAGGAAGAGATAAAGTAGCTTTCAAAATGTCTGTTCTAAAATCAGAGCCAGGGTGTCATTTGGAGGAGTGGGAGATTGGAGCATAAACAATAAGGACTAGCAAAGACTAGTCAGTCTTATGGAGATTGCACACATCTGCTGCTAATTGTTCTGTTTTTATATTTATATTTGCACCACTTATCATTATCATTACTGCTGCTACTGTGGCAAGTATTGCCTATTGACATTTGCACATTGCACTTTTGCACTAAAACACAATTACAACTACCTCTAAATGCACAAAGCTGAAACACTCAGTCAAAGTCACCTCATGTCTGTCTTGTCATGCCCTGCTACATTAGCAGTGTACTTAGGGTACTCTATGTCTTGTCTTGTCATACCTGTTATGTTAGGCAGTAGTACTAGGCAAAAGTAGCCTTAAGCTACTTGCACTTATTTATTTATACAAACTAGGACTAGAATTGTCCTGTCTTGTTGTGCATCTGCACTTTACTGTTGTCCACGTACACGATTTGGGACAGTGGGAAACACAATTTCGATTCCTTTGCATGTCAAGTACACGTGAAGAAATTGACAATAAAAGCAACTTTGAACTTTGAACTTTGAGAGAGGGCAGGGCTATTTGTGGGCAGACATGGCAGCTAAGGGAAAAAGTTTACTGTAATATTCCACAGTGATGAAATTTTTTTTTTAATCTTTTTCTGAAGTGTATATAAACATCTGGTTTCAACTGTATGTCTTATAAACACAACTGTGAAAATAACAATGACAAAGTGTGCAAAAATAGCAGGACTGTTTGAGATGAGGGTGGAATAGTTGATAACTGAGCTTGAAGGAGAACCTGAGGAAGCCGACCCCTCTTCTCTGATGGTATTGATCTGATTCTGTTTACTCTCCACAGTGTCCCTCAGGAGCTCCTGATACTCCTTCTCCTTCTCATTAAGCAGGGTCAGCAGTCTGAAACACACACACACACAATTGATTATTTCATTTGGAATGACCAATACTGATAACAGTTTTTTTAATGCTTTAACACCAACAGTGATTCTTCTGGCACGATTTCTGAAACTTTTAACACTTTAAACAGCCTTTAAAGTCTACCAAACTAAAAGTCCAATCAACACTTTACACAATTTTTTTTGACAATTTTGTAACATAATTTTTGCTAAACTGTGAACACAACTCACTGCTTTAGACTCAGTTGGCAATTTTATAGCACACTTCTAGATAAATCACTTCACTCAACATTCAGACCTTTAGCACTACAAAAATGACACAATCTGGATTACAATAGGACAATATTAGACAGAGAGTGAAAGATGTGTTAAGTAAGGAACATAAGTAAAGAAGAGAGACAAGGACTGTGAAGTGAAAAACCCTACTCTAAATAATAACAATAATAACAATAATAATAAAAATAATAAGAAGAAGAATCTACAGAACACAACTGAACACAACATTTAACCCAATCATTAATTAGTGAAACTCACACAGCACACAATGAAGTGAAGTGAATTGAAGTGAAGTGAAGTGAAGTGAAGTGAAGTGAAGTGAAGTATACACTAACCCAAAGCAGTTGGCTGCCTGCTACAGCAGTGTCCAGGGAGCAGCTAGGGGTTAGGTGCTTTGCTCAAGGGCACCTTGGCCATGGTCCACTGGTTGGGGATCAAACCAGCAACCCTTCGGTTACAAGCCCAAAGCCCTAACCAGTAGGGCATGAGTACCCAACAGAAATACTATTTCCTATTTACTATCGGCTTATACAGAAGGGTACTGGTTCTGTATCAGGATGCCTATGTAGCATGTTAGGTGAACAAGTAAGAGCACCCTTCCATATCAATGCTCTTTTGAATGGCAACTACAAAAAACACTCTGTAAAACAACTGAACTAGCAAGCAGGTTTTGCAACAGTGGAATTTCCAGTCACCAAGCTAACCACTCCTTCAGTGTCAGCCACTATTGAAAGTGTTACAACAAACAAACAAACAAACAAACAAACCAGTTGGCTTGCTTTCCAAATAAACCATGCTTCCTTTGTGTGCTATAAACAACCTTTGTGTAATAGGAGACTTGGAGCTCTTTGCCTCCTCTATATCCATTCAGTCCTTTTATCTTATCTTTAATAGACTAGCCGTGATTTCACCACCAATTACCTCAATCTGTGATTGAGTGTGGTCTAGATATCTGTCTCTCATCTCTCACTTCTCTGAGGAGGGAGCAACGAATGTTTCCCTACCTCAGGTAAACAAAAATAATGTGCAAACAGAGATGATTAGTGGCCATACTGGACGGCAGACCAAAATCAAATTGCTTGCAGATCATGCTTTTTTTTCCCAGGCTACTTATCGCACCGACTGAAACATTACATTTATTTACATTTACATATTTAGCACTTGTTGATGCTTTTATCCAAAGCGACTTACATTTTGTCAAGTATCAGTTACATCAGGGCCAGTCTCCCCTAGAGCAACTTGGGGTTAAGTGCCTTTCTCAAGGGCACAATGGTGGCAGTCGAGATTCAAACCCACAATTTCCAGGCTACTAACCAGGCTAGCCAGGTTCCTTAACCACTATGCCACCACCACCCTTACCACTTCGCCACCACCACCCTAAAAACAGAATGATGTAAGATGTAGCATCTTCCCACCTCCTGGTCTCCTGCCTGAGCTGCCTAAGCTCTCTGGCAAGAGGGGAGCTGCCAAACTGGAGCTCGGTGAGGAGGCAAGCACTGGCCGTGCTCTCCTCTGCAGGCTCTTCCTTTTTCTGGGACGACAGGGAGGCTGGGAGGTCCTGCTGGGTGTCTGTGTTTGTGGGCGTCTGTGGCCCCACGTCAGGAGATTCACTCTGCTCGTCTACCTCGAAAGAGGACTGCAGCTGCAGCTTCAGCTCTGATGAGGGATCAAGAGCATGAGAAAGAAAGAAAGAAAAAAAAAAAGAGAGAAATGCTGATATTCAAGGACAAATCAAGTGAACGAATGAAAGACCTCTTAAAACCTCTTTAAACATTTGCTCAGAGTACTCCTAAAAAATCTTCTTTGTGTGATTAAGTTTGTGTGTCCTTAATTATAGGCGTGAAAAGCTTCATATGAGCTTATGCTGGGCATAATTATGTCTGTACTGGCAAAGGAACTGAGGCTACTCGATGCAACTAAGGGTCCTCACCCATACGTGTAGAGACACACAAAGACAAACACACAGATGTAAGCCTGTTACAATTACCCAAGCCTCTTGTCAGTCCCCTAACATCAACGACTACTTCATTAGTCATTCTAAGCAGTGCCTTTGAGTGCAGAATCTTTGAGTGCAGTCTCACCTGGTAGAAGCACTGTGATAGCATCCTGCACTGCCTGTCTCAGGAGGTTGTCCAGGGCAAACATCCAGTGAGGCTTCACCTGCTGCTCCCGCAACACCTTCTTGACCTGCACCATAACACAAGCACAACACATGGGAGACATAGACTGACAGTCTGTGGAAATAAATAAATACAGGCACTCAAAGCATGTAAACATACTCCATCACAATGAGAGACAGAGAGAGAGAGAGAGAGAGAGAGAGAGAGATGCATGTGGAAGTCAGACAGAGAATCTCACAGCATCCTGGAAGCTGAAGAGCACCGCCTGCAGGTTGCTGAGTGGTACTGCAGCGTTGAGGAGATTGCCACGCAGCTTCAAGAGGCAGTTGATCAGGTGTTTCTTGTCAGGTGAGCGGATGTTCTCTCTCAAGCAGCCAATCAGCTCTGAGATGTGTTCAACAGTGAAGCTTGGGTTGTCAGACTAAGAGATGGGCAAATGGAGGTATATGTGAACACATGTCCACACACACACACACACACACACACACAGCCTAGAGCATTGCATTACCACTACTGTTAAACACCACTAATAAGCACCCACATACATAGCACACACCCACACACACACACACACACCCACAATTTTGTACCATAGGAAGTGTGTCCTGTATGTTCTGCACCACACTGCCAATGTATTCAGTCAGGACTCTGTGCAGAGTGGCTCTCCGCTCACTGTCCTTGCGCAGGAGGAACAAACCCATGTTCTCCCCAGTACCGGCTGGGCTACTCAGATCCCCTGAAGGTTCCTCGGGTACCCTAAAACCAGCCAAAACAACAGAGCAATGGCATGATGAACACATTCAGTTCCTCGTAAAGAGAATAAATCAAAATGGTATGGTGCAGTATTGTGTGCTTAATTAAATCAAGCCACGCTATGGAGCTTTGGTGTAAAACTAGAAAACTAGCTACCTAAAAGGCATTTTCATTTATGCATTCAGCAGACACTTTTATCCAAAGTGACTTACAATTTGTCAACTATCAAATGTTCAGGGCCAGTCTCCCCTAGAGCAACTTAGGGTTTGCCTTGCTCAAGGTGCACAGCGGTGGCAGCTGGGATTCGAACCCACAACTTTTCACGCTACGTGCATGCTAGCCAGGTTCCTTAACCACTACGCTACCACCACCCAAGGCACACAAAACCTTCCAAACGCTTCCCAAACCCTTAGTGGCACTGCTTGAAGCTGCTAATTAGTGTTTGATGCCAATACAATAAGGTCACAATCTAAAGGTTTTCTTTGATTTTGTGGTGGTTTTCTAAACTGCATCCATAGAGCATATCCTCAAATACTCATGAATTGTAGTAAATGTTATTCGTGCAACTCCTGACCAAACTCTACTAGTTCTTGTGATGTTTTGAGCTGTTTGAACTTAGCATGAGGAGTTTAAATTCTTAAATTCTTAAACCTATTAGTGAGTTTGATTGGGCTGCGTGTGAGCAGGTGTGTGTCGGGTCAGGGTCAGCACTAACGGGAGGAAGCCGCTAGTGGTAGGCGGGCTCTCGGCAATGTCATCCATCCTAAGGACCGACGCGGTCTGGCGCAGGTCCAAGGAGTAGGACAGCTCACAGGTGTCGGCGTCGTCGGCGTCCACGTCCTCCACATGCACCTTGATGGGCACGGACATACTCCTGTGGTAGTCAACTACAGGACACACACATCACTTTAGACCCGACACTCAGCAGGACAATTTCTGTTGCATTTAAAAAAATATATGCATCAATATGCAAAGGACACAAATGCTGTACGCCATCTCGCTGTAAGAACCAGAATCTATGAACTGTTCTGATTCCTTACCTTGACTGGTAAGAAATGCTGTCTTTATAAGACCGACATTGACATCAGCTATATTAAACGTGAATTTTTTTTTTTTTACTTCATCTCTTCATTTGTGGCTCAGTGACTCGGACCTACACTGACTCAACCAGGTGACCAGGTTACTTTTACTCAGAGAGCATGAGATGTAAACAGCAATGGCAGATTACAAGAGAAAGGATTTCCAAAAGCTTTTAATAAAACCTAAAACTTTTTGAGTGTTTTCAAATCACATTTATATAGCTGATACTAATGTCAATCTTAAAAGGCCAACATGTCTTACTAGTTAGGAATCCTTTCAAATGACAATTACCTGGCATCATGAAGCACCAAGGCTAACCAAGAGAACCCACTAAATATGAGTGCTTCATTACAATAGTTCTTAATTAACTTAAACTATTCTCAACTAATATTTGAAGTTCTAAATTACCCCTAGTTACCACAAATGGTTTATCATTCAGTAAGACTGTGGGAACACACACACACAGCCACACTGACATGTTATAATTTGAACTTGAATTTTAACTTGAATTTGGCCAGAGGCATCATTATGGCAAATAATACAACATATTTCTCTGGGCATTAATGCAGTTCTTTCTAGTTCAGAGAGTTTGGGAGTGAGTGAGTGAGTGAGTGAGTGTCCTCCAGCCTGACCTGTAGTGTCCCTCTGGACAGGCTCCTGTCTGGCCCTCCTGCGAAGGCTGGCCTTGAGGAAGGTGTCCTTCAGCAGCTCAGAGGCTGTGGCTCGCTTGTCCGGCTCAGGCTTGAAACAGCTCATGATGAATTCTTTGGCCCCATCGGACATGCACTCTGGCACCTTTGGGTGGATCTTAAACATACCAACCTACAGGCAACACAGCACACACTGCAAGGTCAAGTACCTAAAATAACATGACATTTGCAAAGGAAATAGAAAGATCAGATACGGAAGTGCTAGTAGGACCTGTGATCTTGGGCCCACCCATCCTGCAAAAGAAGTGCCATCATAGCCGCTAACTGCTTTGGAAACAGTGGTGCTACATTACAGGATGACATTTACAAAACAAAATATAAGGCCAAGACAGATCTGCAAGTGAATTCTGTCCCTCTATCAAGGAAGAGAAAGGAATCAGGAAAGATATTCTGTGACCACAAACACATTTGACATTGTGATCAATCACATCAATCACACATAATAGTGAACTGACTGATCAATAACTCCTTCGCCTTGTGCTTGTTGGGTTTTAGGTCACGGGGGATGTGCAAATACACATGATCCACTTTTATCTAAGTGACATATGACTATTATGTGCATGCTTTTCTGTAGCAGGGAAATGTCTTCACATGAGTCATAAACTGAGAAAGTGTCTCTAGCATGTATCAGCGAGATCATAAATGATGCCATTAGTCAACTGGGGAACTGAAGATCCTGTATAGCTGTTTTTTGTGTACTACCTTAAACATGGCTGCCTGTGGGCTGCCCAGCTCATGGAAGGGGGTCTTCCCTGTAGCCATCTCTATGATGGTGCAACCCAGGGACCAGATGTCAGCTGGCTTACCGTAGCCTCGGGGCCCCTGGTCTATTATCTCTGGAGCCATGTACTGCAAGGTTCCTAACAGCACAGGAAGACACATCAGAAGGGTGGGAAACTTGTAATGAAATGTGTATCTGATTTACATACTGAGCATTTATACACATAGTCTAAGATTAAATGAAATTGTGAGTTCTTTTCCTTCATACTTTACATTACGCACACACAGACATGTTCACTGACACACACACACACACACACACACACACACACACAGCATGCAAACACACACACACAATCTCTCTCTCTCTCCTAACCTGTAAATGTTTCGGTGCAGGGGTTAATGCCAGCGAGACGCTTGGAGGTACCAAAGTCTGAGATCTTCAGGACTCCACTGTATGTGTTTATAAGCACATTATCACCCTGCAGGAAAAAGACATTTTAGTAGATATATTCCTGTATGTTCTGTTCTTGACATGAATTTTGGACAGATTTCTCTGGTGCAAATACTTCAGTGTTTTCCTCTACCTTGATATCTCTATGGACTATCTGGTTATCATGCAGGTACTTGAGTCCCTCGAGGATCTGCTTGGTGTAGAAAACTATGGTGGCCTCGTTGTCCTTGAGGGGCCCCCACTTTGACCGCAAGAGGGAGGACAAGCTTCCTGTATGATGAATTAGATAAGCAGCTGAGTTCACACAGTTCAGTGGCTGTGAAACTGGAATCAGCCAGGTCTGAATACCTCTAACTTCTCATTGCATCATCAATTGACAGGCTGTCTGTGACTCATTTGAATTGCTCAACACAGGCTTCCATTCAGGCTGCGTTTCCTGTGGCTCTTCCTGCTACAGCCAGTCACTGGCCACCCACACGGCCAGTTCCACTCCCCTTCCGGCTGCCCATATTCAGTCAGTGCACTCCTCCAGAAGCACTGCCTGACTGACTGCCTGTCTGCCTGACTGACTGCCTGACTGCCTGTCTGACTGTCTGACTGAATAACACAAAAGCAAGTCACACTAGGGAATTGGGGCACTGGGGAAATGCCAAAATGTGCCAAAGGCAAAGGTTACTGACAGCTGGTACCTACATAACATTTAGTAGGAGCTGTAAACTGCACTGCTCTGCAAAGTTCCACCACAAAACGTTACATACTGTTAAGTGAATATATATTATAAAAATACCTTGATATATGTCTGTGGAATTGCCCAATATATTATATCACACACACACACACACACATACATATTTATCTATTTATTTGCTCGCTCACTCACTCGCTGATTGTATGAATGAGAAAGAAAGAATAAATAAAGATAGTGAGCAGAGATGATAGCTACCTCCCGGGACCTCCTCCATGAATATCTTGATAAAGCCATCTTCACTGACTGAGCCCAGATACTGCACTATGTTCCTGTGCTTTAGCCTCTTGTGCAGGGCAATCTCCTCATGCAGAGGCTGAGAATAACTGGATGGAGTAGAGCCCAGAAATAGAGTGAGAGCAGGCAGATTTCTATTTTGACATTATTTATGTACACTGCTGTTTAAATATATCTGTTCAGCAATGAAAATGACATATGGGCCACCGACTCCCACCAACACCTAAGATCTCCTCACTGCCTATGTTTCAGGGCATATAGATTAAAGATTAGCAAGGGGAAGAAGAACAAAACTAAGATGGGATAAGATGAAATGGTTGTGACGAAAGGAGAAACATATCCTGAGGGGGTGAGAGAGGGATGATGGGTAAACAGGAATTTCCACAGAGCGCGACAGCTCCTTAAGGCGTAGGTTCAGTTCACCAAGGAGAAAAAAAAAACCCTAAATCACATGAGGAAAGAGATCTCAAAAACACAGAGAAAAACAAGACCATTTAACCTCCCCTGAGAGCCATTGTACCCCTGGGAACCAGATGTAGTATTTTTAGTCTGGACTGACCTTACAGGCCAGGATGCAAATCCTAAGGCATTGCTATTGCATTATATAATACACAGAAAAGAATTTGCTTAAAGAGACTTTGTAGAGGATGATAGCCATTCAATGGGAATCATTTCTTCTTAGCCTGGTTGACACTAGACTGATTTAAATCAGCTTCAATGGGAACCAGGGATGGGTGATAATTTATCATTACTGACATACTGTTGAAACTCCATATCATGATAAGAAAGTTGTCATATTGTGATATTTGTCATGGCAGTAAGGATATCACTGATGAGAGAACATGAGAGAACAAGGAGTTCACTGAGGCTAAGAGTTTGATTTGTTTGTATCTGCACATCCCTAAACACTGAACACTAAAGTGAATAACTGAGTATTTTTTAGTATCATCTTTAATATCATTATCACTAAAAGTAACTTTAAATTTTGTAATATAACCTGAAGTCCATATTGGCCATCCCTATTAGGAGGGAGGCCAGACCGACCTGCACAGCATATTCAAATGTGCTAACAGATTTGTTTGGTTCAAAGTTCTGGCATAAATCAGCCCATTTCCCAGTTGCTTAGTCAGAAAAAGTAAATAACCCTAGAGCAAAGCCCCGAGTCAACAAGGACAAGGAAATGCTCTATTACCAGGAAGACAGAAAATGTCTTTCACCATGAAACCCTTTTGAGCGGAACCACAAGTCGTAAGAGCTTGCCTACGCACTGTGAGGTCTTTGCTATGTCTAAGCATAACCACCCAACACAAGACACATATTAAGATTGAAATGAGTATCAAGGTTGGATTAAGAGTGTACAAAGAGTAGGGGCAGAGAAAGGAGGACTGCTTCCTTACGTGCTGTCTTTTTCCGGGATCTCTTTGATGGCGATGCGCACCTGGTTGCTAAGGTCTCTGCCCGCATACACAACACCATACGTCCCTTTGCCCAGGACCACTTTATTGCCATTTTCACTCGTCTCATAGATGTACTGAGAGGACAGAAATCAACACAATCAAGTCACACGCTTCTGATTCAAAGTATCTGTTACAGTTACTAAACTACTGATAAGAGCTTTCCTATCTTGATACATTAAATAGGGGGAAGAAAGAAAAAAGAGGGCATTGGTGGTTTATGACACTACCATCACACAATCCAACTTGAACAGGAAATAGTTCTCTGTAATGACTTGACCCACTTTTTATTGGCTAGACTAGTGTCATGGCCTAAAAGCACGTCAGGATGCAAGTGATGTGGAAGACCACGTCCTGTGGGCCTTATTTTGCTGACATAACAGCTTACCTCCAACACCCCTCCACTCAGTGGGCATGGGTCCTCCACGGGGGTGACGGCCTGCTGCAGCAATGAGTTCACCAGCTCACAGAACCTGAGGAGTGTGTGTCAATTAAGGTCAGGTTTAGTCAGAGACAGTCTGACTGAGAGACACACACACACACTCCAACCATGGAGCAACAATTTTGTGTCCAAATTACTGCATTATGCAGTAAAGTGCAGTAATTTGTAATGCAATTTGTTCATGTACAAAATATTGCTTTTACTGCAGTTATGCTCCAGTACTGTTATACAATGTTGTTCTTTGAAGGTTTGGTAACACTTTATTTGAAGGGGCCTACATAAGACTGATATGAGCCTGTTATAAACATGACATGACATGTATTATAAATATTAATGACACTTAATTCATTGTCATTAAGTGTCATAAGGTTTTTGAAATGTAGGTTTTCGGATGCAGACATTACAAAAACCAAATGACACTTCATGCCAATAGTCATAAACATCAACGTCATTGATGTTTATGATATGAGTCATGTCATGTTTATAACAGGCTTGTGTCACCCTTATGTAGACCCCTTCAAATAAAGTGTTACCAAAGGTTTTCTATGCAACCCGTCTTTCTATGGGCGTGTGCATGATACATTTGTGGCTTCTTTAGCTTTAGCTCTGGTAGATTTGGTCTGACTGGCTGTCCTCTCCCACTACTCCATTGCCTTGGCTGTCTCAGAGCAACACTCTGCAACACTCACCCTTTACAATGTGCATCACTGGGAAAGTACAGCTGGAAGTCATCCGAGTTGTAGAGGACGTAGAGGAAGCAGCTTCGCTCGTCAAACTTGGAAACACTGTGGAGAGAGAGAGAGAGAGAGAGAGAAAGAGAGAAAGCTGAAGAAATGTCAAGAGAAGAAAATGGAACATCTGACCACCCACCACTTCCACATACCAAAATCAGCTCGACATCTATGAGAGAGTGATCTCATGCACACACTACAGACAAGGTAACAGGGCAACAAGGGATGATGTATTTTAAAAGACAGCACAATGGATTTTATCATGCATCACATTGTGTAAATGACAGACATAAAATGCGTAAAATCGGCCCTGACACTTTTAAAGCATAAAAAAAGAAAAGGGAGCTCCCATCGGAGAATCTGGCCCTGCTGAAGTTACTGTAAACAAAACAGCGACTGTGTATTTGTTTAGCCAAAATACCTTAACAAAAAACCTGAAACGGCAAAAGACGCTGCAATTTAACAGCGCTTTCAAATAACTCTGGAAGAACACAGGAACGATTTGAAGAGGCAAAAAATCTTGCTGCAAAGCTGAAAATTATCTAGGGTTCTGCTGCTGCCCACACCGCAGTAACCACATTTCAGTGACTTCATCAGTGTTGCTGATCAGACCCATCCACATCCTGGAAATATAGTAGCCAAGAGGCAGATGGTATTGTATGGGTGAACTGTGTGGCACTACCGGTAGTAGGCAAACAAGATCACTGGTGTTGGAAAGAGGAAAACAAAGTCAAGGTAAACAAGTCACACCATATCACAGCCAGTGTGTCAAGGCGAGCAGAACTAGTAAAAAGCTGTGACGACGGAGGTCAGAGAAAGGTGGGCACGGTGGCCAGCTGCCCTTCCTCGAGGTAGCAGGTGACAGCAGTGGATCAGCTGCTGCTTCAGATGAAGGACTTTATAAGGAAGGCATGTTCAATGAGAGGTCTGACTCTTGTGCATGTATATACAAATGCACGTGCGTGCACGCACACACACACACACACACACACACATACATTCTTTATACACACCTTACTCCTCTGATTGCAGAGGCAGGAAAAGTCCATTCATGGAGACCTTTCTGGAAAAAAAAGAGACAGACCATTTTTAGTTATTAACACAAGCATGAAAGAAGAAATATGATAGTCTTCTCGTTCAGTTTAGTAATTCTGAGTCTTGATCAAAAGAGTAGGAAGTGAGGCCTTCTGGCTAATGCCTACAAATAGAAAAAGGAAGCTTTTGGAGCAGTATGCATGTGGGGGAGTCAAACTAACAGACTGCTGAACAGGCACTTTTGAATGTTCTGTGAAAGTTCATTCATAAATTCTGTAGATTTTAACGAACGAATAAACTCTATGCCTTATAATGATGATTTTCAGCTCTAGTATCAGTGCAACAGAGATGAGATTCCAAAAACCAACTGAGGTGCAAGTTCAATTGAGACCTGTGCATGTTTGTTCAGGTGCACTAATATGATAGGGTGTGGTACACATATCTGACTGACGATAAATAAATACCTAGATCTCTGTCTGCCCTCTGGCAACAATGTAGGAGTGTAACTTGCATCACTTGCTCATCAACCATAATTCCTCAGGTCTTAAGAACATGGCTTTCAGTTAATTTTGCACTAAATTTTGTTTACACATGGCAGGGAAAGATAAACAAGACCAGGATAAGATACAGGAAATATTACTAAGCCTTACTGGCATTTGCAGAGAACAAATCATTGTGTGTGTGTGTGTGTGTGTCATTTCAGCAGGAGAAAGCGTGTGTGTTTGTGTGTGTGTGTGTGTGTGTGTGTGTGAGTATGTTTGTGTGTGTGACAGACAGAAGGCCTTGAGCCACTGGTATGGGGGTCCATACCATCAGAGGTATAACGTGCTGCAGCTGCACAGTGCGACTGACGTCCTCCTCACTCACGCTGACAATGGTTGGCTGGAACACCTTACTGGGCTCCAAAATCAGAACCTGTAGGCCAGACGGAGAGACCAGGCATGATGTGTGTCCAGATATTCACCACAGGACACAAGATTTTTCCTTTACAAGTCCACCAGTCAAGATTGTTTCTTTACATGTCCGCCTGTCAAGATTGTTCCTTTACATGTCCACCTGTCTTCTGTCTGTTCATCTGTGTGTCCATGTCTGAAGTCTCTAAAACTTCCAAAGTCAATTACAATCACAAATATCTGCATACAGCTAATCCATACCCTAGACACAATTAATATTCAAACATGAAGGTTGACAAATGCTTCCAACAAGAAATACATTTAACCAACACAGAATCACAACATCTTCCATTTAAACAATTTGACAGAATGTTCTGTTCAATATATAACAGTAAGCAAGGAGGTGTCTCAATTCTAATAGACAAAAACACTCAGTTTACTCTTAACCAATCAGTCATTGATCCAGATGGAAGATTCATCATCATTACCATATGTATCAATCATACAACATACACTCTCGGGACTCTGTAACTCAAGATTCCTCCCTCCATTTCCCCCAAGCTGTCAGAGCTTCCTAACCTGAATTACACTCTCCTTCTCGGGAAAATTGAAGATGACTAAAAATGCTGGAGAAAAACTCCCACTAACACTCATCTGAAGAATTGTGTAAGTCAAAATGAAAACTCTACCATAGATGAACTACATTTTCTCTTTGATCCCAACTACCCCTACAGATTACTGGTTCAGAACACTCAATTCATTAACAACACAATTCTATTGGAAAAATAAAAAACATACAACATACACTCTCGCTAATATATATAGTCTGAGCTTACAATTTCCCTTCCTTACTGTCCAATTCGAATAACCTTATTACAGCTGGAGATTTTAATACAGTCATCAACCCAGTAATCAACCACTCAAGCACATCTGGCAACTCAAGGAACTGGCACTCTACTGACGTAATAAAGCAGTACATGGAGGACTATGGCCTTAGTGACAGTTGGAGAATAAGAAACCTGTCTATAAAGGAATACTCATGCTCATGCTCAGCTCACCAATGTTTATCAAGAATTTACCTATTTATCATCAGTAACTTGCTTATACCCAGTATTTCAGATAACACAATTCATCCAACTGTCATTAGTAATCATGCCTCTGTACATGTATACTCAGACACATACCAAAATCCCAACAAGACGCCTCAATACCTCACTACTAGAAGTCTCCGATTTTGTAACACTAATAAGACGAGAGTGGGCATTCTATCTGAAGATGAACGACTCTCCAGATACCTCACCATCACTGTTATGGGACACTGGGAAGGCATTCATCAGTCAATCATCATTCATCATTCATCAGGCAAAATCATTTCATACTCTTCATACAAGAAAACACAGCAACAACAATTGGAAAATACAACAGAACATAAAAAAATCAAACAACAACTAATTAACGTTGCTAACTAATTAACTAATTAACGTTGCTAACGTATTATTCATTATCCCAGTGAACCGAAACAGATTGAATTAAAAGAACTCAAAGCAGAATTGAAAGGGAACATACATAAAAAAAAACTACTTCTAATTCGTTGACTGAAATACAATGATTTCCAATATAATAACAAAGCAAACAATAAATATTTGGCAAACTTTCTCCAACATAAAAAAGAGGAATCAAGAAATCAAGACATACTTTAACCATCTGGATTTACCCAAACTGACAGTGAAAAAAGTGGCACACCTAGATGCACCCCTCACCCTCAGCAAACTCACTACTGCTCTCAACAAAATACCAAACAACAAATCTCCTGGACCAGATGGACTCAGAATTCAGAATCAGAATTCTACTGACATTTTTGGGACACACTGTCACCACTATTCAACAGAGTAATTACAGGGATTAAACTCACTTCTACCATACCTACACATATGAAAACTGTTGCTATGAAACCCAACTGTAACTGTTACTGAAACCCAATAGAGATCCCACCCAACCCTCAAGCTACTGGCAGCTCTCACTTAGGAATACAGACCAGAAATTATAACCAAAGCTTCAGCAACCAGAATCCCACTTATCCTCCCAGCTTCATAAAAAAACACACCAGCATGCCACTGATAATGTCCGCAGACTATTTAAGCTTCTCAACCCATCACAACAAACGCAACAAAAAAACATTATCATATAGTTAGATTCAGAAAAGACTTTCGACAAAGTAAAATGTTTTTTTTTTTATTCAATACTCTACATACATTTGAGTTTGGAGTCATTGAGTCACTGGATTAAGACACTATACGCATCACCTAGGGTCACTAATGGAAATGGAATCACTTCACCAAGCTTTACACTGCACCTGGGGACCAGAAAAGGATGTCCAGTCTCGCCTTCTGCCTGCCATTTTTTTTTAACTCCTCGCAACAGCAATAAGACAAAATAGTCAATCCCAAGGAATACAAAATAGTGAAATCCATGGACACACAACATAAATAAGAATTTATGATGATGGTTTACTACCTATTATTACTTACTTACTATTTATGTATCACTTTAAGAAACCCTTTAATTACATTAATAAATTCTCAGTAATCTCTTGCTACACCATAAACTGGAACAAATCAGTCATTGATCAAATCAAATATCTGGGACTCTGTAACTCAAGATTCCCCCCTCCAATCTGGCAATATTTTATCTAGGTGTTAATATTTCCCCCAGGCTGTCAGAGCTTCCTAACCTGAATTACACTCCCCTTCTCGGGAAAATTGAAGATGACTAAAATGCTGGAGAAAAACTCCCACTAACACTCATCTGAAGAATTGCATAAGTCAAAATTAAAACTCTACCATAGATGAACTACATTTCTCTTTGATCCCAACTACCCCTACAGATTACTGGTCTGGTCAGAACACTCAATTCATTAACAACACAATTCTATTGGAAAAATAAAAAGAACAACAATCTCACTTAAAATTTTACAGTCTATTAAAAAGTCTGTAAACTCAATACTATCTCTACAACTCTGACAGCCAACCCCGACAACCGAATCACTAAGTCGTCACTAGGAAGGACTAATCCAAATTAATAATGACAAAAATTGATCTCTAAATTATATACACTTATAACCACCTTAAATAGTACAACAACACTCCCAACAACTAAGCGGGAAAATTATTTGGGGCTCTTTCCTAACCCTGATTTATAGGAACAAATTTGTAAAACCACTTTTACCATGACCACTAACTAAAACCTGCAGCTTTTACAGTATAAAGTTATTCACAGAATTCACTTCACTCAAAGCAAAATGTTCAAAATGGGGCAGACACTGAGGTTTGTTCAAAATGCACTTTAGGGAGCATGGACAACTATCTTCACGCTATCTGGCTATGTAAGCCTGTGTACCATCCACTATCCACCATCCTGATTTGTAGAATACCAACATCAGCGCCACTCTGTCTTCTTAGTGATATCTCCAATACACACCTCCCATCTAAAATCAAAAAACCCTTGCTGACTTCTCTAGCTGTTGCCAAGAAAGTAGTCCTCCAGAACTGGAAATCAAGGAATTTGTCATGTCACTCACTCGACCAACTTAGTTTCAGAATACATCATAATGGGGAAAAAAAATCACACTCACCAAAAGAAGGATATGTCAGCCTTTGAAGATATCTGGAAACTATTCATATTTTTTTTCAAATCTCACCAAACATAGCCTGTGACAAACAGACGTCTCTTTGTCCTGTCCTCACAATGTGGTCTAGTTCCACTGTCTTGTCTGTCATTTGTCTTATGCCTTATTTCTGTACTGTATGTTTTTTTTTTTTCCTTCACTTGCTGTCATTCAAACGGACAATACTGTTTTTTCAGCCAATGAGGGTGGGAGAAAATATGTAACTTCTGCCACACAGAGATAAAATATACTATAAAAGATATACAGTCTATAGATCAAATATGATTCTTTTATAAAGTGTGAGAGCCAGACAGCTTGTGGTAGTTAGAGGGTTAATGACATGGAGACTGCCTTACAGGGCAGCGGGCGGTGGACACAGTGGGCTTGCAGGCCTGAACCATCAGCTCCATCCAGAAGTCCGTTGTCTCTTGCTTTGGGTGTTTGACCTCTGGGGGTTTGGCAAACTGTTTGTACAAAATGAAGGTCTCCATGATTGAAGCCACAAACCTGTCAGCAAAGTAATAATAATTACAAAGAGGGAAACAGCAAAGAAACCAAACATGAAGGACTGAAATTATTGATAAGTTATTCATTATTTATTATTAATTTGGTTTAAAATGTATGTATTCATATTTAGACAATTTAGCAGGCGCTTTTATCCAAAGCGACTTTCATTTGTCAACTATGAATTACATTACTATTGTGTAATTACATTTTTCATTATTACTACTACTTGCATATATTTTTTTAAAAACTCCTTTTGCACAATTACATTTTTGCACATCACTTTGCACACAGTCTTTTTGCTGCTTGTGACATTCGTTTTTGTCTTGTGATCTTGTCTTGTCTTAGAAAAGACATGTCCTTGTCTGCTATGCACTTTTTGTTCTTTAATGGCAGGAAATGTCTTATCTGTTGTGCATCTTTTCTTCATCATGGGATAGCGAGAAACGTACTTTCATTTCCTCTGCAGAGGTATAATGGGTGGTCACTAGGCTTGCTAAAAAAAATTGATGTAATTTCCTGCATTGTGTTGTACCCCCCCCCACACACACACACACACACACACTTTATTCCAAACCCTGAACCAGACTGGCATCACTTGGTTTCATGATTGATTCATACCAGTTGGAATTCAGCAATGTCATCTAGACTACTTGAATTTTAGAAGTGTTTGAATTTGAATTTGTTGTCACTTGCAGCTTGCAAAATTGGCCTGAAGTAATTCAGAAGTAACTGAAGTAATTCAGTTTCACATATGGACTCCACTTATTAAAACACACTTGGTTTTGTTATTTTCTCCATTGCTGTTTACTTAGGTTAAACTTTGTAAATGCATCAGCTAGCTAACTAACATCCAAGTCGTCAGTACGTCTGAATTGTTACAATATTGCTAAGAGATTCTACAGCACAGTGCACTGCAATTTTGCTACACTGTGTCACCTTTTTTAGGATACAGACAGAATCTGATTAGTTACCGACTATAGAACAACTGTTTGCCAGCAAGACTTAAAAGGATGCACCTGCCAGGTATGTGGTTGCCTAGATTTATTTGCATTGTGATGTTAATTATGTGGGCGTTAGAATAGGGTAGAGCTGGAAAATAGTCTATTTTGTAAAAAAAAAATTATTGTACTGATAGAAGCTAATAGTAGAGAGACAAAAGAAGAAAAAAAGTCAAATGTCCGTAGAAATAGCAGTTAGAGTTTTCATTGGGTGGGTCATAGGGCAGATATTTTTCAGAGGAGACAGGGCTTATATCAGCTTAAAGCAACCTAGGGCTAAGTGCCTTGCTCAAGGGCACAATGATGGCAGCTGGGATTTGAATCCACAATTTCCAGGCTACTAGCATGCTAGCCATGTTCGTTAACCACTACGCTTAATACTGCCCCAAAATGTAATAAAATAATTTCAATTCTGCGTCTAAGTGAATGTCTTGCAGAAAAAATCTGCAAGACATTCAGTTTGTCAGGTTGTGATCTAGTTGGAAAATAAGGTGTCACTCACCAAATTGGTGCCTTGAGTCGATAGAGCTTCTCCGAGGCCTCGATGACCTTCTTATGCTCATTAGTGAGGATGCTTGCACCAAGGTAGAAACCCACATCCCAGTAGTTTTGCATCTTCTCTAAACTCCCTTTCCTGCCCAGTAAACTGCTTAGTGTTACACCTGCACCCAAGATGCACAGTCACACAGACACAAATCAATTTGTTTTCTTCTGCACACTGAAACATCCACCAACACAATCAGAATGAAAGAATGAAATGTTTCGGTGAGAGCACAATCAACATCACAGGTAATACTGCTAATATAAAAACTGACTACATCAGCACTAAAATTACTTTTATATGAGCCAAAACATTCTTCCTTACAGTAGGTCACTATTTCTATCAAGGGCCCAAAAGCCAGTTGTTCAATACAATATTGAAAGAAGAAGTCAAGCCACCTTATGACTACCTGGATGAATGAGAACACTCTCAAAACAATACCCCCCCCCCCCCCCCCATGCTTATCTGCTGACGAACAGAAATTTCACGGTCTGTATAAACACAACAAATACTTTGAGAGCATGGTTAAAGTGGAGGTAGTGCAGACAAAGAGAGGCTTCCTATTTACACACACACTTACACAGAAATCTCTCCATTGTGTACAAGGTGTACAAGGGATTGATAAGGGAGAACAGTGATCTTCGTGATTAAAATACATCATAGAGGAGAGCAGAGGCCGTGATGGCCACTATATCAAATATGTCACTACATGGCAAGCATTTAAAAAACTGTAAATGACTCTTGTATCTTTGAAAATACAGCCAAAAAGGCTCCTTCAAAGTATGGTTAAACTAAGATGTAAAAAAGAGAGATTAAAACAAAACAGTCCAAACGGTCTTGGATTGATTGCAATACAATCATGGTGTCCTCTTATTTTGGGTGAAGCTTCCAATATGATGAGATATGAATATCATTTGTATCTATGCTCCCATTATTCTCCACTATCTTTGTGCTCAGTGACCTGAGAGACATATCTGGGCCTGTTTTGTTATTCTATAATGGAACAGACACACACTCACATACACATACAGACAAAGACACATACACACGCACGCACTCACACACACACGCACATGGCAGCACATACCGATTTTCCGCAGCTCAGCAGATGTGTCATACTGATGCCCTGCAGCCATTAGGAGTACCACACTGTTGATGCCTGAGTGTAAGGTGGGCTCAGCCTCAAATGCTCGTCCATACCTGCAAAAAAAAACACCAACAAGAAACACACTCACATACACAGTCAAATATTTGTCTACGTTGGGCTTCGGATGGGCAGTAACCACCATTTGATAACGTGCAATTACACTTTCACAGTTTTACTGTTACCTTATAACTTTATAAGTTCATCAAATATGGCATGACATTAAAATCGTATTTAACAATCCAAGGTTTCCAAGGCTGATTTAGAGACAGTATATCTTCAGGCCTTACATTTTCCTCTTTTCACGACTTCATTAACTCATCAACTTCCCATGGATGCCCAACACCTCATACTAAGAGATCTACGCTGGCCTTAACAAGGCTGCTCATTGTGGACATTATGGGACTGACGAGTGCATATAAGTGCTTTCTGATAGGTCTAATGCACTCTACTCTGTGCTGCCTCATTAGCTTAATAGCATTTGAGTAAAGTGTACATAAGAGCAAGCGTCACTCAGTGTCTATTCAAATACTTTGAGAGTGAAGGCCTAAGTCATAAATTCAATTGAAAGCAAAGGTGGCCGCACTATGCATATTTTACTTTTATTGCACAGATGCGTCTCATGCTGAAGAAGGCACACGCCGAAACGCGTCTGTGCAATAAAAGTAAAATATGCATAGTGCGGCCTCCTTTGCTTTCACTTGATAGCATTTGAACCATACCACAGTCTAGGTGCATTTACCGACAGGTTTGAGTCATAGTCTTCCTTGACATGAATAAATAAGGAGAGAGATGAAAACCAAAGAATTACAAATACACGCTTTCTCTCTCTTTCTCATACGCACACGCATGCACGCACGCACACACACACACACATGCACACACTCATAGCAAACTTGGATTTTTGCAAAACTGCAATAGAACCTTGATGTTCAGAGAGCCAATTCCAAATCATTCCATTTTGGAAATGACTACTGTAATTACAACAACACAGTGCCAAAGCTATAGAATATGGCAGAAAACAAACAAACTAAATAAAAAAAAACATGCATTTACGGGCTTACAGCAAATCGTAAGCCTATTCTATGTGTAAATTCACACTACGCAGTAAATCACTGTGGATTGCAGTCTCTGCTGCATAAGACAATGTAAATGACTAGAAGTAGAGAAATGAGGCTGAAGATAGTGCTTCTCTAAACAGAAGAGTGAAGGGTCTAACATCTCACCAGTAGCAGGCCTGGTCTCGGCTGTGTTTGTCAGTGAATCCTGAGCTCATGAACATGTCCTTGTAGACGCGTCCACACAAACAGTACACATCAGATGCCACCCTGTTTCCTGACTGTGCAATGGGCAAAATGACTGCCAGGGCTTTGGCACGGTCGCCTGGCCGATTCCTCCTGACAAAACAAACCCAAGACCACCATTGTACATTCATTCTTGTAGTTTGTGTTCTGCACCATGCTTTTCTATCAGGGTCTGCTCCAAAATGTCTAAGCATGGGTTTGTGTTCAAAAGGTAGTCAACTTAGCATAGAAGAGAGAACAGAGTTAGGTTACCTGTTAAGCGCAAATATGTAGTGAAACTGAATGTTCTGTTGTGCAGCCACATGACAAGAAGGAAGGTTGTTCAGAGTTTCCACCAGTTTGATAATGGCATCGTAGTCCTAGAAGCACAAAGCAGTGTCTATTACCATCCATTATTTATGGAAATGAAAAACACCTTTAATATGTAAAGGATCGTGTTACTGAGACAAAATACAGCTCTGTCTGATTGACTTAGCAGGTTTGGGGATGTTATGGTGATTATATGTTATTATAAACTAGAGGGTAATAAGTCATACATGACATTACAAATGTACAATCAGACTCATTACGTCTCTTTACGCATATTGAAACAAAGACAAAAGTATTCAAAAGGGAAAAAAACAATATAGATTCAATAAGTCTCCTTACACATATTGAAACAAAGACCAAAGTATTTATCAAAAGGGAAAACCACTACTAAGGCTGAAGGAGATCACAAAGGGGTTTTCCTGTGTTGAGACCTATCAGCACAAAATGTCACTGCAAATGCAACACCTTGAAATGGAGCATGATCTTTCAAGAATTGAGAAAAATACATTGTGTGAAGTACAATCATTTCAACTTTGACATTTAGCTTGGGTATTTATGCTGATTTTTGCACTTTTGCGAAAAATGGCTTTGTATTGACTTGGCACCTGTTCTGGGCACAACAACAACAACAACAGCCTGTCATTCATCTGATTTTAAGGTGTCCTACAGTAAGCAGTTAGAGAGAAAGATTTCACACAAAATTCTCAACTTGACGAGCATTCGCCATCACCTACAAGATCTTCTGGTGAGACAACAGAGTATTTTAAATCAGAGGCTCCAACAGCACCAGTGTAATAAGGTTCACTACAGACAGCCATTCCTGTCCGTTGCAATAATAATATAATGAAACCTTGTGTGCCCACAGTGGAGACTCATCCTGTTTCTCTCTTTCATTGCTAATGCTGAACTACAAATTCAATAAAGTGCATACCGCAATTTCCCAAAGGAATCAACCATCTCTCTCTCTCCCTTCATCCACCAATCCATCCATCCATCATCCATTGACCTATCAGTGACTGTTTCAAAGTTATCAAAAGCCATCCAGATTTATTATTCTGCATGCTCACACAAACACACACACGCACACACACCTGGACATCCCTGTAGGAGAGCAGCAGGTTGACAACGATGTCAGGGCTCAGCAAGTCCACGGTATCCAGCCTGTTTTGGATGCGACCCAGCTCCTGGCTCAAGTCCTGGCCAGTAAAGCGCTCGCGGGCCAGACGGATCTCCCGCCGGATCGACTCCCGAAAGTACTCACTGCCCACAGAAAATCCCACAGTCAGTGGGCCACAACTCAAAATACATAGCAATTCATAGCACAACAAATACCTCTTTACACCTAGCATAATACCATTAACATAGTTTTTGAAACATGGGTCCCCAATTTGAAAGGTGGACAAAGCCTAATTTGCTAATTTAACATCATGGGCAAGATAGCGCTCATCAAACTACCTAAAACTATTAGTAATCTCATGACTGATGTTGTCAGGTTGAGTCATGGCCCAAAACAGCAACATCAGACACAAGGCATGGAGAGAGAGAGAGAGAAACTATAAAAATCATGACATTGTACATAGCACAGCATTCAATTTACACATCACTCACTGACCACACATCAACAATGTTTATTTGTTCATAGACCTGGAGTGGATCTGGACATTCTCAAGCATCTGGACCAGTCTGTCCACCAGAGGAGTGAGCAGTGGCTCCAGCTTGAAGCTGGGCTGCATGAGCTCCTGGATGCCCTTCATGGTGGAAGCATCGCTGGCAAACACTTTGCCCTGCGGAGACACCATGTATGGGATGAAGGTGTAGCTCCCGCATTGCTCCTGAGGACAAAAAGCACACACACAGCCACACAAACACATTAAAAAAAAAATGTTAAACATAACACTACTACTGAGATTAACAACAACAATTAACAATCACATATCATCTTTGCAAAGCCCTCAGACTGTGAAACCATAAACTGCAAAGCAAAACCCTTTATCTGAATGTCACAAGTAGTAAAATTTGTGAAAGATATGACAATTTGCCACTATGTCTCTAAAATAGATCCATGCACTGATGGTGAATCACAACAGATTCAAGCAGTTAGAACAGTGAAGTAATGTGTATAGTCTGTCTACAATAAGTATGTAACATTAAAACTAAATGTTCTGGGTCATGACAAAATAACTTGTTTCTGTTTTGTTCTGTTTTGTTTTGTGTTCTGTTGTTAGTCTACTCTCTTACAAAGCTTAAAGACAAGCTAAAGTTACCATGCCCTATACCTTGAGGGCTTGTAGGTCATTCTCTTGCTTGTTGCAATACAAAATGATGTTGTTTGTCATGTTGAAACTCTCCCTCACGCCCAGGTGGTAGAATAGAGAAGGCTGGCAGAAGGAATCACTCATCTCTACCACTGCAACATCTAAACAGAGAGAACGTGAAAAGGTACTGCGTAACGTTAAGGTCCACACGCGCTTTAATAGCCTTGAGAATGAGTTCACTTGGACAACCGACAACATATCCTGAAACCGCTTCTAAAATGACTTACCTGCGTTGTAAAAGTTGTCCAAAACATCAGTTGTCCCAAGGGCTACTCTCTCAAAAGGAATGGTTTTCAACACTGCATGTGTATCAGCGCACGCCTCTTTAAGGCATTTCAATGATAGATTTTCCTCTGTTTGAGGCACAGAAGCATGCTCAACAACAATGTAGACAACTGCCAGTGCTCTTGTCCGACTTCGAGGCGAAATTACATTTTTGCCGGAGTTGTTACTGAGTTCGATCGCCAAAGGGTCCTGCCATAAACTTCCAGCCGAAACTCTAACAGGATCCTTTCTTTTGATCTCGTGCAGGCTCATTCGCCTGCGTTCAGATGTATACATAGTATCTCCGTCAAATTATCTTCTGCCCAACTATGAATATGAAAAAATACGCTTCACGAATTCCTTGGAATTTCCATGGCGCAACACTATTCCTGCAACCTTCCAGGTGAGTCTTCCTCAACACTCCTTTCCTTCAAACGATTGGTCACGCCCTCTACACCCCTCCTGCCCCTTTCAAAAAACATCTAGGGAAATTATTAGGAAGCTGCGTCCTCTGTCGCCGCATTGCTACAATTGCAATAAAAACATAGGAGTACACGAGGGATCTCAGCGAGATTAAACATTCGAAACTGAAAGAGAAATCAACTGTCCTTTCTGCGTTTTTAGTGTTTGCCTAATAACTTCAGAATAAATGATTTGTGACATTATATCACGTCATGGGCAAGTCTATAGACAGCAGCCAAAGTTTAGGCACAATTCGTTTCGTTCTGATAAAAATGTAAATGATCTCGTTTCAAAATAATTTAAAATCAAATAAATCAAATAAAGCCTGCACTTTCGGCCTTTTGCGTTTATAGCTGAAATCGAAGCGTTGAAAATAGTCATATTTGAGCTACTTCAGCAGAATGGTGACATAGCGTAAATATATTGCTAAACCATACACCTAGCACAACTCAAACTGCAGCCAGCTCCTACAAGACAAAGATCCAGAGCATTGCGCATCATACTACATCATGACAGTCATGATGTAGTAGATCTAATGCTGTAATTTATTCCAACGAGAGTTCTTTATTCATGCTTTGCACAGCGTGCATATCGTGCTGCAGATATTTGCAATGAGATGCAGTGAGTCGCCGCCTCCTCTAGATAAGCTAGAGGTAGGATGCTCATGGATGTTTTTGAGTTTTACATATTAGAGCCTTATACCACTGAGCCCTACCTGATATTTGGGCCTTAACACTTGAAATATGAATTTAGCTGAATAAATGAATAGCTAAATAAAATATTATTTTGACTATTTTGTTATCTGTGTGAAAATGATGTAATCAGTATTGTGACTTTCTGGTTTCTTTATTACTCGTAAAATAAATATTTAATCTTTATTTTTAATAATTATTAATATTAATGATCATCAACACTATAAATATAAAAAACAAATCAAACCCCAAAGTATTTTGAATATGTATCTTCAGGAAAAGTGACAACTGTATCCTTGGAGTGGATTTTAAAGGTTTCTGTGTGATCGGTAATGGGCTGCACCTCTCTGCAGAACAGGAGAGAAAAAAAAAATGTGGATTTGATACAGAAGTTCCACAGAAAGATCTGGAAACAAACTATACTATTATTATTTCCAGTTACTAGCCAACCTGAGGTTAATACTTTGATTTTGCAGAATTTCTCCATCTACACATGGAGAGGGTGCTATATATGGGAATGCATTTCTTTTCTTTGTTTTATATTCTCATTAAGTCATGATATGAATCCCATTCATTATAATGTTTATCAAACTGGTTTCATATGTGTGTGTGGTCAATACATGGGGTCACTTCAACAATGAATAAGAGCAAGATTTCAATGAAACAAGACTGATTTTTTAACATGTTTATTTACAATACAAAACATCTAAAACTAACCAAAAATATATATGCCAAGAGACTCTGGGGTTTACAAAAGAAGTGTTGCTTGTAACTATCCAGCACTATTTTGTTTCTCATTATACATGAAAATAATCTGTTTCTTTGCATGGCAACACCAGTGCTAAAAGGTACACCAGTGGAATTGTTTACCTTCTATACTCAATGGAGACAACAACCTGCAGTGATGGTATACCACACTGTTTACAAACAGGACAGAAGAGCTGAAAAATACCAACACAACAGCTGCAGTTTCATTCTTCTAGAATATCATGTACCCCATTATTTTTGTTTGTTTGTTTGTTTTGAAGAGTCCAGCAGTCAATAGAACCAGTGTATTGACAGCAACTAGTCTGGACATATACAACAGAGGTACAACATATAGTGATGGGTGTGATCACAAATACACAACAATGTCTGGTGCTAAGCGTAGAAGCTGGCATTAAGCACTTGAAGTAATTGGCATGAGCTTGTAGAGGCAGTGGAGTATGTCGTACACGGCACCACCACACTCCAGCTAACCACCTGAGATAAGAATGTCTTATACACTAGTTCCATGGACACAGAGGGCTTTTAGTATACAGACATGTTGTGGAAAAACTTCCACTTTTTTTGTTCCATTACCACATGAAAGCAGTTCAAAAAAAAAAAATTCATCACTTGCTTTTCTTTGAGCTCATTCAAAGAGGGCACCTTTCACATGCATTTCCCAAAACGCTTCCAAGGTCAGTCCATGTCGAGTTCGACTCATTATTCATCGAGGCCTTCATCCTCCTCGTCCTCCAGTTTGGCGTCAACCTCACTAGTGTCGGAAGTCTCGTGTAGAAGCACATACTCACGGCTGCTGAACCCAAACTTGAGCACATCCTTCTCCTTCAGTTCGTAGTAGCGCTGGGCCTCAATGCGCTGGTTGTTCAGGTAGGTGCCGTTGCCTGAGCCCAGGTCAATGATGTAGGGCTTCACTCGACGCCCCATAGTTCCGTCAGCCCGGGTGTGTTCCACCAGTCTAGAGAGGGAACACCACAACAATTTATCGGTTATAAGGGCCATCGACAAACATATCTTTTTTTTCAGGCCAGTCTATGCTATCCAAATCAGGCAGTGTTTTATATGATACTGCTTGCATATGCCCTTTTTTGTCCATCAAGAAAAAAACTATTTTGTATCTTGTAATTTCTTACATTTTTGCAGATATCTCACCACAGGACACAGGAAAAAGAAAGCCAATAGATATATCTGTTCATATTTGAATAGGATGGGTTGTCTTGAATCTGGCAATATATGAATGATGATGGTGGCAAACTTTATGGATTATTAATTAGCAAAAATATTATATGCACTGAGTATTTTATTCATTTTCCAATTTTATTCATATTTGAATTGCACCAAGAAGAAATTGGGTGGCCAGAGTACTAAAACTCGGTACTCGGTACTCTGTAACTGCTGATCATAGAGAGGAATGCTATAGGCCTACAACATTGAAACTGGTAGGTTCGCCAGTGTATTTTAACATGCGATTTGCCACATTTGAGTAAAGAGATCATGAGACACTGCATCAGGGTGAGTGGGTATGAAATGGACGCAGAGCTGTGTTAATTATTTTTTAATGTAATTTCAACGCTAATTTTGCACTCAAAAGGAATGCAAGTTCAATTTCATGGTACGGAATATGTTATTTGTCAACAAATAACACCCGTATTGCTTCCGCTACTGCTATTTTGTCATACAATTTCTATTACAAAGCCTGTAACAAAACACATCCTCATACACATGTATAGGCTAGTTTGGAGGAAGCGACAGAAGTCAGACAACAAGGTATACAGTGCGCCTAGTCCAAATTCAGACAGATTGACGCTTATACGCGCTAGTTATCTGACTTCAATCACATTAGCTCATGTCTATCTCATCTCATGCGTATCTATGTCAATATGACTATACGTAATTCAGTTGTTTTCCAAGCATTTCTGTCTGATTTTCTCACAGTGCATGTAAACACACTGTAAGTTTTTCTTTTCCCTGCTCTTCATGTCACAATATTACCAGAGAAATACTTTTGAGGACAGAGTAGAAAAATAATTCTGACATGACAAAGCAAAGAATAATTCAATGATAACCTCGTATTGTGTTTTGACATAAAATGAGACAAAACAGTGATGCACTACAACACAGTTTATATTCCCATGTTTATATTCACAGGATGGTCTGTCAACACACAAATATTGTAGGGGTGGAACGACATGCCCTCACCTGTACTGGAAAACTGCATGTTGCTTGGAACAGGAGGGGTGGTCAATGGGGATGTCAGCAATTCTCCTCTGCCGACCCAGGAGGTAGGCACTCTGCCTGTGGATGTACATAACTGGGAGCGGTTCATCATTTTTAAAGGGGTACAGACGCCACCTCCTCTTAGGGATGCGGGCTTCAGGGGGCTCGTTGTATTTAATCACCACCCCTCTGAACGTGTTGGTATCTTCCACCAGGGCCCCTGACAGTTCAAAGTTGGGCTTCTCCTTCTCAGCGGCTGTGGTGTCATCTTCTTCTTCATCAGGGACACCAAAGGCTTGGTCCTCGTTCTCAGCCTCTCTTGCGGCTCTCCTCTCCAGCCGTTGCTCATCGTGGCGCTGCCTCTCCGCTGCCTGATGCTGGAAAGTGTGAGCATCCCGCTCTCTGTTGTGTTCAACTCGACCTCCCCTTCCACCACCTCCTCTTCTGTCCCTTTCCCCATCTCTATCCCTCTCTCGACCCCTTTCTCGACCCCTGTCTCGATCCCTCTCCCTCTCCCTTTCTCTCTGGTGTGGCCGTTCTGCCTCCCTCTTCACCTGCCGGTCATCCACATCCTCCCATCGGCTAGGGCGCCTCCTGTCCTCATCTCTGCGATGAACTTCGCGGTCCTAGTGGGTAATGAACACATAACAGATTAGGCTACTTAGAGAGACAGATCATAGATGAAGACTGTTTAATACTAGTCATTGTTTATCATACACTGCAATTCCCAGTAAAGTCCAATTCAACTTCGGATTAAGTAAATCAGTTTAACGCTATATGGAATTAAGTAAAACGTAAGAACACTGCTAATCAACCGAGGAGAGTAAACACACTAAGAATTGAATTAAATATATCACCCGCTTAATTTTGACATCAGCATCCCTAAGTGGACTGCGACTTCTGCTTGGAGATCCATCATCACGAGCTCCTCTCGACTTGTCTCTTTTTCCTGGTGAACGGTCCCTTCTCCTCGGCGGCGATCTAACAAAAAAGCACATTTACGTTCTCAGGTGATATTCCGTGACACCTAATGTGTCGTCTACACATCCCAGTTATACCACTGGTACTAAGCCTGAACAATATAACATCACTGCCTCTGTAGTAGCTAGGTTAAAGTTATCACAGAATGAAAATTAGTTGTTAGCGCATTAGCTAGTAACAGTCAACTAGTCAGCTAGCTAGCTAACCATGCCAACACACCAGTCCTGCTTACGCTCCATTGTATTGCATTATGATGGATTAGTGAATCTTCACAAGACTAAAGATACGACACAAACCGTCAAACTTTCACTGTTGTGTTTCCACTGAGTTGGCTAGCAAGCTAGCAGCTACCCACCTGCTGCCTCGCCGTCTCGGGGGACTTGAGCCATTAGATCCAGAACTTGATCGGCGTGATCTCTGAGCCCGAACTGGACTGAGTTGTTCTTGTTTAATTTTTGCTTTTGTGTCACGTACGGGGGATTCGTGTCGTTTATGCCGTTTTCCGCTATCCATTCCGCGCGAATGGCACAACAAACTACTTCCTAAACAGCAAAAATCATATCAAACAAACGCCGATCGCTAAACTATATTCACGTTGTCAATACATACTCAACTTCCGTTTCCTGTTCGCCGTTGTAAATAATTCCGCCTTGGACACAAAGGTAAAGGTTCCGACCGCTGAGCTAAGCAATAGCTTATGGTATGGAACACCGTTGTTTTTTCATGGATAAACGATAATAAATAACAGACGTTTCTTCTGTTCCTGATTAATTTAAATAAATTACGTGCACGTAAAGGGCACCCTTTACATTTAATTAAGTTAATTAAATTGTACCAATCAAATAAAAAAATCTTTAATTATTTTATTTCATTTTTTTAGTATCACTGATAATTTATAGCCATTCCCTAATACCACATATATATAAATAGTATTTAAAGACACACCTTGAAAGAAAGAGTAGTATATATGCAGGGTGTCATGTATACATGAGAGGTCTGGGTCTGGCCCTTATGGCGTAGTCAGTAGTTAAAAGACTCAAGAAGCCAGAATGATCTGGTTTGATTACTGAGTGTCGCCAAACTAAAATACAAAAGAGGTCGTTGGCAACTGAAAGGTAAAGTATGTGTGGGGCGAATCTTTGCTCAACACAAGAGCTGGGGGATGAGGGGAGCTGCGATGTATGAATGTTAATCAAAGTCTGACTCTGAAGTTTGGGTTTATCTACCCTTGTGTTCTGTGCAGCTGGCACCAATTCAGACTATAATGGAACTATTACTAGGTAGGCTATGTAATTCCAGTTAAAAGGCCCATCGGTGGAGATTTCCAACCTTTCAAGCCCAGCTGTCCTGATCCAGATCCTTTTGGCAGGAGATAATGGTGAAACTCAAGGCATTTAGAAATCTGCCTGCTATGGAGGGGGTTCTGGGGTACTGGTGTGGATCCTCTTGACTGTGCATCAGTTGGAAACTGATCTCACCAAAGTTCTTCTTCAGAAGGAATCAGTTGGGAGAGCTCCATTTTTCTTTGTAATTTTGCTCATTTTACTAATGAGTCAAAGCTCAGCTTTTTTTTTTTACCTTGTAATTTTTTTACCTTGTAAAATTTTCCATTTGGGCTGTTTCCTCTAGATTGATTAATTGGACTATATATAACCAAATATCTTGCCAGTCTTTGTAAAGTACATTTTGGTCCATCTTGAGCTTGCAGCCATAATTTTGCTTTGAAGATCCCACCACTAGGTGTCCTCAGCTGCATGAGTAAAACCCTACTTGACCTCTCACAGTTACAGCCTCTTTGCAGTTTATTTGTATGAAATATTCAAAGTGTGTATATATATATATGTATATATAGAGAGAGAGAGACAGAGGGGTGAGATTGCATTAAAAAGATTGGATTGTTTAGGATTGGTGTAATGAACAAAAGGCAATAATTAGCAAACCTGGCATTGCTCTCAATATAAATCACATTGCACAAGAACAACCTTCCAACAGTCACAAATATGTAAGATTTAGAGTAGTCAAATATGCATTTGTATTAATGTCAGCATATCACCCTTGACAGTTTACACAACCTTCTCCTGGTTTTAAGCATCAGCAGAGTGATGCCTTTCACACTCACAGAAAACACTTTATGTCTCCTTTTAACAAGAGGCCTACTGGGAAACTACTGAAGAGCACTCTCTTTTATGGCTCCTCACATCCAGAACACGATTGCTGGAGGACCTTCAGAGAGAAACTGACACTCCGGTGAGATTGGCCAGCACTCTGAAATCTCCTCCCACCACCACCACCACCACCATCCCCAACCTCCCTCTTCAGATAACCTCAGAGCTGGCCAAGCTCACCCGGCGTGCCCTGCTCTCAGTCAGGCCCAGTTCAAAGAGATCAAAACATGGCACAGGCCTTGTCCTGTTGGACGCTGTCGACCAACCTCTTCTCCCACAATCAGTTGTTCTGCTCTGTGGTTGCTCCCGTGGGTTGAACCAGCACAGCCTGGATGGGGCCCAACCAGCGCTCCGTTCCAGACAAGGGTGTGTTTGTATGTGTGTTTGTGCGTGTGTGTGTGTGTGTAGGGTGTTGGGTGGGTTACGTGTGTTGCGGAAGTGAGTGTGTGTGTGTATGTATGTGTGTGTGTGTTTGTGTAGAAGAGTGAGAAAATGAGAGTGTGTGCTTACCTAAAGTGTGGGCATTTTTGTATGTACGTCCCAACGTACACACACATACACCAGTGGCTCTCTACGCGTTAGGAGTGTTCTGGATGTCATGGCCCACCTGCCGTGCGTGCGTTTGGCCCTCTTAACAAAGCAGTGAGCAGAAGCGCTGAGCTGTGCTGCACTGGGCTGTGCTTCGATGCTCTGCGCTGGTTGCCATGCAAAACATAGGTCACAGCACTTCAAAAGAGTGTGTGGCCAGCCAGCGTGTGTGTGATGCAGACCCAGGGACATAAATTCAGAGTTAACAAAATGGCCTAATGGCTTTAGCCTCGAAGATGAATGGTTTAATGATGGGGGTTCATCATGTGAGATGATTTCACAACTGGCCACCAAACTGTTCTGCCATGGAAAAGAACCATATCCCCACGATTACTCATCATCAGCACCCGGCTGCGTTATTTGCTGCGCCTGCTTGAGAGAGGTCATAATTCTGTGTGCATATCCATGGTCCCCATGCAAATGTGAAATCAAAATAATTTAAAAATTTAAAACTTTTTTTTTTTAATTAATTAAGAAAAACTATTTGGTCTGGCCTGGGAGTGCCTGGCCTCCTGATTCTTGCAGATAAGAAAACACAGGCAAAGTCTAACTTTATGCACAACTGCAGCTTATCCTCTGAGCATTCATTTCAGGCAGAGAGGAAACTTTCAGACAAGATACTTATCATTACCATGTACAAGGGGTTAGGGGAGGTTAGCTTTAACAGGTTAGATGGTTAGATTTAACAGGCTTCTCAAATGTACAGATACTGTGTCTGGATATGCGTTGCGTGTGTGTGTGTGTGTGTGTGTGTGTGTAGGTATGTGTGTGTATACATGTTCATGTTTGTGTGTGCCTGTGTATGCATAGTATATAGTTGTGAGTGTGTGTGTGTGGTTAAGTAATTTTGCGGAAGTAAATTCAAATGGATCTTCTGTTCCCATTGAGAAGGGGTTGACATGACTGGGCTTCCACAAATGCACATTTCCAGGGCACTGTAACCCCACAGACTAGCTCATGTGGCCCATCGCCACGGCACTATGTGTGCAAAAAAAAAATTGGGATGCTTCCTTGTTTGCAGTATGTTTTTTGGCCCCTGCTTTTGTCTTTTTCTCAGATCAGGGCCCATTGTGGAGGCCCTGCCACTGAGGAGGGGGAACATGGGAAAGGAGGATCGGCACGGTCGGTCTCAGGGGGGAATCCTCGGGTTCAGCTGAGGAGAGCTGGAAGCCTGTGCTTCACTCTCGGTTAGACTCTCTGCGAAGGGCAGAGGCTCGGAATTGGTAATAACATACTGAGCAGTAATGTGTGCCGCTCCAGCTCTGGTGGCCTCGATTGCCCCCGACTTCTGCTACACCAATGATGCAACAGCATAGGCCAGGGACATCTGGTCCATGTTTACATGGGTACAGGGGCATGAGCAAACTCACACCACTGCGCTTGTCTGTATAGGGACATCATTACTCGAGAGTGGAGACATCATACACTATAGAAGGGCATCTAATGGGGTCACTTTTAATGCATTGAAGAGTAGATTAAGGTGGAGTGAGACGATTCTGCAACTAGAAGGACATCCTTGTGCAGGATGATCCAGGATGGGAAGCAAAAACATTCAAATCTATAGCTCCTCTGGATTCAACATTGCTATCACAAAGTCAGATTGGTTTTAAGACACATAATCTGTAGTAATTATAGACACTCTGTGAGATATTTGTTCAAATATCATTTTGATTGATAGTGACTTGTGTTGATTCAAAAAGCCTTGTGCAGTAGAAGCAGGAAAACTGAAGTATCCACAGATATGCAGCAGATTCCATGTGAATCCAATTAGGTCACGTTAGTGTATTATCCTGGCATCTGCGGTTGTCCAAAATCATGCAAGTGGCGATGACTTATAGGCCTATCAAATAAGTTTCATGAACCTGGCAAAGAAAGGGTTCTACCATGAAATCTAGCTTGAAAAATTCTTTTAGGATGAAACAATTCTTCTGTCGTGAAGTTCTCTATGCATGTAGGATTGAATTGAAAAACAGGTAAAAATGTCTAAGTAGGGATTGTTTGGTCAGTGGAAACAAATAGCTTGATTGATTCTATGTATCTAGAATCTACTCTACAATCATGTATGTTTCTATGTTTACCTAAATGTTGTACATTTCTCTCTGCAGACTTTTGCCTGTCTGTTCTAAAATATGTGGCACACATAATCTTTATCCATCTTTTGTGTGTGTGTGTGTGTGTGTACTATTCTCTGTATGTTTGTGTGCTTGTGTGTGTATGTTGGTGCATGCAGAGACTAAATTGCATGAAAATCCTAAATCTAATATCCCAGAGCTCAAATTTGCTGATATCCTAAAACCATAATTGTCAAAATTGGCAGACCTGAACCACCCTCTCAACATCTGCCTCATGTCAAAGTGTACTCAAATGCATACACAGTTGCAGTGATAAAAATATGGGAATAAGACACGATGACATTCCATGTAATGATCATCTTCTTTTAATGTAGACACACACAGGTAAGGCATGAGGATGAACAAAATACAGCCTTCAGGGCACTTCAAACACTTCATATGGTTTAAAACAGAAATAACTTGGTGACTGCATGAACATGTTATTGAATGTCACCCTTGGATAGACTTTGGCCCAGCTCGTGGCACTGATCCAGAGACAGCTGCTTTGAAGTATCTGGTCTGTGCCTCCAGCACAACCCTTCAGTAATAATCAGACCTCCCATAGTATCATATACTGCATGCACAGCATAATTCCATATCCCTAGTTTATGTCCAAAACTGACTTACTGACATGCTGAGCATGTCATCCAACACTGCAGCAAAGATTTCCACTGACATAAAGGGCTATTTATGTGTGTGTACAGCAAGCGGACCAAGGGAAACAGTTACAATGAGAATGCTGATAGTCAAACTTCAGATTGCTCACCATCCCGCTGCGAAGAAAATGGTTAATTCCATACGGCAGTCAATACAATGGAAACACTGAGACAGTGTAATATATTGTTTGGTAACTGACCCTGTAACAAAACATAAATGTGTAAGTACTGAACAGCGGTATGAAGATGGTATACATATAACCCGATGATTACGAATAATGACGCATCTGATATATAAGTGCACTGATATATGTCAACCATTTGTTTTCTCTTAGCAGGAGTTGATACAAACACAAACATCTGTAAACACACAGAAAAGGATACTGTCAGGTACTGACATGCAAACCACCGACCCCTCTCCCATCTCTCTCTCATAAGCATACACACGCCCATAGGTGCGCGCGCACACACACACACACACACACAGAACCACACAGTTACAAATCCAATTTCACTTATCTACAACATATATTTTGTAAACAAACACAATCCCTCTATTTAATTCTCATTCATGTTCTTCCCCCCCATTCCCAAAATCTCTCCTTCATATTTCTCTTTCATTTCTTCACTCTTATTGCTCAGTTATGTGCCTTACAAATCGTTTTCCTTCTTATCAAAATAGCCAAGAAATCAAACAGCCAAGCTATGAGTGATGAGTGGAAGTTTTTGGAAAAGGATTTGAAGAGAAAACGTGAGTAAATTGGTTCACTCTGTCTCTCACATT
The DNA here is from genome assembly GCA_027481765.1 of Tenualosa thibaudeaui. Taxonomy (NCBI): domain Eukaryota; kingdom Metazoa; phylum Chordata; class Actinopteri; order Clupeiformes; family Clupeidae; genus Tenualosa; species Tenualosa thibaudeaui. Next base: position 2,793,734 of record JAIFZK010000019.1, on the reverse strand, counting down.
TCCTAGATCTTTTCTGCAACAAAAAAAAGTTCATGAAAGATCCTTTTGGTATTTGTTTCTGAACAAGCAACACATTAATTCCAGTGCTTTTCTCTTGTTTCAAGATATAGTAGAAATCAAACAATAAAGCGCATTAATACTGTCCATTTCCTGCCAAGTCAACATACAAATACCTACAGACTTGTTATCTGCCTTTGACAAGCCATCATAAGATCAGATACCATAATGAAATGCAAACTCCTTTTAAACTCTTACTTAAGAGTATCTGGGATTTTTGAATACCTCTTCTCCACAGTCATGTAAATCATAGGAGTGTCGTCCTTTGATCGTTCTAAAAAAGATTTGAATCTTTTCTCTTTTTCCTTATAATTGCCCACTATGTTTCGTAAGGAACCACCTCCTGCTGGGAAGGTTCTCAGTGAGACAAGCCACCATCAGAAGACTTCTATCCAGCCAACGAAGCCAATCTTCTTCATGTGTTGTTTTTCATCTTCTCAGGTTTCCCCTCTTTCTTCAATATAAAGCAGAAGAGTTTGTTTTCATATTGCAACAGTCCTCCAGTTCTCTTCAGAGCATTTTCTTAGAATGCGTAGCAGCAAGGAGTTGGACACTGTGGTTATTTTTGTTTTTGTTTGTTTGTTTGGTCTGGGTTGGATTTGTCTTGCTTCTGCATTTTGTGGTAGGTGGAGGTGCAGGTGGGGGAAGTGTGTCCATCCTCCTATCCAGAACCCCCACGTCTGAGCCAGGAGAGGATTAAGTGACGGTGCTCGCTGTTAGGACTGGTGCAGGAGCAGTGGTGGCCCGGAGTTTCTTTTTCTTTCCACCTCCACCTCCTGCACCTCCACCTCCCCCCCCTCCTCCACCTCCTTCTCTTCCTCCTCCACCACCACCTCCACCTGTTCCTTTATTGTCCCGGCCTCGATTCTTGCCGCCCGTTTTATCACGATTCCTCTGTCCATCTTGTTTGTCTTTTTTCCCTTTGCCTCCTCCTGGAGGAAGAGAAGAGAAGAGAAGAGAAGAGAAGAGAAGAGAAGAGAAGAGAAGAGAAGAGAAGAGAAGAGAAGAGAAGAGAAGAGAAGAGAAGAGAAGAGAAGAGAAGAGAGAAGGAATGAGATCAGATCAGATTCTCTGAACATGTGTTGCCACATGAGCACAGACCATAGAGACAGGTGACCTGCCCAGGACTGATTGGCCGGTTGATGACTGCCATAGCACCTCATCACCCTCACCAGCCTCACCCCACTGTTGCCAGCCACACTAATGAGTGTCAGGAACGCACACAGCATACTACCACTAATGCACACACTAACACACACTTCATGCTTCTGTGTGTGTGTGTGTGTGTGTGTGTGTGTGTGTGTGTGTGTGTGTGTGTGTGTGTGTGTGTGTGTGTGTGTGTGTGACAAAAGTAATGCACTGCTGTTGTAACGAATAAACTCTTTCTAGCTTGAGGGTGAGAAAATGGATCTCCTGTGTAAATGTTGTCATCTGCTGCTACTTATCCTTTCCCCTGTTTTGATTCTCTCTCTCTCCCTTTCTTCTCTCTCCTCCCTCTCTCTCTTTTCCTTCTTCCTTTCTCTCTTTCCCTTCTCTCTCTTCCGTTTCTCTCTCTCTCTCTCCCTTCTCTCTCTCCCTACATCTCTCTCTCTCTATCTCTCTGTGACATCTATAAATGACACTAAGGCAGAGCAGTGCCACTGGTACACTGACAGTTATACACACAGCAGCTGTCTTGGCATCCATGACTGCGATCCCTGGAAATAATACAGCTCTAGGGAGGACTAACACTATTGGCCAGAGATGCCTCAACACTCACAGAGCCTGCTGATGATGGAGCATAATGGCCTTTGTAAACTCCGGCGCCCGCGGAGGTGAAACCAGCCCGCCCTGGCTGGCTGGTTGTCACCTCCAGCTCTTTCTAGGTTTCCACTTACTGGAGGTCTAAGCTGGAGCCTGTCACTTAAAGAGTATAACCACTGTATTCACACAATCTGTCCCCTAATGTGGGGAGTGTTTGGTTAAGGGTAAGAACTTAATCCTGCACAAGAGAGGAAAGACACTCAGGAAGAAGGAGAGTACTTTCTGCAGTGACTGTTGGCTCACTTGGTGAAAGGCTTTGTTACTGAGGGCCCCCTTTTCTCATTCTCTTGTGTGACTCCATTACCACACATATCAGTGACATGTTTCCTACAATAGACACACTCTGATAAAGGTTGTTTTATAAGAGCCCATAAACTTACAGACATGATACACATGTATTACATTTTAATAGCAGAAAAGGTTGTTAAACAGTTATTATGATATGTATACGTAGATAAGAAGATATTATATAAATGCTGTTTATAAATACATGTTATTTGTACATTTAGAACAATGATTTTTCATTTAATAACAACTTAAGACAATAGGACATTTTGCCTTGCAGTGTTGCTAGACTTGCGCTGGAAGGCAAGCAAGTCAAAGGCAGATTGTGCGTACACAGTGTTTACATTAGAAACGCCCAGGGTTTTGGTTTGACTCTACCCGAAGGACGTAACTGTCTTCATGGTTCATAAATCACAAACTTCGTCAAAGGCAGAGTACAGGTAGATTGAAAAAATAAAGCCTGCATGGGAGAATACCTCTCTAAATCACTCTGAAAAACACTTAGAAGGAGCTGCACACAAAGACACTGTGCTCCTCTATCTCAATGTGGTTTTGACAGTGTGATCTGTCTTGAGCTGTCTAGCAGCCATCAGAAAATTAATAAAGAATTAAAGAAAATACAGTTAGTGTCCAACCATGGGTGATGATTATTGTCACTAACTTGCACAAGTAATCGTAGGGCATCATTAATGATTTCCTTTTGTAATGGATTTTTTTTTTTGTTTTAGCCTATGCTTTCCAAAGCATGCAAAGAATGTGAACAGCTCATATCATATTTTTATTGATTTTATTCCAGTAGGAACCTTCTACACGCAGCCTCTGTATGACCTGTGTCAGATGGCTCAGTCGGCCATGTCTGGCCTCAGCAGTGACAAAAAGTTTTTCAGCGACCTCATGAAGAGTGGAGGAAAACGGATATTAAAAGAGAAATAAACAGATTCCTAGACAGAGACACATGTAGACACTAGAAGAGAGGGGTTGGGACAGAGAGAGAGAGAGAGAGAGAGAGAGATGCAGAGAGACAGACAGATACAGAAGGAGATAAGAGAGTAAACAGACATAAAGCAAATGGTGAACACATCCAGACACACACAGAAAAAGAAAAAGGAGACAGAGACTAACACAGACTGAGATAGAGAGACAAGAAGAGAGAGAGAGAGAGAGAAGCATGGATAAAGCGAGCAGGTTATAGAAGAGAGAGTGAGAGAAGAGAGAGAGAAAGAGAGAGTGCAATAAGAGAGTGAGAGAAGAGAGAGAAAAAGGGGGAGCACAATAAGAGAGTGAGAAAAGAGAGATAGAGGAGTGCAATAAGAGAGTGAGAGAAGAGAGAGAGAAAGAGGAGTGCAATAAGAGAGTGAGAGATGAGAGAGAAAAGGGGGAGCGCAATAAGAGAGTGAGAAAAGAGAGAGAAAAGTGGGGAGCGCAATAAGAGAGTGAGAAAAGAGAGAGAGAAAGAGAGAGTGCAATAAGAGAGTGAGAGAAGAGAGAGAGAAAGAGGAGTGCAATAAGAGAGTGAGAGAAGAGAGAGAGAAAGAGAGAGCACAATAAGTAACAGAGTGTCTGAGTGAGGGGGAGAAAGCCCAAGTGCTGGAAATCAAAAAGTCCTTTCCAAGCTCCTTCGTCAGCACCTCTGTACTGCAGTCTGGAGGGGGGGAGCGCTGACTGATGGCTGTTATGAACTGGTGTGTTGCGAGTTTCGGCGTTCCCTGGATACAGAATCAACAGTTGTACGGAGAACTGGACTGGAGAACGTTTGCAGCGTGTTTGATGACAAGAGTCTTACGGTAGTGGCGGCTACCCCCCACCCCCGCTCCAAGCTCCCTTCCTGACCCTCCACTCCTCTCCCCTGCTCTCCTCTCTTGTCTTTTCTACCCCCTCTCTTGTCCAATCCTCTGTCCTCTCCTCTTCTTCCTTCACTCCTCTCTTCTCACCTTTTCCTTCTTTTCCTCTGCTGTCTTCCTTTTCATCCTCATCCTCAATTCCTTTATTCAACCCGTTCCATATCTCCCCTTTTGTCTCCCTCCTTTCATCTGAGTTTTGCCTGCTTGCTTTGTGGCTATTTTACGGTTCCTGTAACTTCTTCAGTAACCACAGAGGCGGTAACAAAGAATTCAGATGCCTAGCCTTGTGCACAAATTTCCTGGATAGGCAATTGGCAAAGAGCAACAGAGACTACTTTTCGCTCTGGCATTTCATTACATTTCAGTAAACAAACAAACAAAGACCACAAAAGACCTCTCTGGCAGAACATTTGAAAAAAAAAACATTCTGTGCTATTTTAATAGCGCTTATTTTTTAGCCAAAAATAGACTCTGTTAAGAAAATGAGAATCAATTAGCATTCTTTTTGTTTATTGAAAAATGACCTGCCAGGGTCTCCTATGGTGAGCTGGAGTGTTGTGCACAGCTTCAGGCGAAACACGAGACACATCAGACAGCATACAGTAACATACCACATGACCTCACTCAGTATCATGGACCATGCTGAGACAGAATTCGGTTAAAACCTCTCTCCCTAACGACCCTCTAAAGGCCACTAAAGGAAACTTTACAATTCTACGGTATATGACCCTGTTTGTTTATGGTTTTGCTCATTGTGTTTAATTTTTGAGTGTTTCAATTTTCGAAGGTGTTAAGCCGACCACATTTGCTCTTAAAGTTTAACACAAGCAAATTGTGGTGAAAAGCGGTTAGTGGACAACTTAGAGCTCAAATAACCTAGTTGCCTCCAAACTCTATGCATGGCTGCATCACTTTGGGCTGTTTAAACACACCACTTAAGCAGGGCTGGGGAGACTCCTCTAATTTATGACAGCAATGATTGCAGCCCTGTACACTCCAAGGCAAACACTAGTGCTTGACAAAGGCAATCATACATTTAGCAAATTCTGTTTTCACGCAAAACCCATCCATTACTTGACAGGAAGGAAAAAAGCAGGAGTTTGGGCCAAATCGACACAAAGCGTGAGATCCCTGGATCACTAAATCACTGCTGTTATACAAGCGCTGCCCCTGGTGATTTTTACAGCAGCAATCTCAGCCAATTCTTGCAGATGTATTCGCAGCTTAGCTAATTTAGCGCTCAGCATGCATTTACGCACATGACAAAAAGGGGAGGCAAAGGTCATGACACCCATCACCTATGAGTTAATTCGCAAGAGAAGTACATTTATTCCCATGGGTCCAAGCAGCAGAGCGCAGTTCTTTCTCACATTCCAAAATCTGGATGAGGATAACAAGTCGAGGCAAATGGCTAACACACACTACAACCCCAGCACAAAAAAATCCTGATTCCAAAGACCTCACTCACCCCAAGGGTCTCCCGGTTGGGGTTGTGCAGGTTGTGTGCATGTGTGTGTGTGTCTGCATGTGTGTCGGTGTGTGTTGGGGGGTGGGGTGGTGTCAGCTGTAAAACGCCAACAAGCAACTTTTCTTTCACGTCATTGCCTGTCAGACTGGCCTAAGAAACCCCCACCCCCATTACCACTCTAGTGTCCACCCACACACCGACCCATGTTCCCTATCCTCAGCCAGCAACTGGTCGCTAAGTTTAGATGTCTGGCAGGCATGCATAGCACTTTAATGGGGCAGTTTATAATATTTCACTGTTAATTATTCTTCAGAACCTACGCTTGGAAATTCTTTCCACGACGCGGGTGTCATGCAGTGTAAATTCACTTCTCATTTCTCACATCCTGTCCAGGAGCCGAGAGGCTCTCCTACAGCCGTTCACCTCACACTCCGCTCAGCTTTGCACCAGAAGCCGCTAGGCTCTCCTGGCATCCACTCACTTTTCCCTCAATCTAAAGAATGGGTGTTCATCTTTTGCAGCATGTCAATTAGTAACCACACTTGGTTTACTTCATGCTCAGTCTTTATGGAAAGGAACAACAGGTATTTTTAACACCTTGCTGTTTTGACATTGCCATGCACAATTTTCTTGCTTATCTTGATAGAATGTGTTTCTTTATTTTAATGCTATCCCTTTTGCATTTCTATAACAAGTTAAGTTTACGTAGAGCTGGATAACTATTGATGGTCAGAAAAGTGCATTGAAAGCGCATCAGGTTCTGCGCTGGTGGAATGAACTCCCAAGTGCTACCAGATCAACTGATACCCTCTCCACCTTCAAGAAATTCGTGAAGACCCAGCTCTTCCAAGAATATCTCCTGGCGTAAACTTTGAGAATGCACTTAACAATTTAATTTCTCTGCACTATTGCACTTTCAACTTAAAATGGTGCAGTTTCTATGTTAGCAATATGCACCCCTTGTTCGTTCTTTCATTGTGTTGTAGCTTGAATGTTATCCTCTTTTGTAAGTCGCTTTGGATAAAAGCGTCTGCTAAATGCCTAAATGTAAATGTGAATGAAATCTAGTATTGAGGAGCATAGAACAAAACTTGATATTCCATACTTATATTTACATAAGTACTCATACAAATATTTTAATCAGCCATGTTTGCATTTGGATTCATCAGTAATAAGAAACTGAATTCCATATAGTTAACACAAGCGAGGAGAGTGTTAATTCAAATGAAGGGATACAGACGTCTCCATTTGCTCTTTATGACTTGGACTCTCTAACCCTGTAGACAAGGCCCTTGGTCCTCTATTCTGTTTTCAAGGGACATTTTATTACTAAGGCAGAAAATTTAAAAAGACTATGAAAATAAGCTGACCAAATAAAAGTTCTCTGATTTGGTGTTTTGCGTGTAACCTGAAAAAGAAAAGATTTGAGGCCAGATTCATTGTTTAATAAAAACCTGTTCTGGCCAAAGTTTATGGCCAATCAGGAACAAACTGCGTGACTAACAAGACTGTTAAATTTCTCTAGTGCACAACTAAACTGAACAACTGACCACACGGGTCCTCTACCCACTGTGGAAACAGTGCACTCAGACGTCAAGTCTGAATTTAAGACCACCAGTTCCTTATCAATGATTGCCATCTTCAGCTGTCAAGCCAAGTCTCACTTGACTTCCACGTTTTCCATTATCAAAGAACCTCCCGTGCCAAATTGACACAAGCCTCGTGCCTGACTGAGTTGAGGAAAAAAAACAAACAAATAAACAAGCTTATTCCCCCGGCCTGTGTTCCAATGATGAAAAGCTTACATTCCAGCTCTGTTTGTCTAGACTGATATGCGTGTGCTTGTGTTGGTCTTAATCAGGGGGAAACCACATGTTCGTCTGAGGTTTTGACAACTCAGTGTTTTGCTGAGGCTCCACAGAGTGCAACAGTCCAGAGTAAAAACCTCTGGTTTTCTCTTGAAACATGACACACAGATCTATGAGTGTGCAGGTTTGTACCGCAGGTTTACATGTCATTAGTCACTAGTCATAGTATATAATATCATATTATTGTCAACTAGTTCGTATTACCCCCTTAGATGGGAACCGGTCAAGAAAATGACGTAAATCAATAATGATCAATAATCAATAATGATGGCGATCATTACTTTTCTATTTCCCCCTCACCTATCCAATCCACTATGCTGTGGGTCTGAGAAACCCAGAAGTAACATCTTCAGCAGCAGCCAAATGTGTAGCCATAACACATTGGTTAGCAATTGGCTGGCAGTAATCATTGTCAGCTGTACACTGTTGCTGGTGTTTACAAGGCTCTGTGGGAAGATTTAGGTAGTTACCACAAATGTTTTATCCCCTCCCAAAAAAAAAAAAAAACTTCACTGACACATGGTGTCAACCATTCACACTCAACTGTCTCCACTCTTTTAAATTAGAATGGTTTTGTAGCAACTTACCACCTCGTCCACCACACTGGACCCTCCTGGGAACGGTGCACCTCTGGGAGTCAGTCTCTGGGGCGCAGGCGGAGGAGGGTGGGGGTCGGGAGGCTGTGTCAGGGCTGGGGAGCTGCACTGGCTCCCTGACACGTGTCTGGGTGCCCTTCTTAAAGCCACAGGTCTTGTTCTTCTTCATGCAAGGGCCCCAAGCACTCCATTCACCCAGTTCACATTGCACTATGGGAGAGAGAGAGAGAGACAGAGTGAAAGAGAGAGAAGGAGAGGGAGAGGAGATGTGGAGAGGTTGGAAGACATGATTGATGGGAATGGTAAACCACAGCAGTGCTGGCAAAAACACACACACACACACATACACACACACACACACTCTGTCTCTCTCTTACACACACATCAGAAGCAGACTCCTGGACTTGCTCAACCAGAGTGTTTTATTGGAGCACACATCCATACCACTTAGAATCTGACAGGGATTAAAAGCCCAAATTGAATCGGTTGATATCTGACATCCCTACCATTCGCCCAGCAGACCACACTGCAACCAGGGGATTGTGCCATGATTATGCTTGGATCCACATATCCTCAAGCTTACAACATGCTGTCAAACTGCAGCCCTCTCTCCATCTGGCTTACAAGGCTCCCATTGCAGGCAGCCATTCAATGTTATTTTTTGTCTTTGACTTGACTTCTTTTCCACAACCTGTGTGTGTGTGTGTGTGTGGGTGATTGTGCGTGTGAGTTTGTGTGTGTGTGTGCATGTGATTGTGTGCATGCATGTGATTTTGCGTGTGAGTTTGTGTGTGTGCGTGTGAGTTTGTGTGTGTGTATGTGAGTTTGTGTGTGTGATTGTGCGTGTGAGTTTTGTGTGTGTGTGTGTGGGGGGGTATTCTAGGGTTGAGGGGAAACTTATCTTAAGTTTCTTCAAAACAATAGCACACTTGGAGGAGAGATAGAAAGAGAGATAGATAGAGAGAGAGAGAGAGAGAGAGAGATGATAAGGAATATTTGGATGGGAAAGTGGGCCTGGTAGCACCTGAAAGACACGCCAGCAATGGCATACCATTTCTCACCAGCCCAGCCTGCCCAGCCAAGGGGGTGGGGATGGGGGTCTCCAGGATGTAATATATTAGAAGTGTCTTTGCTCTCTTATGACAGAAAGCTTTTCAAAGGAAATCAATAAAAAGCCCCTTATCAGCCAACAGGCTCATGTCCAGACCCCAACTCTCGAAGGCACACATGTGAGTGAGAAACAACTGAGGACTGGGAGAGGAGAGGCAGAGGTAGAGGATAGTCTTTCATGTCTGCTACAGTTGGTAATGGATACCTCCTGATAAGACTAATTTGCTCATATGGAGATGGAGGTAATGATGACTTTTCATAAAAGGCAATGCAAGATCCATATACAGTAATTTAATAATATGTAATTGAATTCATTTTCAGGTTTTTGGAAAGGTGTAAGTTAAGGGGTAAAGCTGATCAATTACAACATATACCATGTTTCAGATCCTCATAGGAAAGTACTTACATGATATACAGTCTACATAAAAACTATATTTTTATTTAGAAATTCCATCCAAATTGTCTAATAGCACAGTATATTCAATTTTGTGAATATATTGCCACAAAATATGACATATGTCAGAAACAACATATGTGATAAACTTGGACTAGAGTGCCAAAACGTATATCAAGTTGATGAGCGATGATAAGTCTAACCATAAGTCTGTCAGTGATGAAAAGGGACTGTCCTAAAGGATGAAAAGTCACTCACCCACACACTCCATGGTGCCATTGACTGTGCTGAACCCGTCGGGGCAGCTGGAGAAGCATCGTCCTCTGTGAGAATACATGCCCTCCTTACACTTGGTGCAAAATGTTTTACTGAAGCACTCCTCGCAGTGTTCGACTTTACATTCTGTAGGGAAGAGAAGGGGGAGAAAAAGAAGGAAGTGTATCATCAGAGAAAATCTAAGGCCTTGAGGTGTTAAAGGTGATGTTCCACGTCAGTTCCCCCAGTCTTTGACCTGGACACCTCTCCAACGTTTACACAGGGCTGCAGGTCAGACCCATAGTGTAACAACCCAGTAAACACGACTGTAAAACTCACACTGTTTTTACGACTTGAAAAAAGACAGCAAGTAACCCGTCTGGTGAACTCCACTCTGGTCTATTTGTTTATTTGACTACATGCTGCCTTATTTTTTGACCATCCTTTTGGACATGTTCTCAGCAAAGTGTGAACCGTTTTCACCCCAGCAAATATATGTCCCTCCTAGAGAGTTAGGATCCCTGCTGGGGAGTTATCTTCTCTGAATCCCATTGTGCTGGCAGGATTTATTGGTGGCAGTTTGGAATGAAAGAGGGGTGTGTGTGTGTGGGGGGGGGGGGGGGGTGCATTTAGGATACATCATGAATTACATTTACAATCTCTTAAAAGCATTCACTCACCAGCCCTCAACCCACTCGACCACTTTTCCCTTTCTCTCTTCCCCTCTGCCCACCTCAGCTCATCAGGGCTGAACAAGTCCACATCAGTTTGACACTGCCCGTCACACCAAACCCAGGCGCCTCCACTTTAGCAATTAGCAACCTTAACTCCAGTCTTACAAACAAACTGCTTGCAAGTGGGAGGTGTAATTATGTTAATAGAGGAATGGAGCCCAGACACCTATTGAGATTACCTGAATTCATCAGCTCCCTCCCTCACTCACTTCTTCCTTGCTGATTACCATTATTATCTAATTTCTGAGCAAACAGCAGCAACAGGCCAACTCCTGATTCCTATCTCTCCACTGGCATGTGTGAGGTGAAATGGAGTTGAGAATTCTCAGGGTACGTTTGCTGCACACATGAAGCTAGGAAAAGGTAACGTTCGCTATGCTTATATCTCCTGTTTGAGCCGAAGATGACGCAGTTCAGTGCAGAATACACCAAATAACATCTCAAGAATCTGTCTTACCAGAAGCACTGAACATGAAACAGGATGTTCTTAAAATCTACATCAAAGGCCTGGTTGAAGGACTATGGTCTCCCTGGGCGCCATACAGAGAACATATTGGGAACAGATTCCTTGCACTGTAACATATAAGGCAAACACGTCCAGTTCTCTGGTCATTTGCCAGATGAAGAGAGCACTCCCCCCCACACACACACACACATTTTTTTTTCTCTGTCTTGTTTGTTTTTTTTGTCCTTAATCGTAACCTCTGCTCTCAATTACTACTTTTAACTCTTGACAACTAAATTTGACATCGGTAATGTTTGGAGCGAATACTTTTGCACTGAACCGTTTATAAATGTACCCCTAATGCAAGACAAATGTTGCTAACAAGACATCTTGGGGATTTGGAGAGAAACGAAATGCACACTGCTGATTGAATAATTACAGCGCGTGAACCACGACTGGGCAGGCCTGAAAGGTTGAAAGACTCATACACTTCTCCTCTGCTGCATCCCCAGCAGAGAACGGTCTACATCATCCTTTGCTAATCTTTACACAGCACTCTTTCTGAGAGAGAAAGAGCACAAGGACTGTACTGTGGTTCTGCTAGACAAGTGGTCGGTTTCTGTTGGCATTCTCCCACAGTACAGACAGTTTTCTCCAGGAGGAGCTGGCTCCTTAAGATAGGATATCTTATATCTTATCTTTCTGCCAATAAAAATAGTATGAGTTAAACAGAAAGGCAGCAAATGCTGTCAAACACCCCCTCCCCTCCTTAACAGGTTTAGTCAGACAGGAAAGCACAGACTGAAACACTCCAAAGCCAGTGCTTTCAAAACATTCAAATAGTTACTAAAAACCTTGGGTGTTTTCATGTACTAGTCTATTGAGCAAATTGAAAAGGATCAATTGCATTGGCTGAGGGGAGCAGACACTATTACCAAGGCTTGGCTAACCATGATTGCTCTGCAATGAAAGAAATCCCTTGTTGAGTATTCAAAATTAAGTGCCTCTATATCCTCCATCTTTGTTTTGTGTTTACCTGTTATGAGATCCCGTAAAAAGGCAAGAATCACGCAAACATCTGAGAGATATTAATGTGATCCAGCAATGGATAAAAAAGGATAGTATTTTCTTCCTATAACAAAATATAATGACTCCAAGCTGCTGTGCAGTCTAATTGGCTATCAAAAAAGTTCTAGTTTCTGAAACAGGGGGTTATTTCAATGGGCAGCTCAGCATTCTAAAGCACTGGGTTCCAAATTCCAAATTCTGACAAAGTCTCTGGTGGCGGATCAACTGAAGTGTTTTGTACAGTTGAAAATCATATTATTTTGACATCGCTCATTTAGTTGAAAAGACTTTCTGAAATGTACACATTTGCTTCTCATATTTCAAAAATATATTTCCATGTGTTCCTAATTAAGTGAAAATTGTTCTTAATAAAAAGAGAACATGATAACATTTTTTAAAAACCACTCATTGCGGACATCTGTACTTGGGTAACTGAGGTGAAAACTTTGCTTCAAACTGGAATGCACGCCTCATTCTCAAGCCAAAATACTAACGTCGACATCCTAACAGAAAGACAAACAGCAGTGTTTTACCACTGTTATGCTTTGGATTTTTATTCTTGAAGCCTGTTTTTCACCCACAACTAAGAGGAAACAGAGCATAGTCCTGGGTGCTGGCACAGATGGAACAAGACCCTAGTGTGCTATGCCACCAGAAGTGTATGTCTGTGTGTGTGTGTGTGAGAGAGAGAGAGTGTGTGTGTGTGTGAGAGAGAGAAAGAGAGAGAGTGTGTGTGTGTGTGTGTGTAAGTGTGTGTGTGTATGTTTGTCTGTCTGTCTGTCTGTTTTTCTGTTGGCGGTGTATGTATGTGCTGGTAAGAGGTGAGAGGGCACTCACGAAGGCACTTGTTCATGTCCGGGGTCCGAACGCCAAAATAGCCAACAGGGCAGGAGGCCAGGCAAACGCCTGTTTGGCGGATGTCGTTGCGCTCCAGTAGGAAGAAGAGGCGTGGGCGGCATTTCAGACAGCCGTTGTACTCCGAACAGTTCTCACAGCCATTTGAGCAAGATGGCGGCACTTCTGTACTTACTGAGGACAGGAGAAGACAGAGGAGAAATGAGGTGGAGACAGAAAGTAGCTTTACTTAATAATGACAGACATAAGGCCTTGGATGGAGGCCTTCCAAGCACTATGTCTACACTAATAATTCATTATTGGGCGTTTCTGTCACAAGTAAACCTGCCAACATCCCATCCAACCATGCACCACCCCATCCCCAACATCCCCATACTCTTTTGTATATAAATAATTAACTTTTATAATTTTATTTTATTATTATAAAAATGTTTGTATTTTAAGGGAAGAGTTAACATTTGCTGAACATTTCCCACTTCACACCAAATGGCCATGGCAAGCTTTCACAGTGTTTACTTGAAAGATCTGAGATCCTGAACAGATTTGAACCGGAGAAGCCTGAGCCCTACAAACAGACATGTTACACGGGCCTACCATGGATCCACCACTAATATCTCAGCGTGCATCAATGAGAAGTCTCTAGGCAGATGGATGCCAAACGTGGTTTCCAGCAACATGAGAATAGAAACTTGGAAAGGTCTCTCCAGCAGCTTCTTGGTGATGTCAATTTGCAAAACTTGCTGTATAAACATTTGTCATTGATATGCTTAATAAAACAAGCTACATAAGCTCCTTTCTAACTTGAATGTACTGATCCTGGCAAAAAAAACTCTATAAAAACAACATTAAGATGAGCCAAAGTGCAAGAAGTATGCCTCCAAAAAGTGTGTCAAAGAGCATTTCCTGCTTCTAGGCCCCTTGAAGCACAACTAACTGAGGTGATTTAGTGGACTGGTTGCCCTCTCAGCTCAACATTTAGACGCAAATGGGGCCAATCCATCAGCAGCACTGTCTCAGGGAACGATAAGTAAAAGCCCTTGAACATACAGACGGAACGAAAGAAGAGAGAGAGAGAATGAGAGAGAGAGGGAATCAACGACACTGAAGTATGATCCATAGTAACCTACCAACACCCGTGAGACTCTTATCCGTACTGATAATCCTAAAGATCGGAGCATAATATTTCACCTGGGGAACGAGCCAAAGAGTGGAAGGGTGTGCTCAGGTGAGAACAGATGCTGTTAAATTACGCTGAAGAATGGCGGCAGTTTTTGACCTTTCTGATAACTTTGTTTACCCCCATGTTTATTTCTGTTGCTCAGCCAATTGTGAGCAAGAAGCTTCCTGTGTGTTTGTGGCCATTTGCTGATTGTATGGGTTGATTTTGGACCACAAGAAAAATATGAAAGCACACACCTGTGTCACTTGTTGCCAGAGAGATTAAAAATCTGATTTGTGTGATTGTGTCTGATGCAAGTCATTTGAAAGGAACCTATGAAAGAAACAAATGAATGAAACACTTGCTGCCCAGACACACTATATGTTTTTATATTGCTTGCTGTCAGCACAGTCACAGTCACAGTCAAATCATACTATGAGTTCAATAAATAAATAAATAGAAAATTACATAACACTTCACAAGAATGTCATTCTGACTGCTATTGATCACTACAGTAAACTCTGGTAGTGTTCCTCCTGCAGACCCATATTGCAAAGAGTGCTACTTTTAGCCACTGAGGTCAGAGGTCTACACACAATCAACTCCCTACGCAGAGGGTGCTTTCAGTGGGCAGTTGGAACATCTCCATTTAAAATAAAAACTCACTATGGCAGTTACCACTGGCGTACCATACCACATACTGTTCGTATGCTGACCTTAACTAAAAAGGTATGTCTCCAGATAAAGATAAGGCAAGGCAAATTATATTTCTACAGCACATTTCATACACAAACAACAACCCAATAACTTAATGATCTACTTAATGGGGACATAGAATGGATGAGTGGAGTATAGTACTGTATTCTCTGGTGTTAAAATAGAATGTATTTTGCTTTGATATATCAAAAATAAGATCAAATGCAAATTAACAAGCTCAGTTAAAACCCTATATTTACGCTGAGTATTGAAATGATCATTTGACTAGATGGCACCCTCTCTGGCAACCACAACTGAACTACAATTGATTTGTGATATTCGACATCACATTTAATATTTTAATTTCTTTCCAGAGCTTTCACGTCACTATTTTTAGATCAAAATTTACATAAGAAGGAGGGCATGACCATGTTTCAGATTCATGACAGCTCTTTGGCCATTCACAACCTCTCCTCATTCAACAATACTAAAGCAAAAATGTTTTTCTATTCTATGTCTCCTTTAAAACATTAGGGTTAAATAACAAAGCTAAAAGCAATATCAATAAACACAATTAATAAAAATAAGCAAATACATAGAAATAAAAAATACATTTAAAAAGGACCATAAGAAATGCAGTAATAAAACAATGATAACACTTTATTTGAAGGTCTTTACATAAGAGTGACATGAGCCTGTCATTAGCATGACATGACAGATATCATGAACATTAATGACACTTCATTAAGTTCATTAAGTGTCATTAGTTTTTGTTATTATGTAAAGTTGACACTGTTTGGAGTACAGACATTACAAATTCACAACAGTCATAAACATCAATGAAGTGTCATTAAGTTTATTACACATGCAATGTCATGTTAATGACAGGCTCATGTCACTCTTATGTAGACACCTTCGAAGGCATTTTTTTTTATCAAGGGGGAGGTGGTTCCAAAGCTGAGCTGCATGGCAGCTGCATGGTCACTTCTCTTGGTTTGCGTTAGCACCTTATCTCGTGTTTGGAGTTGCCTTTTTTAAAGTCCAGTATAAAGCCCATCACAATAATCTACACGGCTAAAACCAACTGAGTTTTTCTAGATCACCTGCTGACATGAAATCTCTTAACTTAGCTTTCATGACCACTTTTTATGTGGCTGCTGAAGCTCAAGTTTTGAGCTCAACTCAAGTTTTAACAGTCTCTTTTGCCTAGTCCTTTAGCGTCCCTTGATAGAAGGGTAGCAGTCTTTGCTCCTTGTTCTCAAATGTAATTACTTCAGTTTAGTCTGTGTCTAGCTGATTAAAAGTTCTGTGACATCCAACAGTTAACTGTTCATGGACACCCATGAAGGAATTCCAGGGGGGCAAAATCATTAGGTGACAGCTAGCTAGATTTGTGTCATCAGCATAGCTATGATGATAAATAGATAGATTCTTTATAGTTTGTCCAGACATGTAAAGGTTGAACAATAAAGACCCAAGGATCGATCCCTGAGGGACACCACAGGCTAATGGTGCCTATCTTGTAAATAAGATCTCAGCCAGCTGATGACCACTCTGAACAGACTGACACAGTGTTCAAGTAAATGTACTAATAGACTGATCTACAGTGTCAAAAACTGCATTGAGGTCCAATAACACCAGCACTGAAGTTTTGCCTGCATTATTAGGCTATTTAGGATATTTATTAATATTAATAATAGTAAATTGGAAAAGGGCCTTAAAACTAGAGCATCTAGGTCATCTATTTTGAGAAGAGTATTTATATCTGCTGTCTTGAGGGAACTAGTCTATAGTGTTGATTATCATAAGTACATCAGCTGCTTTACAGATTTGGACAAATCTGTGTGTAAGTCAAGATAGGTATATGAGCATGACATTCAAAAATATTTAAGACACAACCACCCACTCAGACTGTACATTAACACCAAGAGCTAAAAAAGTAGTAAATTTGCTCATAAAACATCGCTGCTGAAAGATCTGTGTTTGCTCACGTTGCTCTAATTGCTCATGACATTACCATTGCCATTTCATTCATTTACAGCCAAATTGCGTCAAAGCTAAATTCTATAAAGTTGAGTTGTCTTTAACTTTTTTAGTGGCCTTTGTTGCCCAAATTTAGTCGTTCGTAAGTTTTGTTGTTTTTGCCATTTTGTCACTGTTGTTGCCATTGTCAATAGAAAGTAAATCACTACCAGCGATTTTACAGTTTTAGTGGTGTGAATGCATACAGATACCTCATAGACCCAAAGGGGCGTCTGTACTCATGGCTGCAATGCCTTCTGCATTCCACAACCCTCCCACAGCGCCTTCAGATATGTTAAAAATCTCACTTCAGCAGAAATAACAGACCAAAAAAAAAAAACAGATCTAACATTTGGGAAGGACGTCAGACCACAAGGCTGCAGATCAACCACCACAAGCGCTTTGCATGAATTTACCCTAAGTGGTTGGGACCAAACAAAAACAAAAAGACAGGAATATGGCAGTGGTGCTCCTCTAACCTTTGTCCTACCCCCTCCGTCACATCTGTGTTCCTGTGTGTTGTTAGGGGAACAAACGGTACCTCATTCCCCCATCCCTGGCCCCCAATGTCCAAATTTCTGAAGCAGGAAGCCTTGCACCTCCCAAGAAGCTGCAGAGCATTAATCAAAAGCATAAATTTGACCCCATCTCAGCTGTTACTCAAGCATGAGTGTGTTAATATATGAGTTTGGGGGTGGGGGTGGGTGTGTGGGTGAGGGAGGAGAGATGAACTGCAGTCTGCTGCCCCAGAATGAAAACAGCGATCTGGCCCTGGGGAGGCTCACTCCGGCCGAGTCATATTTTCAACAGTGGAGGCGAGCCAAAAAACAAAGTCTGGCAACTCCATGAGCAAGGATTCAGCTTTCCTGTTTTGTGGGTTGGTTTGGTTGTGTGCGCAAAGCAGCAGTTATTAACTTACAGGCTCTCAGGTTACAGGTTAAGTGGCCTCACTCTCAAATATGTCAGATCACATGAAAACACAAGGGTGGTGACACACTAAAGACATACTTTTGTAAAAGATGTGCAACTTCTCCAGAAAGTACTCTAAGAGTACACCTTAAACCTCGCAAATGTCAAAGTCCATCTCAAAATAACTTTAATTTTTAATTTTACTCTCTTGGAGCTTTGAAAGGCAAGGCTCTGACACAATTTTTCTTGGTAGTTTCCTTACAATTAAAGCAATGTGTCTCCAGGGAAGGTATTGATCATTCATGTAAAGGATAATGCGCATGGTGATGAGGCCCTGACACGGAGTGGCACACCATGAAGTTCTTTATCCTGCTTCTACCACTGTTGCCACGACCGCGCTATGTAGTTTTGCTAACAATTTACACATTTTGATAGTAAACACAGGCTCGTTTGCAGAGCTGCTTCTTTTCGCTGCACATTGACCCATTCAAAACTTACTGCCATAAACTGCCATTACTAGTTCTAAATGGATGTTTGCTATGATCAAAAGCGGGTCGTTAGTTCGGTCTGTCATTATCAACCGCTGCATCCAAAGATTCTACCCCGTCTTGACTTTTGTAAAATCATCGTTTCCCATACTCCCAAACGCAGTGTAACAGACTTAAAATCTATCTTGGTCACTGGCTAAAATGTTGCTGTGCTGTGAACGTTGGTCAGGCTGCTAAATTGTAACCCTGTGTTAACGTTACAAATCATTTGAACTTCACATTGAGTTGGGTGAATTGATATGCAAGTGTAATTATGCCAGAAAAGTGGAACTTCTTCATAGGTGTGCAGTTATCTTAAAATAATGCACATTGTAAATACTGCATCACAGTGGGAAATTTGATCAAACTTTGGTATAATCAAGTAATAAAACTTTGAAATAAAATACATTTAAATGATTTTTAAAACACACTGACAGTATAGAACCTGTGATCTCCAAATAGGAAAGCATCTCACAGTATTACAGCTCTGTCTCCACAGTTTGGCAACTCCCAGGATGTTTTATTCTTTCAATGTAGAGAAGTGTTCTGTCCGATTCTTAAGACTGTGTGTGGGAAAATGAGTTCTAATACATTATCTGAGACTAGTTAACTCAGAAATCAAGAGACACTGGACACTCAACTTATTTCTCTTGATTGTTTTCTCCTGCGTAAGAGCTCTGACACAAGTCTGCTTGATCTTCAGGTCTCTGTTTAGTGAACCAGCACATCTTGATCAGGCCGCCATGCTGCCGTCATGCAAGACAAATGTTTGACCTTTACTAGAGTGTGGTGCAATTCCGATTGAAATTCACCATGAATAATCTGAGAATTTTAAACAGTTTAAAAGGCGAGTATATATAAACAAACCCTTATGTTGAAAAATGAATCTGTTTCTCTTGGACGCACGGACATCCACCCGTCAGCTAAACACAGAGAGGGCAGCATTCCCAGATTCATTAACGGTGGTGCTGCCCTGCCTGAAAAGTGTGATAAATTATTGAGCTTTTTACAAGCTATGGATTGAACCAGTGTTTTATTTGTTTGTTTGTTTCATTTGTTTGTTAGTTGTTTTTTGAAAAGCTACAATAATATACAATCACACGTGAGTTAATCTCCTACAGAGAGACCAATAGTGGTAAACCAACCACAAAAATAACACGCGAAAAGTGGCAGGACAATCTCCTCATTGTATCCACCTCCCCCCTCCAAGTGGCTCCTAGCTCCTGATTCTGTCTCTAGAGGGTGCTGTTGTACTCATTACACCAAATCTCCAACAGACAAACTGAAGGCTTTGAGAGGTAGGCACCCAGGCCCTCTAGGCTAAATGATACTCAAACAGTTTACAAATCACAGAATACCAATGTCTGTCAAGAATTTCTTTAAGTGCAAAAAATAATCCTGAACTTGATGTCAAATTTGATTGATGGTCCACAGACCAAGTCCAATTTTTAGTACCCAGCTCTCACTCTCACTGAATTGGCATCTCTCATTTGTAAACACTTCCTTTGCACAAAATACACTCAGCACAAGAGTAAACAAGCACTTGGCGATAAGTCGCTCGGTTAACAGCCGTAGGCAGGTGAAGCTGTAAGTAGTTATCCAGTAAATGGAAATCGTGTGTGTGTGTGTGTGTGTGTGTGTGTTTGTGTGTGTGTGTATATCAAGGTATGATGCTAAACGGCATTACATTGTGACGCAGAGGTCGTGCGTAAAGCATTGCGCTTGATGTTAAGCTGGACTGGATTTCTGACGCAAAACTTAACGGAAATCTTGTGTGTGTGTGTGTGTGTGTGTGTCTGTGTGTCTGTGTGTTTGTGGAACAGAGTTCATAACATTGGACAAATGGTATTCTCACATAGAGGCAACAGTGGCGGCAGTTTAGGAGGTCTCATTTTTTTTTTTTTGACTTTGCTTTTGTTTAGGCTGCCTAATGGTGGTGTGTGATGGAAGGCAGCACGGCACAGCGCTGCAAGGTGTCAGGTATACTTCGCAGACAGCAGCTCTCTCTAGGTGAGCCAAGAGTGTGAGGTAACGTATCTGCCAAACAGTTACTACACATCTGCACATTCATAACGACCAAACCTATTTATGCTTGTTTAAAAAAAATAGACTTTGGCATCCCTCCATTCATGACAAGTGACAATGAAAAACTCAATATGGACAAAAACAGAACTGGTGTTTTGAATAGACATGTCAAACAGGACATCTGCAACACACAAACTCTGCTCTTAATTATTAATGTGAAATATATGTTACACTGTGCAAATCAGCAAGCAGACAAAAAAAACAAACAAACAAACTGTGCACATTGAGATGTCTTAGACACAGACCTACAGCACAGATGGAGCTGAAGACACACAAAGAGAACCAATGACTAGAAGATAGAATGGAGAAATAGCAGTGACAACCAGACAGACCCACAGCAGTTTAGCAGATATTTTAGCGTCTGTGGATAAGCATGTCTATCTAAGTGTATTACTGCTACAAACTGAGGGTGTTTGTGTTTATATGTTTGTGTCTGAGTGGATACGTGTGTGTGTGTGTGTGTGTGTGTGTGTGTGTGTGCAACAGGCGAGACTCACTGCGTCTCTGCCTCCTCCCTTTGGTGGGCTTGAGGCTGCCGTCGTTGCCGTGTCCAAAGGACGTGCTGAGGATGACCACCACCAGGGCCAGCAGTCCCGGCTGCATAGTCTCTGCCGGCCGGCCGTGGAGGAGGGTGAGCTCTCTTCTCCGCTCCCAAAGGTGAGCCAATGTGGAGGCCTCCCCCTCGCTACCACCCAGACTCTACTGGGACTGGAGATAGTGCTGGGACTAGGCGCTACAATCAGCCGGTCAGGACAGGTGGTCAGATCAGACACTACCAGTCAAGCAGTCAGAGCTGGACAGCAGACCGGTCAGTCAGACGAGTGGAGGCTTGCTTTCTACGACCACTCGCAGCTGTGGCTCCCCACGATGCTGGACAAGGCTGTTAAGGCTGCTGTGGCAGCGGGCAAAGACGAGGATAGCAGCAATGAGCAAGATGATGCTGGTGGTGGCGGCGATGGTGGTGACGATGAGGCTGTAGTTGTGAGTCCAGACACACCCGTGGCACAACCCATAGCACACATCGGGGTCAACTCAGGTAGAGTCGCGGCAGAGCTGCGTCAGATGCCAGAATGGGACGTCACGCCAGAAGAAACAGGAGTGGGCCAGGAGGGAGAGAGGGAGAGGGAGAGGGGGAGGGAGAGAGAGAAAGAGAGAGGAGATGCAATGCGCTGACGAGTGCTGTGATCAGGAGAGACAGAGTGAGAGAATGATAGGGACAGGGAGATAGAGAGAGATGGAAAGAGAGAGGGAGAGGGAGAGAGAGAGAGAGAGAGAACCGGACCCTTCAACCCATGTAGAGGGGCCGCAGCAGCAAAGGCAGGGAGCGTCCACACCAGGCTAGTGTGTGTGTGTGTGAGAGAGCCTCAGCCCAGGAGCATGTGTCTTATTAGAGATATCGGAGGAGGAGGAGGAGGCGGAGGAGGAGGAGGAGAAGGAGGAAGGAGGGTGGGGGGAGGGCTAAAAAAAGAGAGATGGAGTATGGCTGAGGACTCCTACGCGTGACAACGCATCGGTCAGTGCCAAAACCTGCTGAAGAGAGAGGGGGTTGGGGGGGGGGGGGAGAGACAGTTAGAGGTGGATGAGTGAACTGGGATGGGTTACCAAAAGAAGAGCTTTAAAACAACACAGGATACACACATTTTTTGTTTGTCAAATTTTATGACTAGAACAACAAATATTACCATCCCCACTCCAGACAGAGATAAAAATAACCAGCTGTAAATTAACTTGAGTTATATACCCCCGGCGAATTGTTATTACATCTTGAGCTCTTTACTGTTGGTTTTTGGACACCAAATGATTTACCAAAACACCTTGTTTGTTTGATAGTTTTTTTGTTTGTTTGTTTAATTGTTTTTGTTTGTTTTTCCCCACATTAAGTGGTGGACTTCTGCTCTACATAGTAAATGTGGAATAAGTGTGACTGATTCTGTTTGGACAGCCAGGCTTGGAAGTGGCCACTAACTGTGGGCACAAAGATTGTTTTCACTGATTTGAACCAACAAGCTAGTTCAACACGTCAGCCACAAAACTGAGCAGCAATTTTTTGAAGTTTTCTATTCTGGAGTTAGCCCTTGTGAGAGATGAACGCATTAGGTGACAGATTTGTACCACCCGTCCCCCCCTCCCCAAGAGACATAAGCCTTGACTTTTCCCTGGGTTGCAGCCTCAAAGACATCCTGATGAAGGCTGATTCTACCAAATCATTAGCAGTCATGGCAGAGAGAAGCAAAAAACAATACCACAAATATTTCTTGGTCACTGCACTTCGCCTTGCCTTTCTCTGGTCTGGTGGTGGATTGAAAAACATGTTTACCCAATTCCCTAAGAAAAAATGGCAAACACACACAAATATGTTTTGCTCACGCACAAAACACACACATAAGAAAAAAAAAAAAAGCTGGCAAAACAATAAATGCTACAACTGTTAGGACTGTAAGAGTTGATGAGATGTGTCTGATGCTTCTAAATTAATTGAAAGACACTAGGAAGTGGCGTCAAATGATTTTGAATGGCATAGCTGGCATGAAAGTGTGTGTGACAAGAACAATGGCTCAAGGCCTGTGAGGAAAAGCGAGTCCATATCTGGCGCTTGCACGTTGAACCTGACATCATAGTGAAGCAGAGGAAAACATTTGTTGACGCCTTGCATACTAAATAACACCATGACGTCCCCAACCATCAGGGTCGTTTTGAAAGGACCTGAAAGACCTCGGCCTTAACATCACTTTCACAGCATCATTTCAGCAAGGTTTTATTGAATTAATTTCACTTTGGGACAAAGAGAACGGAGAATTGATAAAAGCTGGCAGTGACACAAGCAAGAATTACAGATCATGGAATCTGAACATCTTGTGATGAACTTGAGAGATTAAAAAGGGAGTACAAGAAAAAGTAATAAAGTTTGTGGGATGGACCCACTTTGATCCAAAGTGTTTCTGAGATTGACCAGACAGCTCCGTTCAAAGCACCACAGCCAAAACATGCCAGCACATAGCTGGGGAGAAAAAGCACCTCCCTTGTGCAAATAAGTCATGCCATTGTGAAACGTTATGAATGGGAAGAAGGACAGCGTTTAATTATGTCTCCCCATCCATCTTGTTGCTGACGAACTATTTTCTGAGGGGGGTCCCCCTCTCAGGGAATCCAGGACCACTCCATGAGTCTCTCAACAATTAGCAGCCCAGAGAAGAATCATTAACACATTTACAAACACACGCACATACATATACACACAGGGAGACAGACAGACAGAGAGAGAAAAATACAGAGAGGTGAGGAGGGAGATAATGGGTAGGAGAGAACTGTAAAAGAGACAGGCAAGCTCAGGGAAAGTGACAGAGGAATGATTTTTTCAAGCTGGTCCAAATCTTTAAATCTCTCATGTCTCCCACAAACCTTTAAACGCAGGTCTGAGGTAACCAAGCACACAGGGAGAGGTGTGTGTTTCCCATCTTGTGCTTTCAACTTTCAGGCATATTACCTCTATATCTTCCTATTTATTAGGATTGGCCAAAATTGAAATATTTTGTTGCCCCTTCAGTGAAAGTGAGAGAGAGTAATTTGTTGCCTCTATAAAGTGGATCCGGGAGCTTCCGCAGCTGCAGCAAGGCCCTTCAAAGCACAGACAAGGACAGTCGACAGACAAAGGCGTGCATCTCCCAGCTACCTGAAGTCAAACGCAGGTGTGAATGGTCAGCAAAGACAGAGAAATGAACTATATATGCCTATATATGCCTACCTGACCATGGTCACTGAGGTCACTAAATCGTCTATCAAATCGAGTCCATTGTGTAGATGATATAGACTCACTGTAGTTTCAAGTAAATTGTGATAAAAATCAGTCCCACTATTTGCAGTAATAAGTATGTCTAAAATATGTATCATTCGAATATTGCCAGATTTTATTTGCTTCAAAGCAACGCTATGTAGTTTTTGGTGTGAAACTAGTGAACTAGATACCCAAAAGACACATAACGCCTCCCAAACAATAAAGCCTCCCAAACATTAAAGCCTCACTGGCATGGCAAGAACATGCAAATTGGAGTCTGAGCTTTGTGGTTTTGTCTCCTACCCTCTATACAGAACTGCACGGTGAGTATATGGAACTGGCAGGAACAGCATTTGAGTCTATTCATCCTTATATATATATACAAGTTGACAATATATATATATATATATATAATTGTGGCTAATTTATTGTGTTCCTTTAAATAAGTACCACTGCTTTAAGTGTGATATATCAAGCCTTGTCCCAAATCTCTTTGGTCTGTGGATGTTGACCACTTTTTCTATAATCAAAATTTTTTCCCTGACTTAGAATGTTGTTGAAATCAGCCATCTTTTCTCTAGTCTAGCCTAAGACCATCGGCCCCATGGGTAAAACTGAATGTTGGTTGGAGCCCCAGCTTGTGGTCCTTTAATGATCCACTCATGGCCTTGGTCTGGCTTCTGTGGTATCCACATGTGGTTCCAGTCTCCTGTATTCAGCTCCATTCAGAGGAACCGTGAGCTGAAAGTGGACCGCTCACCTCTTCAGAGCAGAGGGAGATTAAATTGCTCCGCTTTGTAGACGCTTTTGATTTATCTATTATTCAGGTGCACCACACAAAAGGATCATGCTCTCCTGGAGAGGTGATCCGCAGGTGAACCCATACACACATAAGCACACACATGTGCACGCGCACACACACACAGACACACACACACCACTAGAATAATGA
This sequence comes from Tenualosa thibaudeaui, assembly GCA_027481765.1. Taxonomy (NCBI): domain Eukaryota; kingdom Metazoa; phylum Chordata; class Actinopteri; order Clupeiformes; family Clupeidae; genus Tenualosa; species Tenualosa thibaudeaui. Next base: position 2,768,833 of record JAIFZK010000019.1, on the reverse strand, counting down.
GGATATCGTAAGGTGATTTACCCAAATCATTTCAAATCAAATGAACAGCTTTTCCACATTTCCCCAGGATTGTTTTATGTAGTAATATTATTCAAAGTTTGATGTCAGAGGACATTCTATCGGTCTACACTCCAATGACATTCTGCTCTGAAAATTGTGCTACATTAAACAGACTGAAATTGTCCTTCCAGTTAACTAAAATTCAGCAAACTCCTCCCAGTCTTCCCTAACCACCATGTCTTTTAACATTCATTGGAAGAGCACACTGGCCCCCAGGACTTGCAAATGCTATTTACAGTATTTACTGCTGAATATAAAAAAATATTTGGTCTTGCATGTTTTTGCCATGAGCAAAAAAATCATCAACTACAGTCACTAGCACAGCCTAATGCAAATCAGTGAATAAATCAGGGAAATTCATGTATAATGAAATAAAAGTAAACTACATAACAACTGGCCGATTTGATTCAGGGCTGTTTTTGATGTTCAGCTGACATCATTGCCCCTGGCTCACTGCCCTGTCTGATAAAACATGTCAGAGCCACAGGGTTACTCCTGCTCACCCCGGTTTAAAGTCTCCTAAAATCATGGCTCTCAAGTTTTTCTCAAGTTTTTGTGAGTTTGGCTTGCACACTTGCATTTGGGTCATATTTTCTTTCACACGCCACAGATATTAATGTGTTGTTTTCAGCTGTTTCCTTTACAAGACCAAACATGTGATACTGTTTGAATATATACTATAATCTATAATGTATTGAGCTATAATGTATAGGTATTGAGCTATAATGTATAAGTAATTCTCTTATTCTCCTTTGTGTCTCTGCTTCATACCCATAATAAAGAATATCAGAGAGATCTGTTTAAACAGTGCAGTATACTGTAATAGAGAAAAAAAAAAACTTATATTTGTCCTCTGTAAAACTTAGCCCACACTCTGAAATGGATGATGCTTGTGGTGCTGGCTTTGGGCCGGACTTGATGTAAGCTACCGTATGTAATAACTGAAAACACTATTCAAACACACTGGACATTCAGAACATACAGTTATGCAGCATTGAAGAGATAAATATGGTTAGGCAGGGAGATAGACAGACAAGCAGTCAGACAGGTGGGCAGACAGACAGACAGACATACAGACAGGCAGACAGTTAGTTATCAGACAGACTGAAAGACTTGCAGGCAAGACAGACAGACAGACAAGTAGTCCATCAGTAGACAGACAGGCAGGAAGACAGGCAGACAGGCGTGCAGACAGACAGACAGACAGACAGGAAGGCAGACTCCTGGCTCACCCAACAGCACATAGCAGCCAGAGTGGCCCGTTTGAGTAATCACTTCCTGCATGGAGCATTAAAAAGGTTGGGTGAAATGCACTACAGATGTGAGGCCCGCCACACATCACCCTCACTGCCCAAACACACAGTCGAACACACACCAAGTCCTCCGCTTCTGTCTTTGCGTAATCTCCAGAATTCTCTGTTTGTGTGCGCCCTCCGAGCCACTTCCCCACAGTCCACATCATGGAAGCAGCTGGTCTGGTGTCTAGCGGTAGGTCAGAAGGGAAATAGAGGGCTCCGGGGTGCATAGTGCCGCCCGCTCAGACTCCCCGCTAACTCTCCCGGCACTCTTTTCGTCCTCCATCAGAAGCTTCTCTTTATATGTCAGATCAAAAGATGATAGGATTACACCTGCCATTCTTTCCAATCAGTACCATATCAGTGTGCTGCTTATTTCATTAAATTAACAAATTCGGGAATAAGAATAATAATAATTATAAAAATCAGAGGGCATGGAGAAAGAAACAAAGACGCTAAAGGTCATGCTTCACATTCTGCTTAATCATCTGTCAAATCGGCATTGCCATGTGCCTAGTGCCAAAACAAATGCTCCATTGCTATGCACTCTGCCCTCTCCAAGATACTTACTTATAACTATCAACACTAAAACACACTTCGTTTGCACAACTGTATAGCCCACACATGGCTTGCAAACAGTAATCATATAGGCTAGGTGGGGTTATATATTTGCATTTTAAATGAATCTGAGTTTTTAAATGAATGGGGGAATCAATTTACAGTCATATAGACTATCAATCTACATTCATGGCGTATAGTCTTGCTGCTTTGGGATTAACAGCCAAATATTGGTATTAGTTTTCACCACTTTTGATAATACTGCGAGTGGACAATTTCAGACTATCGAAATAGGCTAATTGCAACAATTAGCATAATGTATAGAAAAATATAGCCTCTACATTTGTACTCAATAATAAATGTTTCGCCATGTAATACAACACCTCTGAACTAGGGATAATGTACATGCAAATGTCGTTTTATTTCACATTTGAACTGTGAATAAAAGAATAACGCATGTTGTTTGCCATGCTTTATTTTTAAAATACTCGCACTTTACATAAATACTGATAACTACAGTGACTACATCAAAAATGAAGTCGATTACAGACACGCACACACATACGCAGACACATGCAACCTACCACGAGTCTCGTCTGTCTCCAATGGGCTGGCGACTCTCAACAGGAAAATCCTTCACTTTCTTAGTTTTTGCTCCTCCGAGACAGTGCAACTAGTCATCTGACTTTATCATCAAAGTCATCACATTGCATTTTGCCAATTGTCAAAAATATGAAAGCTTGTCGTTTGTTAAATACTCTCCGTCACTCTCCGAGAAAAAAAGAAAACGAAACAATAATCTGACTGAAAATAAAAATATAAAATTTGAAATTGTAAAATTTGTCTTTAAATAAAATCAAATGACTGATGTCTGTCTTCTTTCACGTTTGATGTGTTGCCGGCAGCTGCCTTACTTGTGGACTGTCTAGTCATTCTGAGGCAATTTCCACATAAATCCACTTTTAAGGACGGGACAGCATCCAACTCGGTTCTGTCAATGTTACTCTCCGGAAGTTTGCATCCGACCCCATCTAGGGCTGCTTCGACGCGCTCAAGGCAATCGCAAAAGATCTGCGTTAGCCCCTCCCATCAAAAGGGCCGCTCAAGCTGCGAGAGACAAAACCAGTGGTGGAGCTGACGCTCGGAGTGTTTTTGTTCGTCATTTTGTTGTCATACTCACGCATTGCATAACATCAAGTGACGCCATTCCTGTTATTTTTAGCCGATGCTATAGCCCAATAAGTTGTATGACTGAGTTTGCGGTGCGTAATAAAAACTCCATGTTATTGTCTAAATGGGCTGGATAAATGATGTAGGTCTAATATGATGCATGGAAAGTCTACATGCTGCCGGACCACATAAGAAATGCAGCCAGTGAGACTATATGAAATATCCTCTGCTTACAAGTCCACAGTTATGCAACTTGCAACAATTACACTGAATTTTTGCTTTGTGAAATGTATGCCTTTTCTTCTTGTTCCTTGTGGTAAAGTGTGGGGTTTCCGTCTACACACAAAACAATTCCATGTAGGCCTAATAGACATTCCTGTAAATGATGTCAGTTCAAAGCAGGCTCAACCATACCTCACTGTCATTTAGCAGACCAGCATTGTTGCCCATTTTCTAATTCATATTTTTCGGCTTGCCCTATAGGTTAGTCTATTGACTGACACTAACATTTCACCATAGCATCTTGCTGCAAATAGTAAACAACTCACTTTGTAAACAAAGTAAACAAATAACTTTGTAAAGTTCTAACCTTTTCACAAGATGGGATCCCTAGTGCCGATACCTGATGTTCTGCCCAACAAAAATGCATGTACATGTTGTTCAATCATTTCCTGTTGCTTCATGAAAATTAGGTGGCATAATTGCTTGTCTTTAAAGGATTTAATATTCTGGGAAACCCAAAGTCTAGAGTCATTTCAGGTGGCTGGTTATACGACCTTGACCTCTCAAATCAGAGGAGGTCACGATAGCAGCACACTTAAGAGTGTGAAGCATCTGGTTTTCATAAGAACAACCCCAGAGTGTTAGCAAGACAGACAGAGAGAAAGAAAGAGAGAGAGAGAGAGAGTTAGGGAGCACAAAACACTTGTCCTTATATATGAGAAACCACACACCTTCACATATGTGAATGCCTGGCTCCTCCGCAAGAACCTGAATGTCTCTCGATCTCTCTGTGTGCCTCTGACTCAGTATGGCAGTACGTCACCCTTCGCCTATTCATCGCTGAGGCTCTCAATTCCATCCACCATTAGTGTTACCTCGTGGGCAGGGACAAGGTCGAGGGTGCGTGCCACTGACTAATAAAGAGCAGGAAAGTTTTCTAACGAGTTTTGGCTGAGCTGTCGGCCTAAAAGAGATTATGTATCGTTTACACAGAACTACCCTCATATAAACCAATCTTGCATGACATGGAGTTATACTTAACCTGTTTCCCTGTGCCATGAATATTCTCTTTCTTAATCATTTTTCCACTGATGATCAACACTTAAACATGTGCTCTCCCCCCACCCCCACCCCACCCTTTTACTCCCAGTGAATGTTTAAACAAGAGGCAAGCTATAGCGGAATGTGCTGCCCTCCACATTCCCTTGGCTCATTCATGACATTAGCAATGATTCTAACAAATACTGACTGACTCACAGGGTTTTAGCCCATTGTGAAATAAGTCAGTAATTCATTATCTGCCTGACTTTTCCAAAAAATAATATTATTTGGAACTAAAGAGATAATTTGGTATTTGTTTCTGAGAATAATGAAACGATGACCATGTGTGGACCCTGACATTTGACTTTTGGGACACGCCACCCTTCTTTTCTATCCTCATGAGAAGTTCTTTATCTTAATATGTAGTGAATTATGATCACAATTGTTCTTTATCAGGATCCAGGCACAGCATAGTACTGTTCCTGAGGTGGACACATACACCGTATAGTCTCACATCCAACTCTAGCTTGACAGGACTTGAAAAAATCTGCTAAGCTATGACTCATCATGGATAGGTTTAAAAGAATATTGTTTAGTAAACAGAGATGTTCTTTTTTCCCATAAGATGTTCAGAACTGAAAAAAGAGTATCTGTTGTTTAGTGGGCTCTCTTTAGTGACACCCTGTGGTTCACAGTGCAACCTTTCATCTGGAGGATGAAAAATTATGGTCTGTTGTTTGTTTTCCTATTTGTGTGAGTCACATCTTGACTTTTGTCTCTGAAATCCCCTGGAGTTATAAAGGTCCAGCAGAAAAGGAAACTAGATTCAGTAATAATTTCATTAGAAAACACAACAATGAAAATGATCAATATAAATAGTAGTCCTAAAAATGTAAACTTTGAAATAGTAAAATTAGTTTTAAAATAAAAAGAGATGACTGATATCTGTCTGCTTTCACATTTGATGTGTTACCAGTCTTAGGACTATCTAATCATTCTAGTCATTCAATTTCCACATGTTTAGTTGTGTTTCATTTTATTTAGCTGTACATTTGCATGATAACTGTTAACTAATAACTGTTGTATTTGAGAGGGTAATCATCCTCTTATCAAGAATTGCTCTCCTTTCTTTTTGCGCTTATCTGGTTTTTAGCAGACAAAGGAGGAGAGAGAGATTAAGAAGACGGAAGTTAATCTCTGGGGTGAAAATGGTCCACCAGATGCTTGAACCGACTGCATATGAAGTCAAGCTCAATTTCCCCACGATGTCTGATATGGGGCCATGCACGGTGACTCCTGAAGATTCCTTCCAGCATTGATCCTCTCAAATGGCAAATGGCAAAAGGAAGGTTCACAAGACCTCTTGGCTTTCTGCTACGGCAGAGGCCCAGGGCCAAACCACAGTAAGCAGAAATATGCAGGAGGTATGTCTGTCTCTGATGTTTCACTGAAGAGTCCAAGCGTGGCATATTCGAAGCCCAATAAAACCCTACACACTGCACGTTATACTGCTGTGATTTGGTGTGGGAGTTTGGACGATAATTTACTATTTTTATGCACCTAAACTTTTACTGTCATTTCTGGAGCACAGCTGTTTCTGATGAGAAGATCAGTGTTGCTCTGTGTTGCATTGCGTTGGTCTCTGTGTGGTCTGCCTTTGGTTTTCTCTCAAATTCTGTGTTGTTTGTTCCTGTCATGACATAGTTTTAATCATAGAGTCATCTAATACATAGATTGAATGTTCTCATATTGTTAAACTTCAGAGTAGCACAACATGAATGTGGGAAAAAACAAACATTTTGATTGTTATGAATGTTGTTATGAGAGATACAATAATTGTGCTGCTTTGAATTCACAAATTCACAGTGTTGGAAATGGTTGGAAATGATCAACCAATTTTTTTTTCCCTGCCTAACTTATCTACCTTATCTAAGTTGTCTGTGATGATAAATTAGTGATATCCCAGTGACTTTTGTGGCATACTTGACAGTAAATGAAATGTAAATTGTTTGATTGCTTTTGTTTTTGTCATTTGAATATCTTTGAAAAATACTTCTCTGATATTGTCATCTGTCTTTTGCATCACCGTGCTTTGCTTTGGACTGAATGAAGCAAGTGTCGCTACTAATGAGCTTTGCAGTCCTGAAGACTGTTTCCTCCAATGGACACATTCCTCAAGATCAATTTCCTTATTTACACAGACAGATAGGCTGATCAATGTTGCGTGAATGTTTTCAGACTCTTTACATTCTTCCAATTTTAACAATTCAGATTCATCATAAAATGGATTCAATTCATAGTTTGGTTATTTCATCCAGACAACACTTTACAATGACAAACAAAAACATTTTTAAATATTTGTTTGTCTGAATTATTCAAAATGAAAGAATGACATACTGTACTCATAATCAGAAATATTCTATCATAGATGTTGTCTGCCATAAATTCTTTCACATTAAGTGAAACCAGGCTGAAAAGTGCTTCTTGCTAGATAGACTGATGTCAGAAAAGGAAACATTTTTTGCCAGATAGATAAGCAGGATTTGGGAGGTGGTGATTTATGATTGGTACATTCAAAGATTTTCTGTCAGAGGAATATGTTGTCAAAATTTAATTTGTCTCTAGTGTTGGGCCATTTCCATCAGCCGTTTTTCACTGTCAAGGCCCAACTTGTGAAATATGAAATCAGAAGGAGCAACGGAGAGACAAAGAGAATTGGAAGAGATTTCAGTGTTTTTCTAGGTACCCTCAAAATATTTTGATTATAAAAGATTTGCAGAGGCACAGAGACAGATACCAATCTTTAGGGGAAGAGTTCAGGGGTGGCTCAAACTGAATTTACAAGGCAATTCCAGCTCACCGAGGGGTGCTTTGAAAAAAGCCAGAGTCATTAAAGATTAATCTTCTTTTAATGCAGTTTTGTTTAGCAACTGTGAAGTTGATTTCCTGGCTGTATCAGGCTATCTGCTGCGGTCTCTGTGGCAGTTCTTACAGAGGCGCAGTGAACTGAGGTGTCTTTTTTTTTGAGCCATCGGTCCCTTTCTTCTTGTCCTTTAAAAAAGAGACCATACGGGGTCTTTTCAGCTTTGTGGAAATTAATAAGTTGTTATTGCCATAAGCCACCCCCTGGGTTTGGTTTGATCCGTTTGTTTGAAGAAGAGGACTCTCATCATGTTGTATGGCTGGGGTTGGGTGTGGGGGGGGGTGGGTGGCAGCAGCACTTCTCATCTGAAAGAATGTAGTTCTTTTCTTTCTCTCAACATGTCTGATGGTATTCTGCTGATATTCACATTGGACAAAGAAGGAGGATAACACCACAACATGATTCAAGTGTACAGGACATTAACTCTCATAAGAAGCACCATACATTGTCTTACAAAGGTGCTGATTGTTGTGTGACTTAAGCTTAAGAAATTAGGGATGATGAAAGCAGTTTGCAGACTCGTCTGAGTAGACAACTTGTTGGTTTTTGAAGTAAAACCCACAATGTTATTCACATCAATCACTAATGAAAACTTGAGAGGAATTCAGACCAACAACTACAAACGCAGTTGTATGAAATTAATTTCACTTCATTGTTCTTTAGAAAAATGATTCCAAATTACTGACATTTTAAATTAAATTGGATGTCACTTTAAATTTCTGGCCAAAGATCAGAAATGTAATACAATACAGTACCATATGGCCAGCTGGGATGTCGTGAGAGAGTAACTAAAGAATTAATTAAGTTCAGCCCCCAATTGCCTCTTTCTGGTACATATTATTTGATATATTAAAGTAGTCTTAAATCTGGTGGAATATGTTAAGTAACTGCAAAGTCTGTCTGTCTGTTTGTGTAAAGACAAGAACCAGCATACAACAATGCACAGTATAACATCTTTGAAATTTGAAATATACTTTATTTAAATGTGATATCTCATTCTTATGCAACATATTTAGGGTTTTCATCAATTTAATATCACACATGCCACACTATAACATAAGAAAATATAAAAATAAAAATATCTTCATATGAAAAGCCCTAAACATTAGATGAAGATCTTTCAACAAGGACATCTTCAGTTAGTTGCAGGTTTGGGCTAACACTGTGAGTCTGACTTCTTTACCACTTTGTAAGACTTGTTGTTTTATACTTAATGTGTCTCATTTTTAGGTATGAATCCATTTTGACTGATCTCACACTATAACTAGGCTTAGAGATAAGTTAGAGGTATGAATGACATCCACACAACATATCAGTTAGATGTTAGAACGGCTTACAGAGCAAGATGGATTTACCTCCATTGAGCCAGCAGGCTATGCAAGGCATCAGACAAATTGAAGCCTTTACACTGGATATAATGATGAACTAGTCCAGCCTAAATTCCACCAATATACCCGAGGAACCCAAGTCCTGGTTAAAGGTCATTGAATGATCTTGTGGCCTTTGTCGTCATGGATCTATCTCTGTTTGTTGTGTCTTGAGCAAGCAAATGATGAGGATCGAAGCGCTCCAGTTACCAGGGCGATTATGATGTGGTTCGCATAATTCATTACGCCAAAGACAAACGAGCTGCCTAAAGACTGAACTGACTTCCACACATTCATGTTCACTCGTAAATTTGATGGTGTGGTAATCTGTGCTTGTCCTCATACTGCTGAATTTATGGCCTTCCACAGGGCCAGCAGCGAGGTTAGAGGACTCTGTGTTCGACTATTTTGATTTAGAGAATGATTTTTATCTAAGACAGGCATAAATGATGACAATGTTTTTGAATAGTTAAACCACTCTTCCAACACTGGTGGATGCTTCATCTGCTCTTGTGCCCTCAGGGGAGAACTTGATAGAATAATCAAACCAAGGATGCAGAATAAGGAGACGTTTTTATTATTTGAGCTGACAATTGCTACTTCAACACAGACTTGAGTGGTTAGAGCGGCTGTTCTCATTTTGGTCTTATGGCGTTACAACCAAGCTATTTTGACACTCTAAGGAGACTGGTAAAATTTTACATTTGGAAAATCAGACTTCAGGTGCCAAGTCACAGAGTTAAGAAAACAGGATTCATAGGAGGCAAGATCCTATACTTTATACCTTTCTGAATATGTTCCATTGGTATAGCCTGGCTGAAATCTCTGCCACTGCAACCTACAACCTAATATGACTTTGGGCAAGCACTTAAAAGCTTGTTCAATTTAAGACTAATTTGAATAATAGCCTATCAATAAAAAATACAATATAAAATATTAAATTAAATGTAATGTAAATAATAAATCCATGTCATTTCTATGTATAACAAATTAGTGACACTTAACAAATTGAGAAGTAATCAGACAGTTCTTAACAAGTAATTGTCATTATACTATGGACTAACACAAAAAGTAGCTGCCTATGTGATTGAGTGATAGACAGTGAGATAAACAGCGGAAGACTGAAAGAAAGAAAGACAAAAATGTGAGAAAGTGAGTGAAAGAATGGCATTAAATGGAAGAGAGATGCAGTCTCCCCAGACTATCCTGAAATGCTGTTAATGGCCATGTTTTCCTGTGACCTTATTCCTGTTAGAAATGAGAGTGCCACACATCACTTTGCCTGCCAATAGCCAACCTCTGGGAGCTCTAAAACCCAGTCAGACAGTCTTTTTAGTGGCAGATACAACATGCATATGCATGCAAATATTATAAAATAGACTTTATTAAGGTCATATTTTTTGTCAAAGTCCATCAGCCAACAGTAGTTAAGGTGGTCGTAATGCCTCCACAGTAGACGGCAGCATGGCCTGCGCAACGAGCATCCTGGGGATTAATGATGGCTAATGATAGCTTTATGACTCCAGGCATTGGACTGTTCAGAACAGCGGGATGGGAACATCAGAGTAAAATATATGGATGTTCTTCAAATTCATCACGCACAAGAGAACATAATATTAAGCGTGCGGCCAAAATCAAAGGGAAATAAAAGGAGGGGAAGGCTGGGCAGGGAAATGATGTAAAACGCAGGCGCCTACTCTTTCCATTCAATCACTGGTACCTCAGGGAAACTGCACTGAGCATCATATAGACTCCATAAGGGCTGAATATGGACAGGCTGTTTGGATGTATAAAGCAGATGTTTATTGTGTAGGCCTACTGAATTTTTGGGGAAGCGTTTGGAGTGATGTAATGGTCTGTCTTTAGCTACATGTTGATGGCGTAGCGCTCTACTTATTGACCCTTCCTTTGCGTTTGTTTGACATTTTTGTTTCCCTGGGGAAAACAAATTATTAGTGTCAGAATACATGTATTGTCATTTACTATATTTGTGTCAGTATCAGCTCTCTTCAACTTTACAAGTTTTGAATTTCCTTTTACAATTTGTGGTCTGTAGTTTAATTGAGTGGATGCAGTTCCGTGGAGGAAGACACTTGTAGGAAAGAGGTCCCAATCAAGGCTGTTATTAGTAGTGAAGAGGGGGAGTAAGAGGTGTGTTCATGTGTGCGTGGACTGTGTGGGATGAAACTAGTAACTCTTTGTTAGAGCTCAGTGATTCCTGACTCACTCAGATCAATCACCCGGATCCACTGATTATCCCGAGAATCAGTTGCACAAAGCACACACACTTATCAATGAATCACAACTCTGCTGACTCAGAGCCATCAATGAGGCGATACTGACTCAACTCGACTCCGCATATGGAGTCAGTATCAGTGGCATGCAGAACACAACTCGGCTGGGGGCAATACTCACTCAACTGACTTAACTGACTCAAGTGACTCTCACACCTGAATTAGTTTAGTGAGTGACTTGGAAGGAACTGCATCCTTAAAGGAGTAGAGTTTTACAGCTCTACCGTAAATACACCAGAATACTGTTGCCTTATTCACGCTGCAATCTGTGAGTTCGCTGTGCGTACGTGAAGTGGACAAGTCCATTTTCGTTTAGAATGTGTGTTAACAGATTAGACCATGCACACCGCATGGCCGTGTGTTCAGTGCAGCAGCACTGCACTGCTTCTGTGCTGTCCTCTTGAAATAAACTTTGAGCGAGAGCTGGGACAGCCAGTTTGCTCTGCAGACCGTGAATACACACCGCAAACATTAGATTACATTTAGGAATTTAGCAGACGCTTTTATCCAAAGCAACTCACAAAAGAGGATAACATTCAAGCTACAACACAATGAAAGAACTAAGGAGTGGATATTGCTAACATAGAAACTGCACTATTTTAAGTTGAAAGTGCAATAGTGTAATACAGTGCAGAGAAATTAAATTGTTAAGTTTACGCCAGGAGATATTCTTCGAAGAGCTGGGTCTTCACGAGTTTCTTGAAGGTGGAGAGGGTTGATCAGCTGATCTGGTAGCACTTGGAAGGTCATTCCATCAGCGTGGACCCAGATATGAGAAGACAGGTGGAGTAATGGCTACGGGCCGTGAATGCGCGATTTCTATGTGATTGAGGCCCATGAGTGTTATCTTTTACTTTTAGCAAAATCTGTGGGCAACATTTTTTACCCTAGTCTTGCAGAAGTTAAAAAAAAAATCTGCTCTTGTGTGGAGTGCACTGACAGGCCTGTGGAAGTTGTAAGTCAGAGCATGTCACATGTGACAAGAGGGACATATTGTGCTGATCACCTCCCCCTAGTCTATTGGCTATGAGGCTATGAAGTTATAGCAACTTACTCCAATCAGAAAGGATAAAAAAATACAAGTGGGGTTTCAGTCTGTGACATGCTTACTACCATTGGTAAACAAGTTGATGATTGTTGTCATGTTGTGCTGAGTATCTCGTTTTCCTTCTCTTTTATGCGCTTGTAATATTTTCTTGTCCCAACTCTGGCTCAAGGAGAGAAATCAGAAGTGAATAAGACATACATGTGTTCCTGATGAAAAGAGCAATCATTTGGAAAACAGGATGCCAGAAGGAGGAACTCCATTTTGTCTGCTTTTCCTCGTCTGTCTCCTTGGCCCTGCATGACATCTTTGCTGGATAACCATAAAGCACACAAATTATATTATTGTGGTGAGCATAGCACACACACACACACACACACTCAAACACACACACACATGCTCAAACACACAGAAACGCACACACACACACACACACACACACACACTCAAACACACAGAAACATACACCAGCACAAATTGTGAAATACAAAAATTGATACCTAGGAGCAATGAGGAGTTTGAAAGATTTGGATTGCACAACCATCAAGTGGAATTTTAATTTGTATTGATATGCTGTTGCCCTGCATTAGTCTCAAATTCTTGACAAACAAGTAGTTGGGCGTGCATGTACTTAAATGCATTCGGATAAACAATAGAATCAACAAATACTTTATTATTATTATTATTATTATTATTATTATTATTTATTACATTTCATTTTTCTTCTTCTTCTACTACCACCACTATTATTGAGTCTATTGCTTTAAACTTGAATGTGTCATTCAGAATCAGAATCAGAATCAGTTTTATTGGCTACTTAGGAAGGAATTTGAATTCGGTAGATGTAACCTATATATACAACAAATAGATGTAGTGTGTAGTAGTATACATTCAGTGGGCAAAAGTACTATAGACACAGACTGTACAGTAAAGACAACAATACACATATAGGCATTCATTAATCAGATTCTTCAAATTAACCCTCGTTAGGCTTCATGAGATGTAGAATAATCTAGAATGTGTCACATGTGTCCATGCTGGCCCCCCTCACAGACTAACGGCCACAAACAGGGTGCAACTCAGACAGCCTAATCCCTTTGGCCAACACGCTCATTGTTTTGCCTCACCAGCACTGCACTGCAGCATGTGCAGAAATAGTAATCTTCCTGCAACACACACCAAACTGTAAACATGCCCATGGTAAGAGCCTCTCTCTCTCTCTCTCTCTCTCGTATTCTGCTACTCTCTCTCTGTCTTTCGGTGTGTGTGTGTGTGTCTCTGTGAAAGTGCTTGATGGCTATCAAGTCCTCTTGTGAGTAGAATTACTGCACGCCAAGATATCAACACTCAGGTAAAATAGAATTGCCACTACAAATACCTATGTTGTGTAGACACATTCCTGTATGATGTCTCAATGGAGCCCATGGAGATGATATATGTTATATGGGTATGGTAGGTATGGTACTCATATGTTATATGGGTATGGTAGGTATGGTACTCATATGTTATATGGGTATGGTAGGTATGGTACTCATATGTTATATGGGTATGGTAAGGTATCGTATGAAGAAGTAAGGAAGCAAGTAAGCATTTATTTGCATAGCGCATTTTCGAACACTAAAGCCACTTAAAGAGCATCACGTACACAGACACGTCTCATAAAATAAAACAAAACATGACATGTCAGCCCAAATTAAACTTTATCTTATCAATACTATGTTATGCTAATCTAGTTATAATGCAAAGTAAAGTATTAAAGCAAATATCTTGAACTCTATTTAAATCCCTATATATTAGAAAAGTGGTATAGCAACACAGTAAAATGAACAATGAAAATCTGTCTGTCTTTTCCTCTGTGTATGTGCAACTTACCATTGGTTTAGGAATAACATGTATGTAGTTTGTGTAATACAATAACTGCTGTGAAGAGTGTGTGTGTGTTTGTGTGTGTGTGTGTGTGTGTGTGCGTGCATCTGCCAACAAAGAACACATTACTTGCCATTAGGTTACAGGCAGTGAGAGAGTTAACCTCTGTCCGGCTGTCTCTGTTTCACCACAGCCACTCTTTTCTAACGTCTAAGCCGATACCTGACTCTTTTTACCACGCAGCTCAACACATCACAAGCCCATATTTGAAAAGCCTGATTTATGGGCATGCCAATAAAACTCTGCCCGGTGGCTTAGCAACTGAGACTGTTTAACAACGGATCGGGAAAATATTCTATTCATTCACTCTCCCTCCACACAAGGTGGTGTCCTGTAAGGTCCGATACAGCTTCAAGGAGTATGGGGCTGGCGAGAGAAAAGAGAGAATATCTCTTCTGCTGGTTTGGGTTCCTCGGGTTTCACAAAAATGATCCACAGTATAAACCTAATTGTGCATCTCATCATGCATCCGTAATAGAGGGATTCTGTAATGGCATTTCACTACACACACACACACACACACACACACACACAAACGCTTATGTACGCACACAGCATACAAACTTGGAGATACCACATTGAGCCTTGGAAGGAAGGCACAAATATAAGCAGCAAAGAAAATCTCTCAATGATCAATGATTGGCCCAGTTGAAAATACTTTGAATAGGCGGACTTGACAATAGACAAACTATGAATAGACAAACCTGATACTTTAGTCCTTTTTTTGTAACAGCAACTGTCCGGTTAACAAAGTGCACTCTGTCACACTTCCGGATCCAACTCTTTTATTGATACGTGATTGAGGGCAGTAATAGGCATAGCTCCATGAGGCCAACACTTCCTAATCCACTGAGGACACCTCTCATTCATTATCTGTTAGGTAGATCTCACAAGTCAACCTCTAAATTTGTCTAGTCACTTAAGCCTAGTTTATGGTCGTCAGTTTCCCTTTCACAGTTGTCGTGTGTCTGTATACTGTGTAGCACCAACACAGTGGTCTACCCACATACTGGTACAATGATTAAAAAGTCTTTGGCTTTGGCTTTGTCTTGCTAATGTTGCTGATAGAGACATAGCACTTCTCAATAGTCAAGTTATTTATGTTAATTAGTTACAAGCAAAACCCGTAAGCTCACAAAGTTCTGATTTCAAAACTTTACTGAAATATGGAGTACACTCGGGAAATCCTTCCGCTGTATCCAAAACAATAACTAAGATTATTTACAAAGCTTGCACTGTGAACAAGCATGTTGCTAACTATACCTACGGTGGGTAGCAAGAAGCCAAAAGAAAGCGAGCCCACCAATCACTGCTTGCTCTATCTGTGGGGTCTCTGTCGTTTTGACAGATAGTTTGAATATTGGGGAGGTCTCCGCCATCTGTCAGAGAAAGTTTGCAATGTCGGAGAGGCTCTGTGTGTCTGCGTATTGACAGATGACTATAAATCAAGCTTTACTCATCACATATCAGATGTCTTCATTTCCACTGGGTCAGTCAGGAAGACTTTCTCATAGTCTGATATTGTTTGCACAAAGGGATTTACGGTGGTAAACTGGGGTCCAAGGTTACCAGTGGGCAAGAAGTCCTCCTCAACCTCCTTTGGCGTAGAGTACAGGCTACACTCTTATGATCCCAATGAAGCAAAAGGAGTTAAGAATTCCTTGCACAGCACAAGTCCTTTTGCTATGAAACCCCTGCTTTCCTGTAAGTGTAACTAGATTCAGATTCTCTTGACATCATGGTTCATCTTTGTATATTTGACCCAATGACGCTCTCCAGTGAGATCAAGCTAAACTAGGGCAAGAAGATAACATTTCGAAAGAAGCCGTAGTCTCCTATTGTGTGTGGGCCACAATAGTGCCTTTACCAGATGGTTGGGTGCAAAAAAAAATCTTTAGAGGGGCAGTCAAATAGCCTGATGCATCAACCACATTTACAAAGCTTCACAATTGGGATATGTTTGCTTCCTGGTGGGCAGATACTTTCTGTTTCAACCAATCGTTACTGCTTAATTGTGACGTATGTTACGCACCGGAACACACCACTTGAGTACAGAATGGCTGCATAGGTGCCCTACTGCAATCTTTCCTAAAACGCATTAAACTTTTGTTGGTAAAGACATGAAACTCACTGAGAGGTTAGTAATGTTTCATGACACGCTGACACAAATTCTATTTGAATTCTACAGAACAAGCTACAAATATGCTGTTTGATTAGGACACAAAAGTAATACTTGAGTTAGAAGGCAGGGTAGACAACAACTGTGCTATTTTTAAAGGAGAGGTTGTTTGAGTGGTCCCATATTACAATTAGGCTGACTGACATTTAGTTTGGTTGCAACTGCTGCAATCTTAGCTTACACTTACAGCTCTGGGAAAAAATCACAGATATTTTTGTTTATTGATTTATTGTTTATTGACTGATTTTTGATGTCTTATTTTGATGGTTACTGGTGATGATACAGTGAAATTGTATGTGTTTTGCAGTCATGTGTTTTGTTGCATGCTAGCTTAGTTAAATGTTTCTTTCTTTCCTTTTTTTTCGAACAACCTCTGCTATCCACCCCACAGGCCTTCCTTGTCTGAGCCAAACACAGGCTGTCGGAGAGGTTTAGGCTGCCTGATGCCCATGGTTTCTTTTCTGCCCCGTAAAATAAATGGAATGGCAGTGCAAACTCAGTTGTACTGATAGATGCGTTTTACTTGTGTGTCTATTTCACAGCTTGAACCATCACATCAGATTTCATCCGCAAACACAACAATAAGCCTGTCATTTGAGTAGATGTATGTGGATCTGTGGAATGTTATGGAGGCGTTCTCTTTGAAAATCTTCCCTCTGTTTCAAGCTCAGGATTGATCGTGCAGAAACAATGTGCCCAGAACACCACCACTGCCAACATGTGCTCACCACATTCTTTCTGTGATGGTCAAAGTGGGGCTGCAGGTAGAGAGCAGTGCACCTGGTGATCCCGTCACAGAAAAGTGGGGTGTGACATGACAGCTTGGCTTCTCAGCACAGATGACCATGGATGGTTCACACTGTGCTCTCCATTGCTCCACTTTTTACACATAAACACACACACACACACACACACACTTTCTCTCTCTTTCTTTCACACACACACATACACACACTCTCACTCACTTACACTCATTACATTTACTTTACATTTATGCATTTAGCAGATGCTTTTATCCAAAGCGACTTACAACTTGTCAACTATCAATTGTTCAGGGCCAGTCTCCCCTAGAGCAACTTAGTGTTAAGTGCCTTGCTCAAGGGCACAACGGTGGCAGCTGAGATATGAACCCACAACAGCTACGCTACCACTACCCACTCCAACCTCACAGACAATGACATGCCTAGTTCCCTATTGAGCATGCCCACAGTGGAAGTGGCAGTAACTACATCGGTCACAAAATAGCATTGCATCCCACCTGGCACCAAGGCGTTAGATAGAAGTGTGGGTCTCATCTGGATACATTTTTGAAGCTGCCAGCATCCTTTTTACATTATTACCAACCTAAAAATAACATGGAAAAAGGAAAGGAAAAATGCTTCGAACCCACAACTTTTCAGGCTACTTGCACCCTAGCCAGGTTCCTTAACTACTATGCTACCACCACCCATGATTCACACACACACACACACACACACACACACACACACACACACACACACACACACACACACACACACACACACACACACACTCCAAAGTACAGCCAAAGCTGGGAACTATTTATTCTGTATTTTAAATTTGTGATGCAGGTGATGTGTGCAGATTTAACAACATCGCATCTTGGCATGTGCAAAGTTTCTGTTAACAAGGCAGGCTTGTTAAGATCTTTTTGCCACCTGGTCAGTAGAGGAAGCTCCTTTGAGTTTCAATATAATAATGACATCTTGCCATCTTCAACCAGTTCAAACAACCTCATCACTGTCACCCTGGGCTATTTTCAGACACATAATTCTTTATCAGTACCTCTTCTTATGGAAAAAGAAACATTGTGGCTGAGGCTGTCAGTGACCATGTTTACATGCACTTAAGTATCCCAAATATGATTGGGATATGAAGTATCCCGGCTTTGCATTTGCACATATAAACACCTTTTCCTGCATTCAGTATCCAGAATGTGCCCTTATCCCGGTTTCAGAGATATCGGGATGTGCTAGGTGGAGTACTCAGAAAGAAACTAGGATACCATAGCATCTAAATACCTTATCCTGAATTCTGACTTGCAGAGGAAGATTCTAGATTGCGACATGCGAGATGGAATGCTGACAAGTACCTGAGATGTTGTGTGAGATGGCGCTCTTTAGAATCCTTAGAGAGAACACTGCAAAGAATGTTATAATAGCTGGAATTACCCCTGACAGATGTTGATGTGAGACAGGTGAGTGATATTTTTGCCACATGTAGTCAGATTTTTCTTTTTTTTTATTGACTGTGTAGATGGGGGAAAATAAGTTTTTGCATTGTGACGTGGTTTTCCCTCTTTGGTTTTAAGATTTCTGGTACACACAGTATTAAGACATCTGCATGTCTTAATACTGTGTGTATCTGTTTGTGTGTGTGTGTGTGTGTGTGTGTGTGTGTGTGTCAGAGCAACACACTCTGAATGTCTATGTGTATGGGGTCCTAGATGTGAGTGTGGAGCTTGTGCCCTCATCCCACCTGGTGCCCTCAAACTCAAAAGGCAAAGATGAGCTCAGGTAAAGCCCGAGACCTTGAGAGGTGAGGGGCAAATATGAGGCCATAAATCAACAGAGGAACTTGGCTTTAAGGCAAGCGGATGATCTATATTTGTTGGGGGAACATAAAACAATAGCTCAGTGCTGAGTGCCAGCACCATGGACGAGTAAGCAACAATGGGGTTCATCATTGAGTCCATTGATCATGAAACAGAGACGTGGGAGGAGAAGTCAAACTAACAAGTTGGCCTCCCCTTAGATGCCAGGATGATTTCTGCAGACTACAAATCCAGCTTTCCTTTCAGGGTACCTGGATCAGCCCAAAGAGGAAGGCAAGCTCCCAAAGGGATGGTTTACCTTTTTATTCCCTTTAGAGATCAGTCTCTGTAGCCTGATGAAACTCATGAGACTCTTTCATTTTGCTGCTGTTTGCAAAGAGTCTAAAAGTCTCAATAGGCATGTTGTTTACTTGAACTTGAAACCTAATGGTACCGCCTTCAATTTCTGTTTGCTAACTGGTTGCTAGAAAATTCTGGTGTGAGGTGGTCAAATACAATATTGAGAGGTGGTAATATGATGGTGCTAGCATACCCTATCTGTGCTATTAGCATGATTTAAACAAAACATGTATACACCATTGTCTTGGTGCATTACAACACAGTCAGACCATTGAGGTTAGCATTGCGGTTACACAATGAGCTAAACTAACTAAAGCAGTAAAATCGCCGGAAGCAATATGAGCAACGAGCAACATAATTTGGGCGTCTAGAGCGACTAAAATTTTAAAAATTAGCTATGATGTATTTTGGCTGTAAATGAGCAATTAGAGCAACATGAGTGGACACGGATATTTTAGCAGCAATCTTTATGAGTGACAAAGGCGATTTTAGAGTTTTAGTAGCTATTAGTGTGGAGATAGGGTAGTGGTTTCACATAGGAGTGGAGCATTGCATTGCCATTGCTTCCTGCACTCTGAGGCTGAAAAGAAATGTGCACAGATATGCTGTATGCTTGCATATCACGACACTGATGGCTGTACAGGGACCAAAATCAGATGTACCCGCATCAGCCACCTTAGGGATATAGAAAATTTTGAGTCACTTCAACACAGGTGCAATGTCTAAGCTCCAGATAGGATACACAGATAAAACTACTTTTTTCCTTTTGCACAGACAGAAATTTAACAATTGAGTTTAGTGCCATAATGGATGGATAGTGGAGTTACCTGAAAGACAAAAATTGAGATTGTTGGCAAACTGGGGACGTGTCTTGGTGTCTTGGGGTTATTGTGACACCAACCTACAGACAGCAGATTTTGGATGCATCATGGACACCCTCACCATTGACCATCTGCAATATGAGGGACTGAACTGACTACCTCTGGTGGTCAGGTTTGGATTGTGAGATTAAAGACCTGATTAAAAACTGTGGGGTTTTCCAAGCCACTCAAAAAACACTCATTACATTTACTTTACATTTATGCATTTAGCAGACGCTTTTATCCAAAGCGACTTACATTTTATGTCAACTATCAATTGTTCAGGGCCAGTCTCCCCTAGAGCAACATAGGGTTAAGTGCCTTGATCAGGGGCACAACGGTGGCAGCTGAGATATGAACCCACAACAGCTACGCTACCACCGCCCACTCCAACCTCACAGACAATGTGACATGCCTAGTTCCCTATTGAGCATGCCCACAGTGGAAGTGGCAGTAACTACGGTCACAAAATAGCATTGCATCCCACCTGGCACCAAGGCGTTAGATAGAAGTGTGGGTCTCGTCTAGATTCATTTTTGAAGCTGCCAGCATCCTTTTTACATTATTACCAAACAAAAATTAACATAAAGGAAAAATGCTTCTGCAGCCCAAAGTATATTTTTAAGGTAGAAGGGAAACAGCAACCCTGCAGTAGTTTTTCACAGCTGACAAGTCACACATTGATCAGTGAGACAAACTTGTACCCAAGCTGTGACTTTGAGGAGTAAGTATGTTTGTTTAACATGGTCACTAACGTTAGTCACTGATAAAGGGATATTGAGACTGGTGCTACCCAGCACAAGTGTTCTCCAGTCTTGAATCCTTGAGATGCTTATGGCTTCTATATATTTTTTGCTGGTGGTTGCCTAAACAGATCAATTTTTTCCTGGTCAATAAAAAAAAACAATGACTTTTCAATCACCAAGTCAACGTTTGTCAGTCAACCAAATATCCATGACTTTAAATTGATCATTAACTAATATAATTTCCAATGACACTATTATCAATGATAATGAACTGTCAGTAAGTATTGTGCTATTGATTTAGTGTTTATATATCATTTCAATGTCAACCATAATGACGGAAAATCAACACTGTAATGTCATCTTGCTGTCAGGGTCTAGATCGAAAGGTGTTATTTTCTGTCAGGGGCCGAAGGCCGGGTGTCAATAAAGAACCCAAAAGCAGACTCAGACACAGAATGCAAGTTAATCGTTTACTCTTCTTCAAAAAAAAAACACACAGGAGTTTAAGGGGCAACTAGTCACCCAGGCAAAAACATAAAAAGCACAACAATTCAAAGCAGAAGAAAAAAGTTCACAGCAAAGGTACAGGCAGGGCCAGGCAGAATCCAGAGTCCATAAACAGGCAATTTGAGAAACAAGAGCAAAGCCAAGGAGCAGGTAACAGGGCAAGAATCTGGCAAAGACTGATTCTCCAGCCATGGCTTTTAAGGTGGTGGCTGATGAGGAGAGTGGGTACAGGTGTGATCTAATCAGCCAGGCAGGCGGGGAACCACAGCTAGGAGGTGGAGCTGCTGGAGCAGGCCATGACAATTTTCTATGTATGCTATTGCCTTCCAAACCTGTAATGGTTTTGATATTGAAATGTTAAACTTGGTAGCTCACTTATTTGGTCTAGGTTTGCTTTGACAGTTGTCTTAAAACAATAACAAAACAAAAACACCTCTTTCGGAGTTGATTCTTTACTTCACACTTGTTTTGTTTGTTCACAGGGCAAAGGCAACAGAGCAACAGTGGGGTGTGAAAGTTCTTGCAGTTTGTTTAAAGACGCTAAAATATTCTGGTGTTTTCTGTTGAAATTGTTACACTGCAAATCATTTAAAAAGTTTTTTTACTGCCTGCACAATGTTGGTGTGCAGTTGGAGGTAGTGGTGGAAAATTCAAGGAATTAAACTACACTTTCTTATTTAACGATTTGTAGTTACTGTTGAATGTGTGACTCTTTGCGTACACATCCAGTGTTATGGTCAATTTGAGTAATTCAACAGAGAGGATAGGGTTAAATGTGCGACTTCATTTTACAGCCCACACCTCCAATGTTAGGGTGTAGTTACAAGTAGTTGTAATTTGGGAATTTGAGTAAATACACTATACTTCGGCCCTGTCCCATTTCTACAACTTCCACTTGTGTTTGGCCCTAGCACTTGGTTTTGTGTGTTTACGTGTAAGGGTATGGTGCCCTTGAAGACCAAGGGGAAGTGCTTTTCACCCCTTAAAACCATCCCTAAAAAAAATGAAGGTGCAGACTTCGAATGAAGTGTAGGGATGATTACCCATGAGACCTTGTGTATTTACACAGTGAGAGTCAAGAAAACATGCAAAATTCAAAATATGTTGGGGACAGGATTGATGCAAATGTAAAGAAATTATGTTGAGTGAAAACATCATTCATGATAGACATAAAAATATCTGTCGAGAGTGTTTTGAGAGGCCAACAAACAGATGTAACAGAGGTCCAATTTTTCCCAATTGCCTAATGAATGAGCCGCCTATGTGCCTGCGTTAACATCCGGGTGGGGCTTCCGATAGGCTATAGATCATTTTTGGGATGTGGTGTTTATGAACGCAGAAAAAATCACATTAATCCTGTGGACATAACTTCACAGCCAGCACACCCAATGTTAGGGTGTAGTTACAAGTAGTTGTAACTACTGTATAGTTTATCCCTACAGATATACAAGTCTACATGTTCACAGAATTCATAATTCATTAACCCACTTTCTGCTACCCTTGACATGTATGTCTGTAAAACAAGGTCAATAGTAGGCTAGTTTGACAGGAAAACAAGTGCGTGTGTTTTTAATCAACATGGCTTAACAATATGACAGCAATTCATTAAGGCCATTAAACTGATAAAGAGTCTTCAGCAGCATTGAAATTTCCTATATTGATTGAGCAAGTTCCATACATATTGAGTCTTCTCCCAGATGTTTAAAACTTCACCTGATCTGCAGAATTGTTCAATAAAAGTTGGCCTGGTTTGTCAGTACTAGTTAAGTCACTCTATGTTCTATGGTCATATTGCAACTTTTTGAACCATAGAAGAAATCCATTTTGGTTGGTTGTAAGAGTACCATGTTACCACATCTCCTGTGCATTTTGTAATGAGCACTTCAATATGTGGGCTCAAAATGTGGGCTCAAACTCGCAACCCCATAACAGCACAGCAAAATATGGATTGGCCCTAGCCTGATGATCGAGAAGCCCAGGCTCCCAGACAGCTGACTAGGTGTCGGGAGGGAAGTTTTACTGACGTTCTACACACACAGCTAGGCTGTCTGGCATCTGTTACACATGTAGTTTATTACAAAATGCAGCAAATTACATTACATTTTGTCAGGATATTACATAATACTGTGTTATCACCTAATACTTTGTAACATTGGTGTGCCACCAAAGGCTTGTGGTCCACCGTCCGGACTGAGGTCTGCTCCACCAAACAGAAGATGGGAGAGACTTGGTGCAAGTCTTAGACAGGAATCTTAACATATGTCAGATGTGTCAGAAGACAACCCTGTTCTAATGGATATTTATGGAGCCTAACTAACATGGCATGTAAATCGGAATACCAGAGAAAGACAGAGCAACTAAAGTGAGCAGGACTACACAAAGTGTTTCTTTCCAACTTACTCCCACAGGTTTTAGCCACTGTTTTTCAACTTTAATTCTTCCACAAGGATGTGTACAGTAATTCTTTTTTAGTCTGTGAGATACTTAAGGCTGAAAGAATGACCATCTATCATATCAGAAATCCCGCACTGAGAAACAAAAGTCGTGTCAGGGGGAAGCATGCTACAAAGCCATTCCAGATATGCTAAGCTACAATGAACGCAGACCTGACTGGCTCCCTTTCATTTATTACTTCATCTCACTCCCTCTGCTCCCCTTGATCCCACAGAAACACATAAAACATACACTCCAGGCTAGTTCCTCACTGCCGTTCATCTTGCAGGTTTTTGAATGAGAATGAGAATGAGAAGAAAAATTTCAAAAATTTTATCCTCATTTTAGATCATCATTGTTTAGAGTAAAATGTCCAATTCCTACAATTACTTACAAAAATAAAATACAATTTAATTGCAAGCTGTATCAACTCTAATCCTATGATTTATCAAAGTCTTCTGACAGGGGCATAATTGACTGGGCAAAAAATTGAAATACTCTAAAATACACATGTTGTTACTATGTAAATACAGAGTTATAAGGGCACATTGTCAGAAACTCACACAGCTTATAATACAGCTATTATTACAAGACATTCTCACAGTGAACAAGTAAATAAATTCAAATCAGGCAAAGTTGATTAGTACAAATATAGACAATATATTAAACAAAAAAGAAAGAAAGAACTTTGACGTTTTAATCTAGTTACATTTTCTTCTTTATGCTGATCATGTAGGCTTCGCTCACGTTTCAGATTCATTCGGGTGGGAAGGCAGTTGTGCAATCATTAACATTTCCCTTGCCTAATAAAACTCTAAATTGTTTTTTTTTTTCAGTATGAATTCCATTTTGCATATTATATTCCCACCACTAAGACAGATGGAATTGCAGAAACAAGACGTTTTAGGATAATATTTCCTAAATGTGTTGTGCTTGGCCTGTGCCGTCCAGCAATCATTCAGTTTCACTTACTCCTTCCAAATGTCGTGTAGAGCTGTTCATAAAATATTGAGAGTCTTCGATCCAGGATGAAGACTTGATCCTGAAACAGGGGCTGACCATCAACAGATCTGTTTATGCTAACGAGGGGAAGCAGCTGACGATGACAATGTGGTTAATTAAATTCACAGTATGCCCTTAGTAGGAGAATATCAAATATTGATTTTTTTAGGATAAATAACATGCGAGAATGCGCATGCATGAATGTTGAAACCTCACAAATATGCATGTGTGTATATGAATTCTACGGTTGTGTGAAGTAGATGATGTTGCTTGTTTTAGCATGTTAAGTACACCTCCGTGAATCCATTTCATACATTAGTCTTCAAACACCTGTATTTGTCTGTGCTTTAAAGTGACTGAATTCCTCACTGAAGTACTTATTTTACTGTTGGCTAGAATGTACTTGTTTATTTTACCTTTATCAAGTTGTGGGACAGATTTTAGTCAAGGACGTAAGCAACAAATAGCCGTAGAATTTTAATGACAACAGACTAAATTTTATCACTTTATGCTTCTAGTTAGGAGAAATATTTTCAATCTTTTACTTATTAAAGTAAAAGTAAACCTTCTGTCCAAACATTGGTGAGCCAACTTCAGATTATTATTTTACTCACGGCATGGGAATTTGAGAATAACTCTGGAGGTCTTTTTAATTTTTTTTTTTTTAAAGCTTATAAAGTTTGTTTGTTAAAGCAGTATTTTATGGTCCTTATAGGGAATGAGTAGAGTGGAACATCTCCCTCCTTCTCTCTCTCTCCCTCTCCAAAGATAGTCTTACCTGTGCACTGATACCTTCTTTTGGAGAGCATACATTCATCTATGGTTGCAGTTTCTTGCATAGATGGTCTGGACAAAGATGGGATATTAATCAAATCAAATTCCTGCTTTTTCAATTTGACCGAGACACTGTGCACACCAGGGCCCATTGCTGTGGCTTTCCCATCAAGAAGAGTAATACGATCATTAATGTCTTCTTGTGTCAAACATTTTTATTGTTCCCTAGGAGAAATTCCCTTCAAATCTTTCTTTTTCCCCACTGAAAAGTGAGTGTGAAGCCTGTAAACTCACCTCTGCCTTTCCTTTCATTGCTTTTAGCAACACTACTTTAACAAGTTTTTTTTTTTTCTATTTCTATTATTGATTTATTAGTTTGGAGGACCATATTAGAACAAATTCTTGGAATTCCGGTATTCACTGCCATGTCTGGCAATAAAAAGAATCATAAAAAAACAAACAAAAAAGAATTCCAATCAGCAAACGCTAAACCCCACCTTTATCAGGGATGCCAAATGAGAGCATGTATACTTGTTTGATTTAGCCTTTAAATATAGTGCATCACGTCCTGCCATCTTTCCTACTCAACAAGGTCTGAGAGATCTCTTGTAACCACCGTATCCAATATCCCCCAAATGGCTAGGAGATGTTGGTAGTCATAAAAAAGGAAGTCAACCATATGTGGCATGTGGAGCTCTCAAAAGGCCAGAGGTTAATGGATGGCAAAAGGTTTATGTTAAAAAAAAAAACATGGCTCCTGCAAAAGCACATCAGTCTGCATTCAGCACAACTGTATATAGCCACCTGTCATTGTGTATGTTGGGCAAAGCTGCAGGTCCTGATGCAGTGTTCTCCAAGATAAATTATGGCCTGTTTCTTGACTTACACTCTCTGACTCTCTCTTATGTTTTAATTGCCATGTTGATGATGAAGGCTCCGCCACCAAATTAACTCCACATGTTAATTTTATTGGTGCCTTTCCCATGGTCTAGTAAATCTTGGCTTCATTATAATTTTCCACCCGCTCCCTATACCAGTCAGACAGTCTGCTCTTTTCAGAATGTGCTGAAGGTCTTTTTTTGGACTGTTAATGCTTCTGTTTGTTTTTGGTGCTTGTGAAAGTGGCCATGCACTAATTTTAATACTTCGATATCCCAGTGTGTTGCCATATAAATGTCTCATACCACAATTTGAGAGGAAAATGAAATCAGTTGTGCAATGTTTTCAGTTGGAGCTTTCACAACTGACATTACGATTTGTGTGTGGTTTTCCACTGGTTCTTACCATGTTTCCTCTCTCTGCTGTTGCATTGCTGTGTCATTATTTAATAATGCATCTTTGCATGTTTTTGCCCCTTTCTGTCCTATCCTTTTTGTTTCCTCCTGTCAGATCTGAGATGTTACTGCTGTGATGCGTTTGAGAATATGTTGTGGCCTTAAGCAAGATTACACGATATCCCTGACAAGATGATTGAATTATTTATCACAAAAGGCAGCTTTTGTCATCCATTCTAATGGGTTTGGATGTAGGGTCCAGGCTAGCTGAGAATGAACCCTGTGAATTGGAAAACAGGCGTGAGATGAAAACCTGGCTTCGGAGAAGCATCTCAAACACACACACAGACTCACACAAACACACAGACACACACACACATCCCAGAAACACCCGAATCGGGAGCACATTGCTGTTCTGCTTTGCGTGACTCTTCCAAATTGTCTTTAATTACCCTGAGTGCTGGGGTTGCTGGAAGTTTGAATGGCAACCAGAAGCCACAGGTCTGACACTTGCCTGGCAGCATTTTCTTGGAGGCTGCAGTGATGTTCTGATGCTGATGCGTGGAAACCTCTTTGGGTTTTGCGGGTCGATGTGGCACCCGCCCAGGCAAAAGATCAGGTTTCGGATATGGGGGAAAACAACCTTGGCCTGAAGTTTGGATCAGTTTTGCTGAGACCATCCAGATGTAGTTCTGATGGTGACAGAAACACAGCTCTCAAGTAACAGAAAAAAGTATGGAATAAGTTGTTTATTTACTAAACAGCTTTAGTTACTTCTGAGAAAATTAAGTGGTGTGTGTGTTCCTATTTCTTAACTTACAGCTCTCAACAGGCTATGTCAATTTTTATATCTCAGTTTTTTAAAGGTCTGATATTCTGATAGTGGTGGTTGGTAACCAATAAGATACATAAAATAACAACATTCAGTTAAATTCAATTCAGTTTTATTTATACAGCGCCTTTTACAATAGTATTGTCTCATGGCACTTTACAGAAGGAGCACCCAAGAGCAACAGGGGCAAGGAAAAACTCCCTTATGTTTAGATAGTCTAGGAAGCAACCTTGGGCTGATCCACGACTCAAGGGGCTAACCCAACTGCCAGGGGTCATGCAGGAAAATTACAATCAGTAGTAACCATGATAGACTACAAGTTGTCTATGGTTTTAGCTAAGGTTCATAACAGTTCCAGAGTATTATCCCACTTTACATTACATGGTAGTCAGTCCATAGGTGGTTATCAGGAATTATGGCTGCACAATGTAGCAGCATAGAGGATAATAACACAATAAGCAGTATGTTGCAGCACATTTTTGTGCTTCATTCAGCCTGCGTGTTTTGTGCAGCTCACACCACATCTCCACACTGCAACTGTGAGGTCCGCAAGCAAACAGAAAGAAAGAAAGTACTTTTTTTATGCATACTACGAGGTTCACACAGGAGACCGTTTTTGATACAGAAGTGCAAATGCACCACTCACACACAACAACTGCTATGCACTGCTCACACACTGATGGCGGTCTGAAGGATGGAGGCCTTAGTCATTTATCTGAAGTTCTAAACCAAAGTGAAATCCAGTGAATTAACCTTGAGAGCAAGTCCTCAGTACAATTGTGTCCTACCCAAGGATTGGAACCTACAGACATCTGGTGTTCCATTTGGTTCATGGGTTTGATCCCTTGGAATTACATATGAAAATGTAGGTTGCTTTGGATGAACATGTGAACTACATGTCTAAATGTTTGTTGTGTCTTGTCTGAAATTTGTTAAATCTTGCTTTGGGATTAGCTGCAATCTTTGAGGAGATTTTTTTGATCACAAGACACACTACACATATTTGTGCACTCTGTTTGTCTGTCGCTGGGACGACGCTTTGAAGTCAAGCCACTTTCCATGCTGCACACATTTGCACCGATCAACGAGCCATTAAAAAGCTATCGATACTCAATAGGATGGGAGCTTCTCCAGTTGAGCATGCCCTGCAGAGGTAGCACAGTCCACTTCAATCACTGCACGCCAGCACAAGAGACATACTTCCAACAGGCCCTAATGATGGCACCTGTGAAATCATCAAAACACTCAGACGCTTTTCATTCCCCTTTATTTACAGCCGTTTAATAGCACGAGTACAGATGTTCTTTGGAACCAAGACCATCATAGAGTTCATGACTCACAACTGTCAAAGCAGAGATACACCAGCAGAGCTGTGTTAAGTTGAGAGAGGCAAGTGGTTTTGTGGATTATGTGCTCTACTTCATTGCCTTGACTTATAGTGAATAGTAACAGTGTTCATTACTATGTAATGCTGTCAAGAATGAGTGTGTCATTGACTTGTTATGTCTAGACATAAAGAGATATGTCCAGTAGAGGTGAATCTGTGGGGGAAAAAAAGCTAGCCCAGAACATATAGACATAAGAGGATACTGTGTTACTGTAATTCCTTCTTCTTTCACATTCTCTGCATGTATCAAGGATCTAAAAGCAACAGTGTCCACAGTTATATGCTTTGATTGACCACTGGCAACAAGTGAACAAGTGAAAAGGCATGTTTAGAGACATCAACAACAGCTGGTACTGATGAAAGGCTTGCTAGCACGCTACCCAATGCTTTCTTTCTATACAATGTAATTAACAAGGTCAGGCTCTTTTTTTTGTTATATGTTTACAGGATGCTCTGACCCAAGCCACATAAAGTAAATAGGCAGCTAACTGTAAAGATGGGTGTGTTTCTTTGTCCTTCATATGACCTTGAACCAAGAAAAATATTTTGAAGATGATAACAGCCCTAGAGACAAATTATTACAATCTGTTTTTTTAATTAGAGGAAATCTTTGTAATGGTTGGGTTCCGCAAGGAACTAACAAAAATGGAGAAAAAAATGCTGATATTTAGAATAGGCACACAGTCTAATTTCTTACTGATGCACAACAGATATTCACCTATTTATGTTTTCCACTTCATTGTGTCAACTTATTGTGAATTATAACAGTGATTTTTTACAATTTAATGCCGTCATCAACTATACATGTGACACTGACATGACATGTAGAGATATTACCAGTATTGGTCAGTCTGTGTAAAATGCTGTAAATCCACATCTAGCCTATAGATATTCAGTACAAGATTTTGTTTTGTTTTTTCTCTCAGGCTACCTGTTAAAACCATCTACAAGCAGCCATACAGTAAAAAAGCAGCTTAAAGCTTCAGTTGACCACTTGCAATAACAAGTGAACAAGTAAAAAGGCATGCTTAAAAACATCAACAACAGATGAGCCACTGATGAAAGGCTTACTAGCATGCTAGCTAATGCTTTCTTCCAGAGAATGTAATTACCAACATCAACCTTTGAAAGATTTTTTTGTTTTATGTTTACAGGATGCGCCCTGACCCAAGCCACAGAATGTGCATAACAGCTAATTGTAATGACGAGTGTGTTTATCTGTCCTTCATTTGACCTTGAACCAAGAAAAATATTTTGAACATGATAACAGCCCTAGTGGCAAATCATTGCAATCTGTCTCTAGGAAATCTTGTAATGGTTGTGTTCTGCAATGACCTCGAAAACTGAAAAATAAGAATTCATATTCAGGATAGGTTCAGCCAACGTATCTTATCTTAACAACTACTATTCTCCTGCTGTAAAACAGATATTCACCTGATTGATGTTCTCTAATTGTGGATATACCAACAGTGATCTTAACTATGTAATGTTGTCAACCAAGTACAAATGTGACATGACAAATGGCAATCTGCTTTGTCTCTCCTTCACATTAACTGTCAAAAGAAACAACTGAACCCAGCAGTACAGACTAAACAGCAGTTAAGAACTTTGGTTGACCGCTTGCAACAAGTGAACAAGTGAAAAGGCATGCTTACAAACACCAGCAACAGCTGGCACTGATGAAAGGTTCATAGCATGTTAGCTAATGCTTCCCCCCCCCCCCCCAGACAATGCAATTAAAAAGGTCAACCATAGTTTTTTCATGTTCTCACCCAAACCACACAAAGTGAATAGCATAGGCCACTAATTGAAATGACAAGTTTGTTTATCTGTCCTTCATGTGACCTTGAAACTGGAAAATACTGTGTAGATGATAACAGCCCTAGTGACAAATTATTACAATCTGTCTTTTGAAGTAGAGGAAATCTTTGTAATAGTTGGGTTCCGCAATGAACTCACAAAAATGAAAATGCAAGATGACAGCCTTTATTTGCCATATATTCAGGATGGGCACACCCAGTGCTATTACGCTCATTACAGACAAGGACACTCTCATTTAGTATAGAAAATTCCTGAAGGGTATTGCACTTCACTCTGCAGTGTTCCTGTGAAGGAAAAAGCTTGTCCTAACTACGCACCTCGGGAGATTTCTGCTGTAGTTGGAGGGGGCTGAAAAGTTCTACTGTTTCTCACCAAAACAGTGTCCTCAAATGACTTCACATCTTAAAGCTTGACCTTGCAAAAGAAAAAAAAAAATCCTGGGAAGGGAGCGACACACCAAATATGCCCCATTTCATCCACATCCGTTGCAGTTGGGCGATGCACAGGAGCCAGCACTTGACTATCCAGCGCTGACACCACTGTGTGTGTTAGCAGTCCCAGGTCAGGCGAGCGTGCCAGTGCTCCATGCAGGCTCTACGCTCGGCCAAGACTGGACGGCAAAGCGGCCCCTTCTGCAGATCTCTACAGCTGAAGCTAAAGCTTTTGGAAGTGGACTCGTCACATATTGCTTCTGAGTAAACTGTGTGCAATGTGTTAGGTTTGTATGTGTGTGTGTGTGTGTGTGTGTGCATATGTGTGTGATTTGGGTCACTGGAGGGACTGGTTATAGATTCTGTGCAGCATTCAAAGAGCAGCCCATAGAAGATTCATTTAAAAGGGGTTTACCATGGAAATCAAGTGGTATTTATCAATGCTGGTATGGTATAATGATATATGAGGAGAATATTTAACATATGCAGGGCATAAGCACACATATATTCAAAATGGTTATTCTGAGGTGAGGACTTTCTATGAGGTAGAGTTCACTGATAATTTAGCCATCAAATGCTACTGACTTCTGCTGTCATTTGAGAGCACACTGCCCACATCATATTCTCCACTTCAAGTGTCACTTACAGTCATTTTCAAAACTACATGCTGGACATATTGAAGTGGTGTCTAAACGGACACTGGCATAACCGAAATGACAGAAAAGATTGCCTATTGGAAAGATGACATGAGTTTGTTGTAGAGTCTGTCTGGCAACAGAGCACTGTGCACTCAAAGAGTCTTTCAGAATTATGTGATGATGACAGGCCTGCAAGGCTCCCAGATTTCTAAGCACCAAATGCCACAAAATGAGGCACAGCAATCAAGGAAATATGCCAGTGTGGAATCCAAGCATAAATGTATGAATAGTTACTGGCCAACTTACCAAAATATGGTTTACAAACAATCACCAAGGGTACTGAAGAGTTTTGTTTGACCTGTTGTGAACATTTCACAATATTTTCAATATTTCAGAGCACTATCAATTTGTTTTCATCCCAGTCTAACACTGACAGCTACGTCTCAGTGACTCCCGTGTTCCAGATTTTTGTTTGGCAGCTCGATTAAGGAACCAATCAGAAACACCTCTCGTTAACATTTCAAACTACATCTGGACTTAATTCATTTATATTTCCTGTCTGGTGAGATGTCACAGGTTTAAAGAACATTAGATTATTCGTATAATCACTAAGCAGACTGCACCCCCCCAAACACACACACATACACATTTTTGATGATGGACAATAAATGGTCACATGGCTTTAGGGACTCTTTGAATCCTCTGGGTATGAATTACTATGCTTCCTGCTTCCTGGAGACAACAAGAACTCCAACTATATCCAACTATACTCTCATCTCTCAGAGGTAGGGTATGCATTGTTTGGTTGCTAGTAAACCTTTTCAAGCACATCATGAATGGCAGGGACTGAAAGGTTAGATTACACAAAAGGCTTGATTACACATAACTGACTTCACACATGCCATGGGTTTAAATGAACATGACTTCAGTTTAGATTTGTGTCTGAAAACTTTAAAGGCTAATGACTACACTAAGTGCCTGAAAGCACTTATTTAGACTTTTAAAAGTTAATCGACTTTGAACAGGTCACAGACAGCCCTGTATAATGTACCTGGTTATTGGACATACTTGACAACTTGTTAGGATTGGAGAGGCTGTTGAAAAAGTAATCCAAAATAAACACATTTTTTTGCACGTTAACCCCCCCCCCTGTCTGAACCAGGAACAGATGTCCGACCTGGCTGATGAATTGAAACCATCTGAAACAACTCTCACAGTCTTACACCAATAAATATACCTCTCAACACGTTTACTGTTTGTAAAAAAAAAAAAGACTGGGTAGGAGAAAGCCGTAGTTTTGCTGTAACCTGTTTCTAAAAAATCCTGATAGCTCCCTTGGAACAGAGGAGAATTTTATAGCAGGTGATAGGCCAACAATGAAATGAAGTCATATTCATTGTTGATTATTCAACATCACTCTTATTTTAATTTCCAAAACAGTATATTGTTTACTGACACAAGACAGAGCCTTCAGAAATGACAGACTGCTAAGTGACAGAGATTAAGTCCCAGTTAAATATTCCACACAGTTGCATGGCAAACACATACAATGGATTTTGAGTGCCTTTGAATATAATAATATTTCCTGTGTTTCACAAATCTCATGTTATCTTGCAGACAAGAGCCTCCAACTGTTAGAGGGCAGAGACCATAACTGAGAAAATCCCTCCCTCTCGTTCTGACCAATCATGACCCACGTTTGAAGACGTAGCCTTGTTTCAGCAGCTATGCAAACACCATGCCCGTGACAAAAGGGTGGATACCACAAGGGTATCCTTGTGTCCAGAGCTGAGATGTTTGCTCCTCAGTCACGTCAAACAAGCACTGTTTGTGTGCTGAATCGCCATAGTTGTTTTTGAAGTCAAAGCGCTGTCGGAATACAAGAAAAAGCTGATAGTTTTGTATTGGCACAGAAAACAAAAACAAAATTGCTAACATGAAATTTGCAGTATTTTGAGAAGAAAGTGCAATTGTGTAATAAAAAGTGCAGTATGGAGAGACAGTGGGAGGTGCATTGTAAGTGCACACCTGATATTCAGAAATTTAAGCCAGGAAATATTTTTGGAAGAGCTGGGTCTTCAAGAGTTTCTTGAAGGTGGAGAGGGTATCTGTTGCTCTGGTAACACTTGGAAGGTCATTCCACCAGCTTGGAGCAACACATGAGAAGAGTCTGGATTGACCTGTGCAAGGCCTTGGCTGTGCTAGATAATGTTCCTTGGAGGAGCAAAGTGGCCAGAAGGTAAAATAGGGCTTTAAGAGAGTATTAAGGCAGATAGGAGATCCATCAATCACCCTGTAGACCAACATCAGTGCATTGAAATTCATGAGAGCGGCTAAGGGTAACCAATGGAGTTCAATGAGGTGTATCAACAGAGGTGTATCCTGCACTCTTTTTGGCTGGTTAAAAACCAGATGTGCAGCTGCATTCTGGATCATCTGTAGCTGAAGACCAGACAGGAGAGCACTGCAGTAGTCAAGGCAAGAGATAACCAGGGTCTGTACCAGGAGCTGGGCTGCATGTTCGGTTAGGTACGGTCTGATCTTTCTTATGCTGAATAGAGAAAAATGGCTCGATCAAGCTACAGAGGTCAGCTGGTCATCAAAAGGTCAGCAAAGGTCAGCTGTTCATCAATCATGACACCCAGGTTTCTTGCAACCTTGGCGGAAGCAACAGATAGGGATGCTGATGCTGATGGTTTGCGCATCTAGGAGGACAACAAATAGGACGAGGAGCAAGAGGGTGAACAAGTGCTAACAAAAACAAATGAAACATCTTTGCCAGTCTCTGGCTTCTGAACTTCCTTGGGAAATCTATGTAAGTTTAACGGAGACCTACCTTTTGTAAACCAGTGGTTTTGAATATTAAGCTCTGTCAATTCCACTACATCAGTGAGCAATGTATTCCCAACATCCAAGACATTATCGTCAATGAAAATCCTTGCTTAATGACTATGGATTCAGTGACTGTAGTATTATATGACTACTGATTTGAACAGATTATTTTAATCCCTGAGAAGAGAGAGCTTGAAGTAGCTGTCTTCCAAAACACATGGGAAAGGAATCATGGCAATCACTGGCACCTTTTTCCACCAGGAAATCTGTTTACCTCTCAAAGCAGCCCACTTCACATCTGCAAAATTTCAACACAACCAGACACACACACACACACAGATTCATGGACACAGAATACACACACACATTCATACAATATGCATTAGAAGTAGAAATGTGCATCCAATTAGCTTGTCACTGTACAATAAACATGTGTCAAATGTATGTGTTTTTTTTCTCTTTGTAAGATCAGCCTGTGCTTGTCACACAGCCTGATTGGTTGAAAAGGGCTCTTACCATGTCATACCATTATTGTTATGCTATGGATTCCAGTGTACAGTTGCTTAGACATCAGACCTGTCTAAGCAACAAGACATTGTTGAGGATTCCTGTTTTTAGGAGAGACCTTTAGAATTATTGGTTCTACCTTCAATCAATCACTGATTAAATGCTAAAAAAACTAAGCCGTCCATCCAGGTCTTACTTTGCCAAAATTACCACCAGTGGACAAATATTATCCTTTACACAACATATTATATTACACTGAATTCACCAAGGAGTTTGGCCTGCACCAATACAAAGTACAGGTGTTAGGTTTCTGAGCAGCAGCCATATAACTTCAACATACAGAATGAATGACAACTGTTGTATTCACTTCAGCTTACATTCATTTGTGTTCAGCATAGCATTCCTTGTGTTTTACAAGCTACTCTACTAATGCATTGATGCGAAATGCACACACAAACACACACACACACACACACACACACACACACACACACACACAAAAACAGACTAAGACAGACACACATACACCACATAAACATATAGTAGCCTATATTCTGATTAAAAAGCCAGGAAATGTAAAGAATTAGGTATTCTTTCTCATACTTATCTCTATCATGCAGGAGTGGTACCTCTGGGTTCTTCCTGGCAGTATTTCCTTACTGTCTGGCATGCAGCAGGGACTCTGCTGGACCACCAGTAAAACAGTAGCTTCACATTCTGCCTGGAGTCTGCTAGTGTCTGCTAAGTCTTTGCTCTGCAGCTTAGTATGACCAGTAAGAAGCTGTCCACACTGCAACGTTTTTCTGTTAAAACAGAGAAGGTTTTGGCCTTGTGTCCACACGGCGCTGGCGTTTTAAGTGACCTAAAACTTTTTGAAAACGGGTTCCAGGGTGGAAAAACCTGAAAACGCAGTCATTTTGCTGCTGTGCGGACAAGCAAAACACAGCTTTTTGAAAACTATGACGTCCCCAATCTGTCACCGTCACGTGAAGACCCGGCACACAACAAGCGGAGGACAATGGAGTTGTGTTTGTGTTCTATGCGCATGCGCTCTTTGGTGTTGGTGTGTCCAGTGGCTCTGGCTGTATCTGTTTACAGCGCCACATATAGATGTGGAATATGTATTACATCATTTTCACTCAGTGTTCCGTTGTCGTGAGGACACGGATATTTTTCGCTCCGGCTCATGTGTGGACACAGATTTTTTTCAACCCGCAAAAAAAAACAAAAAAAAAACAAAAAAAAACAGGATCGTTGCCACGTGGACTATTATGCTACTTCTTTTTCTTTGCCTGAGATAAGGAAACAATTGGGCTTTTACTGATTGAATTTCGTTTTTCAAACTTACACTGTCTGCTTTCTGAAAATACTATTGGAATTGGTCACATTGGTCTAATCGGATGTATGTCTGTCCAATGCAATTGGTGCCCTGTGCCCTGGAAGCCGGACCCTGAACCCTTTACACCTGAGAAAAAGAGAGACAAAGGACCTTAAAAGCTGGACACTGGAGATAGATTTCTAACACATAATGCTTTCTTACAATCCTGAAAGTACAGCATGACAAATAAATAAATGTGCACATTTTGAAGCAGACACCACTGCTAGTGTATTCTAACTAACAGAACTGCATCCCACACAAATAGACTATATATAAATATGTGAATGGGTTCAAAGAGGACATGTGGTCCAGGCCAGCACTCCTGCCACAGACTCACATACCAGAACACATGGATTTGCATCAAATAAAACCACAGATATGTTCTTTGGAAAGGGCCCCAGCCCTCCCTTTTGCTATAGACTCCAGTGCTTAGACACATCACGGTCAAGTCCTATACATGCACTGCTGTGGGGCATGCGGGAGGGTTGGCTCAATCTTGTCCCCCACTGGGGGAGGTCAACTTGGAGACAAATCACTTACAGGAAAATGAATGGGAAAGGGGTGTGTGTGGGGAGGGGTGATCTGTCACACTACACGTGGCAGATTTGCCACCAGAAGTCCCGCCTGTATTATAAACTGCCAATCAGGGTTTTGCATATACGGTACCACTGATGACTTGACTGAGTGTATTTCCACTATAACAACAGTCACACCACAAGTCTTGTTGCTTTACAATGTCATCAAGAAGAATTCATGGGATTCATGAACCATTATTTTCACCATTTGTATGGCCACCCTGTGTGCTGTTACAGGTACGTGTTTGCAGTGGGACAAGTATGCTGTTACGGGTGCGTGTTTACCCCAGATTGGCTGCAGTGGGACAAGTGTGCTGTTACGGCTGCGTGTTTACCCCAGATTGGCTGCCCTGGGACATTACAAGATGGCTGCTGAGTGGCCACACTTTCCTACAGCCAAATGGCATACACAGAATAGAAAAAAAAACAATGAATCAGGAAGGATAAAGTGTGTCTCTGAAAACACAGCGTTTGCACACAACTGGCTAAACAGAGCTGTGATCCTGGCTTTCTCCTTAAATCCATCCCAGCTGTCAGACTGTCGTGGCCTTGCCTTCCCTGCTCCTCAAATGGTCATGCTAAATTTACTATTATTTATGTCGATGTAAAAGACTGCAAAGACACTCTTGCATGCAAGAACTTGGTGGGCTCTGGCGTACTGTCGGTTGCAGCCACAACAGAGAGGGTTCTGTTGGTGGGCCGCCGAGGTCACTTCAAAGAACCTGCATCCTCAGCCCTATAAACTAATTGACAGCCATAAACTTTGAGTTATTGACCATTATTACTGGTGTGGATGGCTATTATATGAGTCCACAGTGGACGCATAAATACTCAAACTGGAAAGAAGTAATATACAGTATACTCAGCCAGTGTGTGCGTGTTTGTGTTTAGCTGAGTTCATATGACACTTTGTGCAGAAAAATGCACAAAATGAAACAGAAAACACACACACACACACACACACAAATGCAGGCAGCAATGGCAGCAACAACAAACCCAGAATCCTATAAGTTAGCAGTATTGATTGATAACATAAACGGGGCCAAATCTTGCTGTCATTTGGGATAGAGGGAGTTGGGTCACTAGATGTTCCGTAATGCTTTAAATGAGCGTTTTTTATTAAACAAATATGTCCAGAATGTAAACGGCACCCTCTATAATAGGGAAACATGTGTGGAATGGCAACAGGAGATGCCTGGAGATAAAAGTCTTTCCTAGTGTGATTTGAGGGTCTGATGCCAGAGCTTAAAATAATGTGGGTATGTGTGTGTGTGTGTGTGTGTGTGTGTATGTGTGTCTGTCTGTATGCATGAGTGTGTGCCTGCATGTGTGTTTTTTTTCATTCAAAATATATATATATCATATATATATATATATATATATCATACATATATATATATATATATCATTCCTTATTGAGATGTTTACAGTTGTTGACTGACACAAAGGCCCAAAGGCCCAAACATTATAATAAAAAAAAAACACCACAAAACTGTAATATAGCCTACAGTATATAAAATAGTAATTTTAATAATAGGAAATATTTGAACATACAGATATTTTTACATAAAAATTATAATGGCAATTACTGTGTCATCAAAAACGATAAACACACATTTGTGACTCTAATCTGGCATGTCTGACTATAAAAGTTATACATTCAGATTCAGTGCCTGCTGTCCGGTAAACAGACTCTCATACAGTACATGATTGCATGTTCCTTTCCATATATAGAGGTAAACAGTGTTTACCAGCATTGTTTACAATGTTAAAGGCATTTTCTAACCATTTGGGCACTTTTTACTGAACCTCTTAGCCTCCTCTATGCAGCCTGGTGCACTCTGCATCAGTATTTGATCAGACTGACTGCATATACATCCCAGGTTATAGAATGTTGGTGTCATCAAAATATATATCAAAAGCTTGTCAGATATGACTCCTTCCAAACTGGCCTTTTACAAGTGCTTTTACCACAAATAGAAAAAGTCCCTACACACAAAGGCATGCCAAAGCAACTTCTTTAAACTGTTGTAATCATCAAGACAGCCAAGCGTAAATCTTGAAAATGGGTGACACAAGGGATAGCTCTGATGCAACACAAGCCAAGTCACTTAGGATGGATGTGCATTCAAACTGTGAATAATAACATATTTAATATGTTGTAATTGCAGAGCAAGGAGGAACAGAGGCCAGGAACATTCTAGACCAGGGTCCATTGAGGTAGCTAGCACAATCTGGAACTTTTTTTGACAACTGAGCTAGAAGAGTGAAGCATGAAAGCAGGCATGGCATCATTGTCCGGACATGGCATGGAACGAAAGGGCATTAGGAGGGGAATCACGACAAAGATGTTCCTTTAGCTGTGGGCAGAAAAAATGGTTGTCCCCCGTGATTATGTGGGAATGCTAGATAAACTTGATAAAAAAAGCTCAATGAGAAAAATGTTTGGTACAGCATGCAATGGACCACAGCCCTCTCAGACAATCACTGTCAGGACAAACGCAGACATGCAATCCACACTCGCCCAACTCACAGTGTAGTGCCGTGCACTTTAATGCAGACCAGATTTAGAAACAATTCCTTCCAAACTGGCCTTTTCCTAGCACGTTTCCTCCCTAAATAGTAAAACTCCATACACACCAACTGTACATACAAACAGACTAGCCAAGGGTACTTTATATAACCAATATAACCATAAAGACAGCCAAGCATAAATCTTTGGGAGAGACACTGTGGATGGCTTTGATGCAACACAAGCTAAGTCTCTTATGATGGATGTGCATGAGATTCAGTGTAAATATATACTTTCACCAGCACTGTTGCCACACACAAAATGGTATAACTATCAACAATGTACAACAGTGATGTAACATTATTTATCACCTGGAGAAATTAAATACTAATAACGGGACACCTATGACATAGATCTGGTGAAGGAAAAGTACAATCAGAAGTAACCATAATAGACAACACGTTGTCCATGGTTTTAGCTAAGCATCATAATAGTTTCAAAATACTGTCCCATAACATTACATGGTGGTCAATCCATAGGTGGTTATCAAGAATTATGGCTGGACAGTAGTAGCAGCCAAACATAGTGTTAAAGTCAAATGACTTTTAGGCTACTCTGACGCCGTTTTGCCTGTGACCTGATGGCCTGTAACGCTTTCACCCAAGACCTGATGCTTTTTTATTTGGTGTCTGACCTGAGTCTGAGATCTGAGGATGTCCTATACACCGTGCCCTACTGAAACAGTAGCTATCAGCTCTCCTCTGCTATGGTTACAAAATGTTCTCCACAGATGCCACAGTGTAGATGTGAGAGCCGAGACCCAAACGGCAGGTAGCTCTGGGAAGGGTCTGGCTCACAACTGTCTTGGATGCGGTCCAGACTCGCCAAAGGTTTGTGTTGGCTGGTGTGAGGTCATGACTGTGGCTACAGAAGTGCTAATATCCAGCAAATAATACCATGTGTGTGTGTAAGTGTGTGTGTGTGTGTGTGTGTGTGTGTGTGCTTTGCTTCTCTCCAGCTCACACAGAGCCTGGGCACGCAGCGAGGTGAAACGAGATGACCCGACACACACACACTTACACAGAGAGACACAGAGAGAGAGAGAGAGAGAGAGAGAGAGAGAGAGAGAGAGGGGAAAAGAGAGGCTGGGGCCTGAATTTATGGGGGGAAGTGTAGTAAGACTTGGCGGTACCAAACGTGGAACAAATGCCGGCCCGGTTAGAAAACACCGTTCACCGGCACCATCCATCCATCATGGAGAGGGATGGGGGAAGAACACTCTAAATTTACTGGTGCTGGGCTCCACAGAAAAAGGATTGTTGGCCTTGGCCACAAAAGACATTGCTATGCTGGGTCAGGGCTGCCAATAACTAAGAGACCGTTTTGCTTTTTGTTTCAGCTAACTTTCAGTTAACTTGCTCTTAGGCTAGTCTGGGTGTGTGCTGACTGAACACGGCAGGGGATACTTGGACATCGCCTTTTGTATTACACTACATTTACATTTATGCATTTAGCAGACGATAAAGCGACTTACAAAAGAGGATTAGCAATCAAGCTAGAAGAAATCTTAGAACTAGGGGGCTTCCAGGCTGTGAGAGTACAGAAGTGGAGTCAAGTGCAGAATGAGATGGAGGCGGAGGGGGGCAGGTGTAGGGAAGTACAGGCAAAGTGCTAAGACGGGGGGTGCTCTCTGTCATTTCTGTTCTGTTATTGATCACAAAAATAGACTCCTGAAGCACGTACTGACTCTCAGTACTCTCATATTTTTCATAGTGTAATAGTATTTTTGTTGAAAAAAAGATGAAATCAGACATATTTTTTTCTCTGAAATAGTATGCAGATTATATGAACTTTTTGTATGTGTACAATGGCAGCAGGTCTCAACAGCAGTTCATCTTTCACACATTCTTAAGGCAGCAAACTCAGTCACCCCGAGAAACAGCAGCAGCAACAGTGTGTCCATGATCTATCACCCTACTGCCTTATCCCTCCCATGGAAGCATATTCAACACAAATACAGTCCATACCCCTCTCTCTTGGTGACGCAGACACACAAGAATGATTTGCCTCCCCTTCTCACTCTGTGATGATCACCATCATGAACGATACCAAGCTGAGAAAAAAGTCTGAAACAGAACTGCATGATCCATGTCATGTCCTTTGCCTCCTCTCTGGTTTGGCTGTTGGTTA
The DNA here is from genome assembly GCA_027481765.1 of Tenualosa thibaudeaui. Taxonomy (NCBI): domain Eukaryota; kingdom Metazoa; phylum Chordata; class Actinopteri; order Clupeiformes; family Clupeidae; genus Tenualosa; species Tenualosa thibaudeaui. The sequence continues at coordinate 2,727,140 of JAIFZK010000019.1, read as the reverse complement.
GCTGATTTATGCAACAGTGTTATATATTCCGTGGTTGAGAGTGAGGCAGTGATGACGGTGGTGATGCATGTATGGGATAGAGGTTGGGTTGAGCAGTCTGAGGTGAACTCCTTGACCCCCACCCACCCTGAGAGCTGCAGTCATGATGAAACTGTTCTGAGTATGCTTATAGCTTATCCTGTCACACTGATGGAGACTTGGATCACTGCTCCCACTCTGAGCCATGAAGAATCTCTAAAAACATGTTCTTCCTTCCTTTCTTTCCCTCTTTTCTTAGGATTTTTGTGGATGTACATGTTCAGACGAGACGTGGCAAGTGAGATTGTTTATGGTGTTTTACATTACGTTCCTTGTCGTGCCAGTGAGCTCTTCGTAGACTTTTTTTTTTAAAGGGGGGATGAATTTTCTCCGGGCTGTGCTTCGAGGAGGATAAACGCCTAACCTTTTTTTATTTCTCGGCTCTCCTGGGTCATCCCCCGCTGCCGGCAGTTATGCGTGTCCAACTGTGGGAAAATGCAAACATAATTTATAACAGGATCTCTGACCATTAGCCACACTTAAGAGGAGGTCTGCAACAGGGAAGAATCACATCACATCCACTGTACATTCTCTCCCTCTCTTCCAGTCTGTCTACTTCTCTCACTTACACTCCTTGTCCATGAAATTTATACTAGACATAGAGGAGACAAATAAAAGGGAAATGTTGCTGTTGTTGCATTCAAGTCATATTTTGGCCAAAAAAGAAACCTTGGTCCTCAAGTAACAGGTATTGTCAAGCTGGAATCTCAGCAGAGGAGTTATAGGCCAACAGATGTCCATTGAAAATTGAGAAATCTTGCCTTGGAAGTGATTTCTGTTGAAAAGAGATGATGCCATGTTTACTTTGAGAACCACGACAGGTGTATTGAGAACAGAAGAATCAGGAGAAAAGTGTCTCACACTCTTACGCACATTCTGCACACTGTTAGCACAGAGCTACTGCCAAAGTAAATGAGGACACCGAGATAGAGCACTTGACTTGATGGACTTCACTTTCTTTCTCCCCCTATTAAATCACAATGTTTGTGCATACCAAGGAACATACATCTGGTCTAGAAAGACAATGTGAGAAAAAACAGACATCAGGAAGTGGTGCTTAAACGTCCCATTCGTTTCAGACAGACCAGGGCATACCAGAAATAACAGGCCCTGATATAAATCTTTGTATTTGATCAGCTGGTAGCAGAAGAGGAGACAGACCAAGTGAAAGGGGAGGATCTTAAAATAAATCCCTCAACCCAAAAAAAGCCTTGAAGAAAAAAAAAGAAAAAGAAGAAGAAGCAGACAGTAAATGAATAAAGTTGGTGTGGGACAAGGAGAAGGTGTCCCTTTTCCCCTTGTCCCTTTTTTGTGTGTTGACCACAGCTGCCAAGGTCATTAAAGTTAACCAGAACAGCAGTGGCAGCAGCCGCAGCAATGGCAGCTGCCATGGCGACAGCAGCAACTTGGTCACTTAGACAGCAACAGCACAGGGTAAACAAGCCAGGCGACAGTTCTGCTGGAGGTCACATCAGGTGACACACAAAGACCATATACTTGTGTATATGTACACAAACACTCACACACATGCACACACACACGGACAAATACACAACTGTAACTAGGTAAGGGCTGTGTCTTCCTGTCCTTTCATGGTAAGGTGGAGCTCCGTGGTGACAAACTGTTACTCTCCAGGCACAATCGGTTGCGAAGGCCCTCGACTCCTTGAGTTAGCATCAGTCGGCAGCTAAAGAGGCTGGGAGGTCTGGAGTGGCAGGACCCAGCCAGCGCAATCTGTCCTCAGTCCTGCAGCGCTCCAGGAGGAAGCTCTGAGCTTTCATGTTCACGGCTAGCCAAAGTGAGACGGATCACAGTGACAGGCCACCTAGCACTCTGGGAGTCAAAAGCCAAACAAACCCAAGCAAGCTCACAGATTAAACAGTAAAACGAATTTGTCTGTGCCTCTGTTGTTTTCTTCTCCAACATGTGCAAATATGAGTGTGTGCTTACATCGCAGACTCTCACCAAGCAGAATGTGTTGCCATGTCATTGATTATAAATGTTTGAGAAAAAAAATACATTCATGTCATATAGTTAACATTAACTGCCGGTTCGCAAATTCAGACTATGTTGTACCAAATTTGCTCATTCTCCTCCCTACTGACAGAATGCAGGGATCTCGAACAACAGTGATGGAGTGGATTTACCCTGGACTTATTCTTTGCATACCATATACGTCTCTCTCATGGTGAAGGGTTCATCTGTAATGAGCTGCTCACACAGACATCAGTGAAGCAGCTCTAGAGAACTTAATTCTCCAGAAACCTCAATGTGACCCTCTGGAAGATCCACCCCTATTTATCCAGTCACAGCATTTCTTCTAACACGGTAGATTCACACTGGAAAGGTTTTATTAAGCCTGTAGGTTGGGTGCCTGTTGAAAGACATGCGAAAAAGCCATCCAAAACCATGTCTTATAGAATAGCCTGGTGTCACGGTCCACAGTTTTGCTTTCAAGGTTTTTGCTAGCGTTTTAAGAAACTGTGGGAGCCCAGCAGGTTAGGTCTGCATTTAATAATGAAGAATCACAGAACCCTCACTTTCCCAACAGAGATCCATCTCGTAGCTTAAAGATGACGAGAGAGAAAGAGAGGAGGGGGGGTTGAAGTAAAGAGAGAAGGTAAGGACAAACAAGAGACAGAGGAAGATGGGGTTAAAGAGAGAGGGAGACAGAAATAGAGAGAGGGTGAATCCTTCTTGACTGAGGTTTGACCGTCTGCTGGCCTAGCCATGATTGTCTCCCTAAGACAGATGAGATTACCCTTCCCTGAAGGCACTACAGGGCCACCACCAGAAAGAACACACAGAAAGAGAACTAAACTACACGAGGGGCAGAACGAGAGAGAGAGAGAGAGAGGGAGAGAGAGAGAGAAACACATACACATAAAAGTAAGGCAAAGACAGGGAGAAGGAAGAAGCTTAAAGACAGTCATCTCATCTCACCTCCTCTCCAAACTTTCTCTCTCTGGCTGTTAGAGATCAAACAAGGGCTTATATACACAAGTGGGACAACAAAGACAAGTGCACCTCTCACAGTCTATGGCAAGGTCTTCTCCCACATCACAGGAGCAGCCTTCTGCTTGAAATTAACCTCATTCTGGTTCCTGCTGCAGCTGTAACTTTAGGAGATGCTGCACAAAATGTTTTATTTTGTGAGTGTATTAAACTGACCAATCCAATCTGATGCAATGTTTTTAAGGTTTTAAAAATGTCAACTATTGAATGTCAACAATTGATTTGTTACCAGAGAAACCAGAGAGGATATAATTCAGGAGGGTTTGGGGAAGAGTCCTGTTTCAACATTTTTCAGATTTGGAAGAAATATTTTCATCATTTTGTGATTTAAATGTTATTCCAGCCAATCCCCATCCAAAAAATGTTGTTTTACCAACACTTGGCTGGAACTGTAGCCTAAATGCTTTCGCCAAATCTTTGGTGATGAAGAAATGCCAGTCTTTCATCGGACTTCTGTTCCAATAAGTGCGAGTTTGAAAACAGAACATTCGAGAAGCTTAACTAATACTGTTGACTGATTTAATAGAGGTGAATAGGTATGCTTTTAAGATCCCATTCCAAAGCTGAGAGGGAACTAAAACTGTTTCTTGCAGGTGTGGCATGACACTTCACCAGAGTGCCTCAGCAAACTACAGGAAATGAGGAAAGAAATGGCCCCGCCAGAGTCCACTGACTTCATCAAAGATGGTGGTCTTGCTCTTATCCTAATTCTCATCTCTCATCCCACCTCCACCGGTGCCAGTGGCTTTTACGGTTCAGAAAAAAAATAGGTCAATTTTCTAAGTGCTGTCTAATTTTCCAAAATAACCATTTCAGAAGACTCTATTGACTCAACAGGCGAGTTCGACTCAGGCGCCTTGAAGCTTTTTTGACCACAAACGCTCGCCTCGAATGGCTTCTTTGTGAGCATTTCATGCCGGATGAAGCAGGAGCAAAACACAGGGTATCTCCAGTCGCTGGGGCAGCACCTCCGAGACAGGGCTGGATCCAATCCTTCCCCTGGGCTCCCACTGTTGGCCTGAGAAGTGAGAGACGCTGGGTGGCTCCGCGGTGGAGCTTGCCCTGTCGACATCATCAGTGCAGAGACAACAGGAGTCTGTGCAAGTGTGTGTGTGGCTCAAAACATGATCTCACAGGAGACCACTGGGCCTGCTCTTGTCTGGCCCTATCTCATGTGAAAGGGCAGCAGATAGTGCACAGGAGACAGAGTGTCCAGCTTAGCCCAACAGTATCCCAAACCACTGCAAAAACCATGTGGGAATAACTCAGGCAAACACAAGTGACCTTAATAGTACTCTTAAATGCCTCTTCTCATCCGGGGTCTATACCATCTTATGGAAGGCATGAACTTCACTGTCTGCAAAACATATAGAGACAGGAAGAAGTTTGAGCAAAGCTCACTTTCAGATAGTGAGAGTAGGATGATAAAAGCTAGATAGACAGCTTTATGTCAGTCTGTGATGTTGTCATTAAAAATGTGATGGTATGTTCTGGAGGTTCCCCTTACACTTGCTGGCGGAGAACAGAGCAGAGAAAGGATGGAGGCAATTCGCTTGCATGTGATACAGCTGTTCTACTGTGAAGAAACATCTTACAGTCAAAGGCAGCTGACCAGATAAGATAAAGTCAACTGCCTTGATAGCTAGCCTCTCTTTACAGTGGAGAATGCATAAGTCAAACATCCCTTCTCATCTTCCCTTCCAATTCCTGTCTTCCCTGCTCACTCCAACTACGGGTAGCCCCGTTTTATTTTTAGCCAAACATCCATCCGGAGTACTTGAACTAACTCCAGTTTTTCATGCTCAATGTTTCAGCCGAGGCTGTCTTCTCACGAAAACCCTGTACACCCCGTGTCCATTAGTGGGGTGGGTCCTGCGTACCAGATGCGCAGACATGGAGCAGAGTGCGGTCCCAGCTCCATGACAGTTCATCGTCTGCCTTTGGAGAAGGAAAAGTGTGTTTGTTTTGGACGGACTATAGACAGACCTGCATCTGCCAGCGTCTCTGAGCAAGTGCTCTGGCAGCGTGCGGGTAGCTTGGGAAATCGAGATTGCGGGTGGAGAACCGTTTTCACGTTTCACTTTAGATTAGCAGCGGGTTTCCGAGAAACCTTTTCCACGCATGTTTTTCTTATCAGAAGTTAATTATTTTATTGTTACTTTAAACACCCCAGGATAGCTTGCGTTCTTGCTGTCTACGGCACATTTTATTTGATAAACCATGTTCTCAGGAACAGATGAGTTTAGATATTTTTGAGTCACATTAAAAAATTCCTGCTGCACAAGAAATTGTAAAAAGACCTTTTCTTTTTATTATTATTTATCTTTATTTAGTACGCCACATGAAAGCTTTTCTGTTGATATCTTGTCACTATAGGAACGGTGGAAAAATTCTGGTTGCCTCTGTTCAACTCCTGCTTTTAAATGATTTTTACTGTCTTGTTTCAGAAAATGGCCACTGCAAGTGAAGTTATTTGGATTTCCTGTGCTTACCCTGGGGTAATGGTTGCCACATGTTTCATTAAAGATATCTATCCGATCAGATGAAATCCACAAAAGCAGAAAGCCAAGCTAGGGTAACACAAAAGCAATAAATAAATAGCAGGGCATGATGATTATTTACAATAAACCCCCATTACTCCATCTAATCTGACTAAGGCCTCTGTTATCCTGTAAAAGTCATTAAAACAAGATAAGTGTGGAAATAAGTGATAACTGATTTACCGTACTTTTCATCTCAGGTAATCCAGTGCACTATTTCGATTTTGATAATCATTCAGTTTCCTTTTCAAACTGTTGTCCTATAGCCTAAATGGCACACAAAAGGAATTAGAAAACGGAAAGTGAGACTAAGTCTAAATGCCCCTAATATACATTCACAGAACTCATAATAAGAGAATACAGAGTTAAGGTGTCAATAGCCATTCTATGCCACTTTCCTTATGCTTCCCCTGAGATACAATGGGTAGTTTTTTTTTTGTTTGGTTTTGTTTTTTTTTTTAACCAACTGAATGTAAAAAACAGTGAAAGTAGTACAGGTATGAAACTGGGATGGGTTGACAAGGAGGGGAGGGTGAAATTAGTATGTGTTCCCTTGTTTTGTTGTAATCTAAGTAGGCCTATGTTATGGCTGATCAGTGATAAATTCATACACTCCAGTGTTTTAAATCCCACAAGAATGTAAAATGGTAGTAAATAAACAGTTACTTGCTGGAATGTCTGAATTTAGCCAGATATTGATTACATATAATAGTCCACAGAATGCTCCACAAAATAATATGTCTGAACATATAAACATTAAGTTTATTGTGGCTTATCTCGGTTAAATGGTAGATTACATCTAACAGATTGGTTCCCATAAACACCATTTTTTATAAGAAAGCTCTCTGTGTGTGCCCTTCTCCTCTGCCAAAAAGATAATGCTGTGATTTATGTGGTGTGAAAATTGTAGCTGCTGCAAGCTGCGAGCTAAACAACATGGAGATTTTTGTGCGGGTGGGTTTGCGGGGCAAAATAAACAGAGGATGAAGCCCATTAGGGGAGTCCATCCCCGTGACAAAACAAGAGCTGTGATTTCAGCACAGGCTGCGTCTCCCTTTGCTTGTTTTTCATTAGTTTTAGAGATTTACTGTTTGGGCTCATTTGTATGCTTTTCAACCAAACTCACACATACACACGCAAGCATGCATGCACACCCTTAGACACACACACACACAAAACATGCAGACAAACACACGCATGCATAGAGACTCAATGACATTCTTAGTCACGTACTTTTCCTTATTCCATCACATGGCTTTTAGTGTCTCCCAATCCTCTTTCCAGTAAGCAAACACTATTCTCTCTCCAACTAAATGAGGCGTCAGATTGTTTTTGGTACACACAGGAAAAGACATGATGGAGCCATGCAAGTACTTATGCACAGCAATCTAGCAGCCAGCCAACCAACCAATACAGTAAAACAACAGGCTGCAGCAAACCATGTACTACTTGTTAAATTACAACAACAGTGGGGAACAGAGACGACACCGGGATTGTCCAATCCTTCAAGGACACTGTTAACCTGCTAACTGAGTAATAAATGCACATACATTCAGAGCACAACTACATGGTGTCTAGTCTCATGACAGTCATGACAACTGTGGAACTTAAAGTTGCTTTCCCACATTAGCCAACAGTTCTTCGATTCTCTGCTTTGACTAGTTTGCAAGTACAGTTTATATGTGCCCACTGTTCACTTTTCTGCCTCTCTTGCTGAAATTTTACTATCCCTGTTATTGGCTGGCAAAGGCTTAGCCTCAGTTTGGTTATTTTCAAGTAAGCATGGCAATGTTTTTAGACCCTCATTATGTCTACTGTACGCTTTGGCAATGACTATATACGAATAGATTGCTTACAGCACACTTAAAAAAATAAGACCTCATCATTGTAAGAAGCCTGAATTTACACTCCTGGTTCAAACAGGTAGAAAGCAAAGGACACTGTCACAGAAAGCATAGCCAAGGCCCCAACCTCAATAGAAGTAAGCCTGCAGGTTTAGCATCTGCCTGCAGCAGACTTAAAAAAGAGGAAAAAGGCTTGCATTATCCTTGTTTTTTTACTGATGCATGCATATAGTATGACTTTCAAAAACGTAACCAGGAGGGAAACTGTTCACTGGACATCATCATTTTGACAATTCTCCCAATCATCAGTGGAAAGGTGCAGATTTGAAATTAGGGGCTTGAATTATGATCTCATACTCTCTCTTAAAGCCAACTAAGCTGGGTGTGCATGTATGCATGTGTGTGTGTTTCTGTATGTGAAAGGAAGAGAGATCCCCCTCCCCCCCCTGCCCTTAAGTATCCGAGACTTAAGTCCTGTCAGCACCTCGGTAGCACTGGAGTTAAGCTCCATGATAAGGCCTTTCATTACAGTCAGCTGCTGGGTCATGGGCTTCTCCCAAACAGCCCTATCAGTGGGGGAGTTGAGGCTATCCCAACGACAATCCATCTCCACTTGTTTAGCCGGGCCATTTGAAGGCTGTTCACCCTCAGCGAGCCAATTCTCTGCTCTTGACCCAAAACAGATCCCTGGCTAATGAGCTGCCCTGAAATATTATCCACAAATGCGTCCACACGATTATTAGACAAGATGCATTTGATCGGGGGGCGCCTCAACATGTTGAAATGGAATATCTTACTCTAAACCTGTTTTGATTATCATTTTATGTGCTGCCGATTTAGAAAAGGTAAAAAAAAAAACCTTTTAGCTCCCAGCAATTGAGAGGAACTCATATGACTCTGACAAAAAGAAAATGTTTATAATTCCTGTCACACTGCATTAGGGCCTTAAATTTGGGGAGTCAAAACTAGTAATCGACTCATTTAATTGTTTATAAGAAACACCATGGCCCTTTCTTGGGGGCAGGCGGGTGGGGGTGGGGGGGTTGTGGTTTTACAATAAGCTTTCATTTTCAGCTTCTGTGGCCAGCTTTGGACCTCATGACGTTGTGATGCAATGTGGATTTGAGCACTTTTATCTATATTCTTTGGGATTCTCTTAGCTAAGGCTAAAGTGGTCTTCTGTCACCGGTGTACATTTTCAGGCTTAAAGCTGAAGCACACTATTTGTAACTAACCATGAGTCTCTGAGGATGCTTGGGGCTTGACTAACTACATCTGACTGACCTCTCACCCATCCCCAACTGTTTTTCCCCTACCGTGGTCTTGTGCTCACTGGAGTCAGATAATTTAAAATAACTCCTCTGTCAATACAGTTCCTCTTTGATGTTGGATGTTCCTCCTCTGCTCCCTGGATATTGCTCATTCTGTTTGACAGGAGCTCTTTATCTGTTAGTTCACAGCAGAGCCCCACTTCATTTGTCTGCATGCTTGTGCCTCTGCCGATATGCCAGTGGGCTGCCAGCTCTGTTAGAAGAACCTCATCAATCCATTCTGATGGGAAATAGTTTCACATTAGTAAATAAGGGGTCATTCCGTGTCACCGTTAAACACAACCATCTTTTCCATGCCGTGCGGCGCTGCGCTAAGCTCACTCCCCTGCTTATGGACAGGCAGTGCACGAACACATTGGGCTGACACTGCAGTCATCATCCATCACACCATTCCACAGCTGAGCGGAGCCTATAGCTGAGGGAAGGGCTGAAGAGAGGGAGTGAAAAAGTCAAACAGGGTGGGGTGGGGTAAGTTAGAGAGTTGCATCAGGATGAAGGGAGAGAGGTTATTAAAGTCATTAGTTAAGTATTTCTCACTCTAACAATTTAGGATGGCTTGCAGGAGCGCATGGGGCGTCCCTGTCCATGACTTGTTGTATGGTTGTATAAGATCTAATACACGCAGAATCCTTTGAGTTGGACTGAGATTGTTGTCTAAATCTGCTATTTATTGCAACAGTTTCATTTGCCTGAGCTAGCTGCAGCCTTCTCTGTCTGGACAAGAGCAGTGTGACCCCAGTCCACTCTCATATGAGACTGATGGCTTAAGGAAAGAGATGGGGCAGGAGATTATTTGTAAGCAGATATTTGGTAAGATAGTGAGGTCGAACACCTGTCTTTTTCTGACACAGGACCATAAGAGTTCATACAATATTAGCTGTTCATGAGTCTGTACATAAATAGTGAAAGTAGATGTGTCATGCATGGTGTGTGTCATGTACTGTCAGATATTTTGGTTTTACAAACACAGGGAAATGATGTTACTGTTACTGTACAGGTCTGAATTGGAGTTTCTAATTTTGAATTGGAGTTTCTGATTGTAGAGGGACATCATTCACATGCTGTCACCATACTGAATACATTGTGTGTCATTCCATAATTACAAGTTCTATATCATGAATTTTTGTATTTAATGAAAAGTCTTATTGCTTTGCTCGCCGAACAACAAAACAAATTAACTCAGTAACTGAAAAAAAAATCATGACTGTCCAGGGTAGCTCCAGTTCTAAAATTCCAGACTTGCATAGGACATCAGTGGTTACTCCAGGGGTGCTGCTATAGTAGTTTTTGTAGTCTGAGAGCATCAGCTAAGCAACAGTGTAATATCACAGTGCTAGCTGGTGTATAAGAGACTAGCACCACATGACAGCGAAGTTCAAAATACAAGAGGTCTCATTACAAGGGAGTGCCACCCTCCCTTCCTCTAGACCACACACAAATGATCTTCTACTTACCCATGCCTCACGCACACCTTTGTAGCTGGATAAGAGCCACTGTTTGGATGTGCAGATTCACAACACAAGGTAGGATGGTCTCTGAACCACAACACTGGAGAAGACAGTATGTCAGAGAACACCACAACATTAAAGAAAGAGGTCCAACTCTTTGAGAGTGTCAAGTCAGCAGATGTCTTTAAGTTTGCATTGCTTTGTTTACTTCAAATGCTTGTGTTCTACTACATGACATAAATCAATTCGGACCACAAAGACATGCCATGACCACCCCAGAACAGCAATCACTGTGGTGAGTGAAAGAGTGGCATAGGCCATGACATAAAAGTTATGGGATGCTCTGGTGAAGATCAAACTTGAAATTTGTTGAGAGGTGGACGCAAGAAAGTCTCAGAGGTTTCACTACCATATTATAACTGAACTTTGCTCTTTAAATCCATAGAAAAAAGAGATACAATTAAAATATTTGGGAATGGAGCTGGTCTCTGAGATCTAGGCTAAAGATTAATATGTATGTATGTATGTATGTATGCACATTCATTTATTTTTATAATTTATTTTTTATATTTTTTTTTTTATTATTCTGCCAGCTCTAATCCTACCCACATGAACATGAAAATGAACAGAGACCATTCCATGTCATGGAATCTTCTAATGTTGCTGCAGACTGAAGGTGAGTGCAAACAGACTCTTCAAGGAAACTGAGGTGATTAGCCTATGTCACAACTTGCTGTCTGCACTTTACATTGATGTTAGCTATTAGCTGCCTGATAGCTACTGCTTCAATCAGGTTTAATTTCCGATCTCACTCAGAAAGGAACTCTTTGCCAGTACCTTAAAGTTTAATTTTTAACCCATTAAAGCAGCCTACATCACTAGGTCATCAACTTTTGTGTGATGTGGGGAACACTAACATGTGGCTCTCCCATCAAGACAATGTAAAGGGATTAGTAAGAAAACACATTCATTTAAAGTAATGTCTGTGACCTCTCTCAGTGTCTGGCAGAGAACTGGTTGAAACTATTCATGATTCAACTATGTCTAATCAATTGCAGTGACCTACTATTGATTTCAAGGCTGAGCAATTCTTGGTTGGCCTACCACCGGGACTTGAAAACAGTCTTGACACAGATGGAATAACGCAATGCCCCTGAGCATATCTGTGCATGGCACAGAACTATGTTTTATTCCTGCACTGTGAGAGTCTATCAAATCTTATCATATCAGCTCACCCAGCATTCTAACTTGGTGAAATCATCTTGTTTCATGCTGTCTGGATATAAAGAGCAGTTGTAACACAGATAATGAACTCAGAGCCCAAGCTAATGTTGGCTCTCATCCACCACCAGTCCTATAGATTCTGGGCAGGAACGGAAGACAAAAATCGTTTGAAATTACTTGGCTAACATCGATGCTAGTACGCCCTCTTCTGGAACTAACAATGCAGATCTCTCCTGTCTCCCTATATTTTACAACTGCACAGAAGCAACTGGTGAATTATATCGATAAGAAAACTTTTTTTCTGCCTGTACGAAGCACTTCTTATGACATGGTTGTGGTGTCATTTTAAATGATGGCATAGTTTATCCAGTTTTTTAAATGAAAACACATCCACAAGATGTGGACACTAAGTGGATTTAGAGAGCAGGCTAGGCTATCATGTGAAAATAAAAGTGCCGAATGAAGTATTAGATTAAATCAGAGTTATTAAGCAGTGGAATGGGAGTTCGTTATCCTAACAACTGATAGTACCTGAGAAGTTCTCCTGCTCATGTTTTCTCTCCAGTTTGTGAAGTGACGTATTTCCGGGTGCGCCGTGGGTGCTACACGTGGATCATTAGGGAACGTGTAAACGTGTATTTTGTATAAAAAAAATTGTTCTTTGAATTATTCTAAAGACACCGGCAACATGGTGAAAGCTAAATTTAAAGGGAAAAGTTCAGTAAATCCCTCGGCGTCAAGTAGCAATCCAGGTAAGAATATTAATTTTAGCCAACTAGCATGTTTAATGTAAACAGTGAGCTAACGCTAGTTTCAATGTGATGTTCGCTAGCTAGCGTTAGCTGACACAAGCCTTTCCAAATGATATCCCTGTCTGCGAACGCTAATCATTTGTGTATCGACATTATAAAGATCCTGTGAATGTAGCGTCACAGTTGATAGGCAGTTATCCTCTAAAAATGTGTAATGATTACTAACGTTAGCTTTGACTTTGATGCGTCGTTGATAATCAGTTGCGCAGTGCTTTTGCTGGTTGTACCGAGATAGTTGTCAACATGAGAATTTGTACACGCATGTCAAATAACATAATTATGTTGATTGCACATAATGGCAATAGTTGAATATTGTAATGAATGTTAGCTGTCGTAATGTACCAGCAAGACTATCTGCAACATACCTCACACTTCTCATTTTCTCCCTAGATCGGGCCAAAGGATCCGGAGGAAACAACATGAGGGACCGTGCCACTATTAAACGCCTGAATATGTACAGGCAAAAGCAGCGATGGTATGTAGTATGTGCAGTCATTTGAAGCCTTGTAAATTTTAAAGAAGCTCACAGCCATTTATGATGTATTCTTTTCCACGGGTAGTTTGAGAGAGATAGTAGTTACACCATCAAGGCCAGTAGAATTTGTCAACAAAATGTCATCCAAGGTAGATGGACAACTTTTTACCTCGTTATAATACTTTTCCACGCATTCTTCACTTATGGTTAGACTGTAGCAAGGCTTGGTGCAGAACACATGCAGCATGACAGTACTGAAAGTGCCACAGGTCCTTAGTTAGCCTAACTCAGAAGTCAGTGATGTTTGGTACAACTCCTGTCCTCTCCAATGTTTTTTACAGTAATAGCAGAGGAAAGGTGATTAAGCCCCTACAGTATCAGTCTACTGTGGCTCCAGGCACAGTTGCTCGAGTGGAGCCCAACATCAAATGGTTTGGTGAGTATGGGCGTCTTTCTCCTCTAAAGGAAATGCTAGCCATATCAGCACACAGGCAACTCCTGCTGAATTCATGCCACTTAGCCTAAATGCAAGTACTTGCAAACACTACCTTTACCTGTTTGTATGCCTGGATTTTGTGAAGGTTATACATATCACATGCTCTAGTCAGGTGATGTATAAATGCAAATTGAAACAATAGAAATCAGTTTAGAGATCAATTCATGATTTCCACAATCAAGTTTGGAGATCAATTCACGAGAGTGAAAAGGTAAATCTAAAACATTATATTCACGGTTTGCATTGTGTGTTTGAGGTTGTTTTACATTTGACATGTGAATTGTTGACTTGTATTTGAAATGGAGAAGTTGCCCAGCTGATGGAGCAGAGTTACTTTTAGAACATGTCAGTCTTATCAACAATTTATGTAACACTTTACTGATATCTGATATCAGGCAGTTAAGGTAAAGTTATTTCATCTTACAAAACTCATACTTGCTTTTTCATTGAATGATTAGGGGATAGTAGTCATGGTAGGATAATTTGGAGTATGAATGTTGTATTGTAACATTTATTTAATCTGTTTAGGTAATAATCATCAAGTCTTTAGACTGTGCAAAACAATGGATTTTATGTTCAAGATACCAATAACGATAATTTTCCTTCTTTGCCCAAAAGTACACTGATAAGACTTGCACATGTGTAAGTAATTTAGCCTTGTCAATCCTCTGCTCTAAATCACTCCTCTGCGGTGGTCCTCTTCCACACCAGCGAGCTAAACAGCCTATCTTTCTTTCCTTCCTTTCTTCTCTCTCTCTCTCTTTCTCTCTCTCTCTGCCCACCTTTCAGCCAACACGCGGGTAATCAAGCAGTCCTCTCTGCAGAAGTTCCAGGACGAGATGGGCGCAGTAGTGAAAGATCCTTACAGGGTGGTGATGAGACAGAGCAAACTACCCATGTCCCTCCTGCACGACCGCATCAAAGCCCACGTCAGTAAACACACACACACACACATAGCATGGCTACTTCACTCAATGCTTCATCTAAAATATGATGCCTTTCAGATGAACGTATGTAGATGATTACTTTCAGGTTCACAGCTGAAGTAAACAGGCCAGGGTTGAGGACAGGAACACCACTGGCTTTCATTGCTGATGTGAAAGGCTGAGCAGATTTTCTTTTTTGAAGAGATGAACTGGCTGTGAAGGCCGCCTTTGTCGCCCTGCATTAGACAGCACAACAATGATCTGAAAGCCTCTGTGTCTGCCATGCGCACAACAGCATAACAGCTGAAACCTCAGTTCGGCTGAGGTCCTGTATTTGCCAAACATGTTGTTGATTCCGGTTCAAAGTCTCCCATATGCCTCCCGATCCCCTCGCCACCACCCCATGTTAAATAGTTCCATACTAATGTAAGAACCTCTGGAGCGTCCAAGCCACTGTGATGAACAACTGACTGTTCCCTCAACTCACACACCCACCGCCTTCCTTCTATGTGTACATTCATTTATGTTATGATTGGTTATTATGTTCGCCAAGGAGATTTGGTTTCGTTCTGTCTGCTTGTTTTCCCAAAAGCAGAATGATTCAATAACTACAGTGAGACTTGGCAGAAAAGTATAGAAAAGAACTTTCTTTTCTTCTCTTGATTTTATGTCTCTCTGCTTCCAGTGCCACACACTTCAGTCTTGATGATGGTGTCTTTGCTACTTAGACACCAGAGTAAACAGCAGGACACTTCAGTCTTGATGATGGTGGTTTTGGTACTCAAACACCAGAGTAAACAGCAGGACACTTCAGTCTTGATGATGGTGTCTTTGGTACTCAAACACCAGAGTGAACAGCAGGACACTTCAGTCTTGATGATGGTGTCTTTCGTACTCAAACACCAGAGTAAACAGCAGGACTCAGCCTTTGCATCCACTTCCACACACTTTAGTCTTTATGATGGTGTCTTTGCTACTTAGAGTAAACTCAGCCTTTTCAGCCAGACTGGTTCATAGTGTTGTTTGTAGTGTATTTAACTGGAGAAAATTCATCACTATTCTTCATTAGTCATAAAGGGCCAGTCATCATGGATGTCCCTTCATATCCCTGTTTCTATGATCACTTCAATTTTTTTAATAGACATCTGTTAAAGTGTGGACTTTCTGTAAACAGTAAAACTAGTTTGTCTCCCAAGAAGTACACATCTTGAGCAAGTAAGATATGAAATGGTTGTGCCTCTGGATAGGCAATGAAAGCTATGGGCTGTATATTGTAATAGTGTGGCCCATAATGGTGTATAGCATTGGCAGAGCACATTGTGATTCAGTTCAGGCAGTGTTATTGATCCCAAGAAGGGCTGTTGTGCATGGCCTTTTCCTGACATGCTTTTTTTATTTTGCTCTTGTTTCTTATTTTGGTGCTCTGGTCCCTCTCTCAGTTTGTTGACGTCTGCCAGCTCCGAGTTCCACCCCTTCCAGTCACCGCCGTTTTTCCCAAAGATTCCCGTTTGCTGGCTTGGTGTGTGCACCAATGAAGCATCTGCTCCGTAGCCTCAGGCAAGAGTCAAGACAAGTGGAGTGCTGGGCTGAGTGAGGAGAGCTACAGATTAGCAGTGGTCAATGCAAAAACGTGCTAATGTCCCTAATAGGGCCCTTATTACCTCAGACATCAGCAGGGAAAGAGAGGCGAGGACACACAAATGCCTGGGTGGATGTCAAAAGGATGTCCACTGGTTTTAAGAATACAAGATCCAGAATCCCTGTGCAGATGGCCACAGTTTTTTCTGCAAGTCTTGAAATTGATCCACTTTGACAAGCTCTGGTAAATGTTAGAATCTTTTGCTTCTTTTGTTTGTTGCAACATGACTTTAACTGAAATCAAACCTGGAGTTGCCAAATAGCCTTGTATTGACTGTTCAGTTCCTCTAACAGGCTTCTCCAGGTTTATCACATACACACACTCATCCATAAGAAGCTGCTTCACTGAGGGAGATTTATTTTTGTTTATAGATGTGGAACCATATTTGCCTGAGCACATGGAGAGCTCATAAATCGTTGTTTTAACAGTTTTCTCTTAAAGGACGTTTTTTACACTTAAAGCCCTGTTATTTGGCAGTTTATGATTAAATACAGAAAACAGGCATTTAAGTGTTTAAAAATCCCTAACTTGTCAACTCCCAGAATAAGGTGAATGCTCTGTTGCTGTGGTTGACATTATTTCTCATGCACAAGCCTGCATGCAGTGACCTCCATGTTTGGCTGATGGGTGACAGGTCTGTGTTGGTAGGCACGTGCTGCGTGAGCAGTAAGGGGCAGCCATGGCGAATGCCAACGGCCTACAAATAACAAGTAACAGAATGCACTGCGGATAGACAAATTTGGATAAAAGCGTCTGCTAAATGCATACATGTTAATGTGATGTAAATGCAAATCTTTACACTGTTCGTGGTAGTGCCTAGGCCTGTGCTTTCCAAGGGTTTTGGTTGTTGGTAGTGACATTCCAGTGTTTCTGTTATTCAGTGGAGATGGATGCATTGAATATGTAACTCTGCATGTGAATTTCAAATGATAATGGATGTAGTAGGCCCTGGTAACCGAGGTCGAGAGTGATGTCCTCTGGACTTCTGTGTGGTCCAGAGGTTTAGGGGATACTTTTAGTACTTAATTTTGTGAAGTACTCTCAAAAAAAGTCCTTGAGTTGATGTCCATTATTTTTAAAATTTTCTCCCTAATAACTACTTTTAGCCCCAAAACTCTTTGTGAATATGGAGTTTTAGCTACTGTACCCCTGACTAAAATGTACTCCAAACCGCAGTATGAGTTGTATAGTTGCCTGACCTGCGTTAAGCTTTGATTGAACTAAACGGCTGCTACCCTCTGAGAGCTTCATCAAAAACTGCATTCCCCATCAAGCTGAACATCAATGCAACCACTAGCCAGTGCCCTGCTGAACGATCAGGGGCTCTGTTTTCCTTTGGGGATTCATCTACTTACCCCTGATCCCACCACCAGCCTTTCTAGTGGCTCCTAATGATCATTTATTTATTCATTGCAACAAACAGCGCTGTGTCTCACGACAGAAATGGGAACCTCATAAGAAAGTGTTTATTTTGAACTTCGCTTGAACTCTACACTGTTGCCGTAATGTGAAGCAGGCGAGTGAGCCTGTGTCCAGCCAGTGAGTCCATTCCAGACGGAATCTCTTGTCGTGTTTTGTTTGCTTTACCAGTGCGGCTCAGCACTGCTGACCTGCTTGAGCTCCACTGGCTCTACTGGGCTGGTTTGGTTCAGTTCGGTTTTCCAGCACTGGTCTGGTTCTGTCACACTTGACATGTCCTTACTGTTTTATCTCTGTTCACCCACTCATGTTATAGTTAGCAGGAGTATGTGTGACATCTGGGTCAAAATCTGAACAGGGCTATGATGGGAGCAGGCAGCTGATCACCTTACAATCTGTAGAAATAATCTAATCTTAAATAAGTGTCAAAGTGTAGCAGTGATGTAGATGTTCTCCTAATCCTCCCTGTGCCTTCACCTTACAGAACTCCAAGGTTCACATCCTGGACACAGAGACGTTTGAAACAACCTTTGGACCCAAAGCTCAACGTAAAAGGCCCAGCTTATTTGTGGAGGACATGCAGGACCTCGTCAAGCAGGCCCAGGCCTCTGCTCAAAGCTACAGCGCTGACAAGGATCGGGACTTAGTCACAGAGGACAGTGGCATCAGGTGAACATTCAAGCATGAATTCAGCAGTACAGGAGATTTCAGATATAAGCCAAGAGTCAATCATATAGCCATCAAAGACCACAACCTGACTGTTTACTGTACATTCCATACAGGAAAGCCTTTAGCAGATGTGATGGCATAACTTACTCTAATGGTTTGCTCAACATAACTTCATACCTTACATAGAAGTATACAGATGATGATGAGCACTGAAAGCCTTTGTTCTCTGAAAGGTTCAGCTGATAAATGGTTATCAGTGCTTGCCAGTATGCTGTTCCTGAGTACAGAAGTAGTCCAGAGTAGTAGCTTCAGAAGGCTTTCTCTACTGCCTATGTCTTGTCACCATGGTCGTTAATTAATTCTTGCCGTTGCTTCCAGAAATGAAGCTCGTGAGGAGATCTTCAAGAAGGGACAATCCAAGAGGATTTGGGGTGAACTGTATAAGGTAGCCAAACCCTGCTTGCTTTCAAGAGATGTTCCAGGGTAAATCGACCCACACGCCCTTTTGTTCAAGGTCACTGAGTGCCAGCTGAAAGGCAGCTAGTTCAAATGGTCAAGGGCAAGGAAACTCCATTTCAGTTTCTTTTATCTTGCCCTGCTCAGTTAGTGTTAGCTGGCGGTTTGAAAATTCAGTCTATGTTCTAGTTGTTCTTCCTGCTGACCACTTGGTGATCTTCAGCAACAGGGCTACTGGGTAATTTACCATGGCCCTATTCCCACATGGTACCTTTAAGATATTTTTCGCATTCTGTAACAAGAGAAGGTGAACAGGTTTGTCGGAACTTATACTTTCTTGAGGTGACCCCCAAACCGCTATGGCTTCCCTTCCACAGGTGATTGACTCCTCGGACGTCATCATCCAGGTGCTGGATGCTCGTGACCCCATTGGCACACGCTCGCAGAACATTGAGAGCTACCTGAAGAAGGAGAAGCCGTGGAAGCACCTCATCTTCGTGCTCAACAAGTGCGACCTCATCCCCACCTGGGTCACGGTGAGCAGCTTGTGCCATGCGTGTTAGCATGTGTAAGCCCAGCGCAACGAAGATGGAAAGCAAATGAAGCACCACTTGTTTCTCCTCTGGTTTGCGTGTCTACCTCTCAAACACACCACCTATGTTTTCGTGTGTGTGTGTGTGTGTGTGTGCGCGCCTGTGCGTGCGTGTGTGTGTGTGTGTGTGTGTGCATGCAGAAAGAAAACGGGGTCACCAAACAGAAAGCTAACTGCCTTGTTCCACAAGTTTTGTTTATGGGCTTCAGATCACCACACCAAAGCCAGTGTGTATTTGTTTTGTCTTGTTTTGTTTGGGAGTCGTGTGCCAGGTACCTTTGTACACTTTGTGGAAGCTTGCTTTGTTCGCATAAACCATGTTCAAATGGAAATCTCTTGTCAAGTTGTTCCCCTGGTGCGTTTTTGCCTGTTCTGGTCCGTTTACCACCAGAGATATTTATCTTTGCCTGATTTCATGGCAGAAGTGTGTGTTTGCGTGTGTGTGCATGCGTGGGTGTGTTTCTGTGTGTCCGTGCGTGTGTATCAGTACAGCGTGTGCATGCCATAGAGCACTGCAGATCTGAATGGATGTGGTGTCAGTAGACTGGCCCTGGGTAATATAATAAAAGCCTGTTACTCAGGCTTACAGTGAGGAGTGTTTCAGGCAGAGCTTTGAGAGAATGCAACAAATTTGAATTGACACTAATTTGGCAGTTGCAATCTGCCTTTGTCTGTCTTTCAGAGATGGATAGGGCTAGCTAGTGTTATCACTTCATTGGGATAGACACACCTAGTCATAACTGATAAAGAACAGCTTGTTTTGATTTTGATATGTGTGTGTGTGTGTGTGTGTGTCATTTTGTGTCTACTTTTCTGTTTTTCTTTTCTGGGTTTCGGTATGTTTTTGTGAAGGGTGAGATGCACTCACACATGTCTGTGTCTGTCCTACAGAAGCGCTGGGTGGCCGTGCTGTCCCAGGATTACCCCACGTTGGCCTTCCATGCGAGCCTCACCAACTCCTTTGGCAAGGGCTCCCTCATCCAACTCCTCCGGCAGTTTGGCAAGGTACACACCTCTGACGCCCTCACACTGGACCGACCCTTTATTTTAGCTCCTATAGTGTGTGTGTGTGTGTGTGGGTGGTCAAATTTGAGGCAGGCCACTTGGTGGATCACTGTAGTCTTTAATCATGATGCTGGAGACAAGTTACCCACACAAAACCTACACATATATATAAATATGTGGGTGTGTGTATATATGTATGTACATATACATACATACATACATACATACATACATACATGAGTGGCTTGCTTCATGCAACACCCTTGGAAGTGTTGGGGTGTGTGTGTGTGTATGCCTTTTGTTTCATGGTGTGTGCTTCCAAGTTCTGAAGTGCAAAAGAGTAAGTGATCAATCTGAAACACATACTCCCTCTCACACATACATACATACACACACCCACACACACAAACACACAAATGCAGCTCTTTTGTCATGGTTGAGGCCAGGGCAAAAGAAGCTGTCCACATGGTGATTCACAGACAGGCACTGCCCCGATGTCTTCCCCTGATGCCCCAGCAACACCCTTCCTTCACAGACTTTGCTCCCTGACAACACATCTGCAATCGGTCGGTCAGCCTCTATTTTTAGGACCTGGGCCGTAAACAAGCTAGAATTGGAAGCCCCAGAAAGAGCATGCAAACCTGGACAAATAAATTTAGTTGATGGTTATACTACTGATATACCCTTTTTTAGTTGAGCAAGGCCCCGGAATACTGAAATTATTATGGCGGAGTTGTAAATCTAAACCATAATGACTTTGAAGGGTGTTGCGTGAAGCGAACCGCTATTTTCTCCTTTCAAAATGTTCAGCAGACCACCAGAACTAATGCTACGTCTCGTGTTGAACTTGGAGAGCCTGCTAGAAGATAATGTGGCGTCAGAGTCATTTTGTGGTGTTGTGCAACGACTGAAGAAGAGACATAGTGTTTTTGAATCTTCTGTACCAGCCAGTGTGTTGGTTTACCATTGTACTTGAAGATTTGCTGATTTGGAAGAAAGTACAACTGGGGCTTTTGTAACAGGCTTGCATGTTTGATTTTAAGTCCGTCTATTTTTTTAGTTTGGCTTTTTGAATGTACAGAGAGTGAAGGTGCAGTCTATTCCTGTCCATTAGTTTTTAATGTCTCATGCTTGCCCTTGCAGGTCCACACAGACAAAAAGCAGATCAGTGTTGGTTTCATTGGTTACCCCAATGTTGGAAAGAGCTCAATCATCAACACCCTGCGCTCCAAGAAAGTGTGTAGCGTGGCGCCTCTCGCTGGCGAGACCAAGGTAAGGACCTCTACTGCCGCTTTCTCACCTCGGCCTTAGCTTCACCCATCAGGCAAATTCTGAACGCCTTGTACTTTTTCACTGAATGGGGTGTGTTCAAGTGTTCTACAAGAAAATGACTTGCAATGTGTTCAACACTCTCCCCCACCCCCCAACATTGACAGAGGTAATTTATTTGTCTGGCATTTTTCGTGAGAATCACTCTTTGTGGTTCATTATAATAGGCCTGGCTTCTTGCTCCCCAACATGCATTTAATGGTGCCTATTATGTTCCAAACTTCAGGTTTCTTAAGGACACTCATGCGTGTGGAGCTGCAGCGTTTATTTCTTTCTTTTTGTCTCTGTCACAAGGCCATGTCTCATTCCATTTACTGAAGTTATTTGTAATATTGGATCAATGGTTTCCCCTATTTATTATCATGGCCCATCGCTATGTTGAAAATGACACTGAGCCCTCATTCCCAAAATTCGGATTGGTAGTATATAATTCATTGTGAAATTATCCCGGTCTGGAGTCATGTGTGGCCGAGCCGTCTTGGACAGCTTTGACTCAAGTGTGTTTTGGTGGAGGCCGTGAACCTCCTGCAGCTATCCAGCAGGCCTTTTTGGCCCTAAACAAATGCATTTGTGTGTTTGTGTCAAAACACCCCCCCCCCCCCCCCCCATCCCCACTCTTTTCCCCTCTCTCTCCTCTCTGCCATTTCCTCTGGTTGTACAAACAGGCTGGTTGTTCTGAGAGTATGGCAAGGCTGGTGATGACTTTTTCTAAAAGCCAGATTAAACAACAGCCATCCCTCCACATTTGGGTAGCCTTTGCCATTCCAAAGTGCTGGATAATGTTTTATTTATTTATTTATTTATTTTCTTTTCCCCCAACCCCCTCCACTCACATGATGTCTCATGATGTGATTTCCCCTCTATCTGGATGTGTCCTGAACAACATGTGAGACTTCCAGTTCCAGAGTTTGCCACTTACATTGTGAATGTGTGCCTTCTCCCTTGCAGGTTTGGCAGTACATTACCCTAATGAGACGCATTTTCCTCATTGACTGCCCAGGTGTTGTGTATCCCTCAGAGGACAGTGAAACTGACATTGTTCTCAAAGGCGTGGTAAGTTTTGTTGTTGTTTAGTTCTTTTCTTTCTTTTTATTTTCACCACCTGACCACTTCCAAACAAGTCTGTCGTCATTGTACAAACAAGTGTTCACTATTGAACGGGATCTCACATTCTCCTCTTGCCAGGTTCAAGTTGAGAAGATCCGCAACCCAGAGGACCACATTGGCGCAGTGCTGGAGAGGGCCAAGGCCGAGTACATCCAGAAGACCTACCGAATTCCGTCTTGGACGTCCGCCGAGGATTTCTTGGAAAAGCTTGCATTCCGCACAGGAAAACTCCTTAAGGTCTGGCCTCCAGAAGCGCAACCCAAAATGCGTAGAACTTCCATAGATGTGTGTGTGTGTTTGAGCGTGTGCTTGTTTATCTAGCTTCACAAGTAAACAGGCTCGATGAATCACGTCCGGGCCTGCTGGGTGGAAACGGGCCGGGTCATGCCAGCAGGAGCTGGTGGAATGAGTGAGTCAGCCACATGAACCTTTCCCCGCACACTTCTGGGCCGGGCCGGCTCGGACAAGGCCTGGCCCCTGTCCTCCGCCAGCAGCAGCAGCAGTCACAGCCACAGCAGCAGCAGAACTCGCTCCGCTGGTCACAGCTCTCGGGAACCAGCAGGCCCTGGCTTAATGAGACCCATACAGCTAGAAACCAACAAAGGAAGCATTTCACCAGATCCCAGTGCAAGGGGGGAAAGTGCTGCTCAGGAGAGGATGACCACACTGGGGTCATCATCCGGAGCCAGCGATGACGTTTGAGGCCACCTCATTAGATTGAGTCTGGTTTATTTGAAAGGGGGAACAAGTTGTTTTGGTTAATGAGTGAATTTAGATCATGCTCTCTGAGGCTTCCGTTGGGTTAGGAAATGTGTTTTAAATTTAGCCTGTGTGTGTTTGTGCGTATGTTTGTGTGTGTGTGCGTGCGTGTGTCCTCGTGGGCATGTCTTTGATTGTTACAGGGTGGTGAGCCTGACCTTCCGACCGTGGCCAAGATGGTTTTAAATGACTGGCAGCGGGGGCGCATTCCTTTCTTCGTGAAGCCCCCTGGCATGAATACAGACGAGGAGGTGAGCAAACAGGCAAAGGGCCTTGGACTTCAGCCAGAATCTCAGCACTTGCAAATTTACTGTTCTCTTCTGCCACCTTCTGGTAAAATGCAGGAACTGTGTTTCAGTGTTTTGCATCAAGTTAACCCCTTTTGTGTGTACATGAATCGAGAATAATGTGTCTATGAATAATATTGTGACCCTTTATGAAGCAATGCTTAGAAGGTTTGCAGCCTCGCTACCTGGGTCTAGAAGAATCATGTCTCCTGTTATAGATTTAAGTCGAGTTCTTTGTTTGTTTCCATCCCAGATGCAAGCCCCAGTGGCTGTGGAGAGCACTGCTGAGGAGGCCGAGCAGGCCGTGAGTGAGGAGGAGGCGCAGGCCCAGGCCACAGCCTCGTCCTCCGACCAGGAGGCTCAGGAGCTGCAGCGCCACAAACAGGAGCATGTGAACCAGCTCCTGGCTGGCATTCGACAGAACTTCGGCAAGATCAATGTGGCGCCCGAGTTCAGCGAGGAGGACCTGGTGCCCGTGGAGATGCCTGACCTCCCCAACAGCGAGTGTGGGGACGATGATGAGGAGGAGGAAGAGGAGGGTAGTGAGGAAGGTGATTATGGCAAGGAAGAAGAGGGAGAAGAGAAGGAGGATGAAGAGAAACCAGCGGAGGAAGGCCCCGCATCTAACGCTGGGCGCTCAAAGACCAGGAGTGCACGGGAGGTGAACAAGGAGCTGGATGAGAAGATTGCCAAGTTAAAGCATTTCCTGGACCGGGCAAAGTCCAAGCACTTCTCGGCTATCCGGTCAGTCTGCCATGCCCCCCCCCCCCTTTGAAATGCAGCATTGTTTGCCAGGAGTTCATGACTGAGTGAGTGAGTGAGTCAGTGAAATGGGGGGCCTCCTGAGGTTAACTTGTGCCTCTCTCCAGATTCTTGGCTATGGGCAAAACCTGGCCTCTCTTCCTGATTTGCCTCTGACACATGGGCTTGATTTATGCCGCTGTCTTTGTGTGTTTGTGTGTTTGTATGTTCTCATGTCGTTCTCATTTCACATCATGTCTTGGCCAAGGGCTGGCCTCAAACACTGAGGCTTTGTTTGATTTGTGTAGGTCTTCCCTCCTGTGGCCAAAGACCCACTTACTAACCCACCCATCTAACCAACCCCCCACCCCCCCTAAACATTTGGTAGCGGGTAGCTGAAAATGTGAGTAATGTTTTCTCCTTCTGGTCTTTTTATAGGATCCCAAAAGGTCTTTCAGAGAAGGTACTTGCAGACATGAAGGCAAAGGAGACAGCAGCAAATAAATCCAAACGTACAAAAGGTAACCACCTCATCTGAGGATTTTTTTTCCCTTTTTCTTCAGCATACCAAACAGTCAACAAGAGGTGACTACAACCTTCTTCGTGTGATGTGTGAAGTTTGTGAAAATTCCTTGACCAAAAATAGACAAAAGTTGAGAATAAAAAGTTAATTTGCATTCAGACAGCCCTGTACAAGTTGCTTTCATTTTACCCTCCCCATGGTAGATGGTTTAATCTATTTTTCATAGCAAGCATACACCATTAATAACAAGTAGAGGTGACCAAAAGAAAAGTGTCACCAATTGCAATTCAAAAACGAATAGTTCCGTTCCTTGATTGTGATTGGCTGGATCCTATTTGATGCAATACTAAGACCAATTGCAACTTTTCATGTTGAGTACATTTCATATTACTGTGCCATTTCTGCCCAGCAATGCTGTTCCATTACTGTGCCCTGCTCCCCTGTTCCATTACTGTGCCCTGCTCCCCTGTTCCATTACTGTGCCCCTCAATGCTGTTCCATTACTGTGCCTCTCAATGCTGTTCCATTACTGTGCCTCTCAATGCTGTTCCATTACTGTGCCTCTCAATGCTGTTCCATTACTGTGCCTCTCAATGCTGTTCCATTACTGTGTCTCTCAATGCTGTTCCATTACTGTGTCTCTCAATGCTGTTCCATTACTGTGCCTCTCAATGCTGTTCCATTACTGTGACCCTCAATGCTGTGTCTTTTCTCCTTTTCTTTTGTGTTCTGTCCATTGAAGCTCCTTAGTTGTTTCTAAAAACACAGGAACTTATAGCCTTATGGGGCTTGTTGCGTAATCAGTACCAATGAAGAATACCATTACTTGCCTTTAGATGAAATTCATCTATCATATCTATCATTTTGTACACTGGCCAGTGTTGAATCTGTTTTATATTTTAGTATGCCGTCTGGCTGTCTGTGTGCAAACTGCAGCACTCATATCTTCACAAAAAGGTGTAGCTTGCCCAAATTCACAAATTTAGTTTCACATCTCAACATTGTGAGAACATTCACTTTCAGTGGAGGTCGGCAGCACAGTCCAAATGTACTTCTAGTCTATTAAGTAATATAAAGTCTAATGCTGTTCAAGCTGTTACATGAAATAATAACAATTTGTCACTCGGCCAGTGTCACATTTTTTGTGATTCACATTCAGTGGTATTTCAAGAAATTTGTTAGTGTATCCTAATTTGCAAATATTTACTTCTCCGCTTTGCTTAGGTAACAGCCAAAGTTGCACCTTAGCTCTTTGTCGTGTCCTCCTAGCAGCTGTTTTGATAAGAGAATATAATAGGTGCTGCCAAGCCCTTCAGAAGTGCATTTCCAGTGGCTCCTCATGAATTTTATTGGCATGCCCACACTAGTGTAGTTTCAGTGGTACTTAATGTGGATATGGGCCTAAAGACGCATTATGGAGGTAACATTAGTTTACCAGTACAATTTTTTTTTTTTTTTTTTTTAATGTAACATAATTGATCCCAGACTGGTTGTGGTGTTGCTGTTTTGGGCGTGTCTATGGTAATGATAGTCTCAGTCTCAGTTTTCTTAATGTTCTCTTTATCCTGCTAATCGTCATCCTCACCATCTCTTGCGCAGGCATGACGCACGTGGGCAGAAAGAGGAAGGCTGAGGAAGATGAAGAGCCAGAGACGAGGCGAAAGAAGCTCACATCTAAAGAGGTTTGGTCTGGCCTGTTCATCTTTCTGGATTTACACCACAGATGGATGAGTGCTTCTAAGATGGCGTTCCTGCTGTTTTTCATGTCAAATCACTTGCATTTGTCTTGTCTTTCCATAACTGTTTTTTTCCCCCACTGTCTGTCTATGCAGAAGCGAAGGGTGGAACGTTCCCAGAAGACGAAGAAAGTTGGAGTGCGGTACTATGATACGCATAATGTCAAGAACAAGAACAAAAACAGAAAAACACCCACAGAGAGCAAGAAAGCCAAGCGTTCCAAGCGATAAGCACCTGGGCTCCTCCAATCAGATTTTTCAATGGACATTTTGTGCAAGTTTATGGCTGGAGGTGGTAATTCTGTTGATGAAATTAAGAGTCTGATGTGTCTGTCATCGGAACAGGCTAAACTTGCCTGAATTCACCCACCGTCCATGGTGAAAGTGATGGTGTCCTACTAGTTGCTGCTGTCTTAAAACCACATTGTTCTGTACAGAACGTCAGAAGGTTCTTAACTATATAATGCAGTCATTCTGCTGCATGTCAACCAGTGATCTGTCAGTGTGTTGTACACTGGAGTGGCTTGTCTCTCTGCATCTGATTAAAATAAAGAAGCACAGAGGCAAACAGACTTTTAAGTGTCCTTTACTGCAAAAAAAGATTTTGGCTGTGGAAGTGTACATTTTCATATGAACAGTTTTAGAACAGTTTTATTTTGCACAGCTTCATTTAAGCGTATTTTCAATGCACAGCATAGGGATTATTTCTTTGGTGCGATGATGCCTTCCAGCTGGGCCTGTGAACACAGGAAAAGCACGTACAGATATTTCCGATTAAAGTATCACAGCCTTCTACTAGTGTGTGATAGGGGTGATAATGTAATTATGTAATTGATAATATTCAGATCAATCTAAGGAAATGATTCCCTGGCAACTGGATTACATCACACTCCTTTATGCAAATGCATTTTGTTTCAGGCCAACAGCAGGTTAATTTGCTGAGACTATTAGAGTGCTGAATTTAGTAGAGAAACTGTCAGTCTCATTCACAGATTGCAAGAGAACAAAGGAAAAAAACTGTCCTACAATGTCTGAAATGTGATGCATACACACACACACACACACAATTATTTCCCAAACTCTTTTCTCAAAATAGACTTGTTGGCAAATTACGTATTTTCCCAGTATGGTTCTTTCCCTGGAATTGAATGTGACTTTGCTTTACTAATTGACTGGCATTCACAATTAGACACTGTCACACCATCACTGCTGGAGAAAACAAAATGATGTCTTAATACACATTCAACTTGTCAACTGTGTAAGCATCCTTGTATGCATCTGTTCAATAAGGATCTTCAGAAGAGCAAGTCCACCTCTTCTGTTAAGAGAGAGACTGTCTGAGGTTCCATCACTGATGGCAACCTACCTTGAGCTGTTGATTGGTGCGCTTGAGGAATTGCAGCTCCTCCGTGTGTTTCTTTTCCTCCACCTGCCGCCGCTCCGCCTCCCTCTTCTCAATGGCCTCACACTTGGCCTTCTGCTCATTCACCTGACGCTCAAGGTCCCGCTGCTCCATCTCAAGGCTTGCGATCTACACAGGAAGACAACACTTTCTTAGACTTGATTTGATCCCATGGTCAATTTTTCAGTGATTCCAGAGATTATGTAATTTTGCAGTTTTAAAATCATGCTTCCAATTGCAATGGCAACTGTTGAGGTTAATTCCTTTAGCTCTCTGGATACCAGATGGCTTTATATTCCCACACCCACCTTCTTCTCCATGTCAGACTTGCCCTGCTCTGCCTGCAGGGCCTTGCGCATGCCGAAAGCCACACTGCTCTCATACAGTGTCTGGTAAGCAGCAATAGTCATGCGGATCTCGTCTCGAACCCGCAAGAGTAGTAGGCCCCTCTCAGAGCAGTTAATTGTCACCTGCCTGATCAGTTCATCTACAGGAACCAGATAGGTACAGACTCAACAGATACCAAACATGAGTGTTTTGTAAGCACAGCACCCCCCCCCCACACACACACACCCCTCCCCCCACCCCTTCCATCTCTCACATCAAGACATACAGTCACTCCCAAATAAATCTATTCTCTTGAAGAAACAACATGGCCAGACAAGATGAGATGCTTAGATCCTGACGTCCTACCGAAGCACTGTGTGTAGAGCTCCCTGCGAACAGGGCAGATGCCTGTCTCCCTAGCCTGCCTCTGTTGCAGCCTCAGGTCCAGCTGTTCTTGCAGGTGCACCACATCCATGCGGGTGCAGGGTGTGCTGGCCACCTGCTGCACCCACAGCTGGTTGTTCTCCATCCATTCCCTGCAAGGCACAACCCACATGGGCACAGCAGACACACAGAGAGGCCATGGATGTGTGAAAACATGGGCAGAGATAAAAATGAGGTATGTGCAGGAGCCCAGAAGTAATGCTTTCAGATCATCTAGGAGGTGATGCACTTGTCTGGCACAGGTCTTGGTTTACTAAGGTCTGAGTGAAAATAAACAACTGTCTTAGGCTAATCTAACTACAAGTGCCTAGCACAAACATAAAATACAACCATCTAGTCAACTATGCAATTGTTTTAAGCAAAGCCAAAGTAGGCATGGATTATTACCTAGGTGGAAGGATGGAATTAAGGATTTCTTCTGTTTGTTGCTTATTGGCATCAGTCGTAGGGGTCTTCGGTTTAGGTGGAGGAGGAACTGGACCTGTGACAACCTGTTGCTGAGGACTGACTTTCAGGGGACGCGCCTAATTTTAACAAATTGTAAAAGTTAGACATTTCACGTTTTATGTAGGCAGGTTGTATGACATGGTGTATTGATTATGTCAAGAGTTCATATAGGTATGGTAGGTAGGACCATTTCTGATAAGTACATTTAGTGCACCAAGATAATAGACTAGAAGGTCAGAGGTATATTTTGTTGCGGTAGGAGTAGGCTACGTTTGTGTGCTGGAAGCAGTTAGCTGCAATAGGTGCAATAGGTAACAAGTTATGTAATCCAATCTAATCTAAAATAGCCTAATCTAAAATGCTTGTGGTCGTTAGGTGAAATATTATGGCTAGCCTGAAAAGCTAAAATGGAAGTTTACCTTTGGCGACTTCTTTTCTGTGTTCTTGCTCACCAAAACTGGGTTGTCATATTTCACCAGCGAGTCGGCCGGGGGTATCATTATAATAAACTGATTTGACTGCTTCACAGGAAATAAAGATAACCAAGTAGCATAAGAAGCGAAGATTAATACATTGTATCGGTATGTGTCTGTTAGCTCGCTGCCTACTCCCTACCTGTTTACGGTTGCCATGACCACAATGATTGTATTGCTCGGTAAGATCTCCTTAAAAACAAGTGACAGACTCAGATTAGCTTACAACATACATATTTTATTGCAGGATGTATGATGCGATTGTTTCAGCAAAACTCAGTTTTTAAGATAAAGCAGCCTATTTTTTATTCGTGGAAAGAACGATGCGCGCGTGGTTCTGATATGTTTGGCTCTATTTAATCAAACCTAATGAAATAAAATTTGCTCATGGATCTGTCATACTATGCACGAGTTATCCAGTGCCCAAATAAATAAATATATTAATAAATTAACTGACACAGTTGATCCTTTGACATTAGTTTGTGTCATGGTCTGTGAACATTTACCGTGACATTTGATGGGCATTTACCATGACATTTACCCATTTACCATCAGTTTACCACTAGGTGGCTACATTACGCACAGAGTATGACGTACGTACGCATGCGACTTCAGCATCTGACGTAGCACGCACTGGCACTTGTTTTGTGTTTTTAGGCTTCCGGTTGTTTACAAGTTTTCTTTTAATATTATTCAAATTGATGAATAATGGCAATGCATGCGAAAGCTACCCCTCCACAGATCCCAGATACACGCAAAGAACTTACAGAATTACTGAAGAGAAAACAGGAGCTTGCGGTAAAAGAGACTCACAGACTCACATTTTCTGGTCAACAATAACAAAAGCGTGTGGCTTTGTTAGTGTCAGCTAACTATGCTAGCTAGTTACGTTTCTGTCTTGCTGAGTTTGGATTGTATTGCCCTCAAGGCGTAATTACACTGTATTTATTAAGTGTTAATAATTGATGCCGTACGCTCATATTTAACACAGGGCTTTCCAGATATGTCGTTGGGTGTTACCCTTTGCCATGTGTAACATTTTAGTAGCTAGCTAAGATTAGCTATCATGCCTATTGTTAGAATGCAATTTCACACGTGCTGATTTATTTAAGTAACGCAGCGTTACATTAAAAAGTGAGGTGTGCGGTTTTACTAATCTAACTATACTGTGCTTAGGTTTTACGATGTACCTAGTCAAGGCCTTGCCCAACGCTAGCTCTTATTTCCATCGTGTGTGCAGGTGTTCGTTGGGGGCGTGTCGTGTCTATAATGCAATTTGTCCATCTTTTCATGCGACTCGCTCATTGGCGAAATTGTCATGAAATTTCGGGGTATTCCACTAGAAGGCTAAATTGCATGTTGTTTCTGTTCTAGGAAACATTAGCAAATCTGGAGAGGCAGATCTATGCATTTGAAGGAAGCTACTTGGAAGATACACAGATGTATGGGAATATAATCCGTGGATGGGATCGCTATCTCACCAACCAAAAGTAAAATTCTTTAAATCTGCTTACATCGGCCGGTCAGTAAATGAACATACAAAAATCGTCATGATCACAGTGATCTTAACTCTTTGCTATGCAACCCATGTTTTACAGGAACACAAACAGCAAAAATGACAGACGAAACCGCAAATTTAAAGAGGCAGAGCGCCTTTTTAGCAAGTCATCAGTCACTTCTGTTGCTGTAAGTCACACTGTGTTTAATGTAACTCAGTAAATTCACTTATCTGTAGCTGTTAGTGACTGTAGCCAAACAATTCTCCTTTGAAATAAGCCTGTGTGTGTCTCTGTCTGTGTGTACGTACATGCAGGCTGTCAGTGCAATGGCAGGAGTTCAAGACCAGCTTGTAGAGAAACGTAAGTACTCCCTTGATGAACTGTAGACTTCATATACAAAAAAAAAAAAATCATTGCACACTTGAGAGTATATCACTGTAATATCTATTTTATATGTGCTGTTTGTAGAGGAACCAGGCAGTGGCTCAGAGAGTGATGGGTCTCCAGACTCTCAAAACCAGGAGAATGAGCCTAGTCCAGAGGAACCAGAGGAGTCTGAGGGTGCAGCCCACAGCGGGAAACCCCAGAAATCCCTCTCCTCGTCCACTGGAGGACACCAAGGTGGACACAAGAAGCGCAAAAATAAGAACCGCCATAGGTTGGTGTCCACCCATCCCCCCCACACACACAGTCACACCACAACAACTATGTTTATTCTGTGTCTTATTCATGCGCAGAATAAGGTCTGTATTCTGGTTAAAGCAAGATTGCAAAGAGGGGGTCTGAGACAAGAATATTCCAGTATACATAGCAGTGAATATTGAGGATTTAAACACTAGCGGGCTGCGAAGTAACTGCAATATACTGCACTTTATTGCAAAAACGTCAATAAATGGCAAGTTGTGTGCCATTATACTTTTTTTAAATTTGCTTGATTAAGGCGTTGACAGGAACTAGTATTCCAGTAAATACAATATACAATATATCCATAAATATAATCATAAATATATATTTTATATGCCAGAGGGTTCATTCAGAAACCAGATTATGATCAAATTCAGAATATGACAGAATATCGGAATGAGGAGTTGACATGACTCGCAACCCAATGAGGAGTTTACATGACTCGCATCCCAAATATTCTCACTATTCCAGTTAGAACAGCAATATGCACTGCATGGTGCACTGCACTGCATGGTTGTTTGAGTGAGACACTCTGGCTGTACAATGCTGAGACAAGTTAGCCTTAGATGCAGTTAGATGGCCTTGCTGATGAAGCTCTTGGAGTTTATGTATTGTGTGTGTCACAGGTCTCACATGCAAGGAGGAGTTGTTTTGCCCAGTAACAAATAAATCTTGAATGACCTCTTACTGGATGATCAGTGAATGTATTTGCTGAACACAATACCAAGGCAGTTTGAATAATAGTTTTTTGCCCTGTTTTCTTTAAGTCTCTCCATGTGTCCTGGCCTTTCCTGTGTACTGCTTAATTTGAATTAAAGAGAATATGGCTGCATATCTGCCAGTTCAGTGTAGAATGGTTCTAGAATGACTCTAGAAATCCAGACGTACTGCTTTGAATTTGCTCTGCAGGTCCATCATGGCCACGTCCCCTAGCCATCCTAGCCATGTCCCAGAATCCCAGGCACCCTGGGCGGGCTTAACACAATGACAACAGAGCAGCGCTGTTGAATCAGTTTTGGTAAACATTACAACAAAGATGCTCAGATGCTTGGTTGTTGCACTATCCAATTTTGCACAGATGATTTTTGATATGTATCCTGTGGTGCAGTCCGTTGGTGCTGCCCCATGTATAACATCTTCCTGGATCTCAGTCGGGTTACCAGGCTATCGACTGATGGGGAGCCTAGATTTAGTCTTTGCTGAATGAGGGCAGTTATACAAAAAGCTCGAGTACGAGTACAAGTACAAGCAGTGGGATGCACTGAGCTCATAAGCCTTTAGCATCTAATCAGTAATGTGTTGTCTTCTCTCCTCTGCTGCTCTCAGTCCCAGTGGCATGAATGACTATGACTTTGAGTAAGTGTGTGGAGGTGTTGGTAGATAAGTGTCTGCATGCTGCATGTTATGTGCCTTTGCAGCTCCATTCAACTTCCTCTCTGCCTGACTCCATAAAAGCCCCAGCTTGACTCATTCCATGTTTCTGTTGTTTTCTTTTTGTCCTTTGTCTTTTTGTCTTTTGTTATATATATTATGATAGTCCTCAACATCTCCATTTCATGACAAATGCAGGTCTTTGTGCTGAAAGAGTATTAAGACTTTCAACCCAGTCTGAATTTGTTGTTTGATTTAACCAGTTTTTATGTCATGCTTATAGTGATTACCCAGAATGGGACATGTTGAGACCGCACTTCCCATTTCTCCATCCCAGCTGTTTTCTGTTCATTGACTGATTTTTTAAAAATATGCTGTTTAAAAAAGGTTTTTTTATGTATTCACAGGATGGACATGAAGATCAACAAAAAACCTCGCGCTGTAAGTAACACTTAAACAGTGTTTGGTAACAGAATTAATTAATTAATTAATTAATTAATTAATTAATTAAGGTAACAGTAAAGGTAAGGTTTTATTACTTCACCATGGTTTACACTATCCATGGACTCTCCATGTTCGGTTGTGTTCCTGCTGTTCTGAGTTCAGTCTGAAGTGGCCTCTTTTTGTGTGTTCTATTTTCTCAGCAGGACTTCTAGGCCTCGGGAGAGAACACCGGTTTGCATGTAGAAAAAGAAAACATGAAGGTTTCATGCCAGGCTGTGTGGAACTTAGCTGGAACAAGCGGATGGACTGTATGACCTCTGTGATGATGTAAACAGACAATAACTAACCCTCTGTGAAGTAGGCTAGACCTGTTTCAGGAGGGATAAAAAAAATCCCCCCCCCCAAACACACACACACACACACACACACACATACACGCTTACAGAATATATAGGTCATGTTTGTCACGTGTCAGAACTTTCTGTGAGCCTCATGCCATGAGGGAAAACCTTGGATCCACTGTGGCCAGCTGGTCCTCATCTGCCTCTCTGTAATAGACAGGTTGTGACTTTGAGTGCTGGTCCTCATCTGCCTCTCTGTAATAGACAGGTTCTGACTTTGAGTGCTGGTCATGTTTATGGTTCTCACACAAAGCTCCGGAATAGCTGACTCCTTACTTTTTAGTAGTGTTCTTTCTGTACTGCTATTATTTGTAGAAACCTGGTCAATGTAGGCGTGGGCTAGGGTCTTTAAAAGCCATTTTGGGTAGTTGTAAATTCAAGATGCAGGGTACTTGAAGCAGCTTAAGTATGAAATTAACTTTAACTGCCTTTTTCAAGCACTCCAGAGATTCCCAGACTCGGTTACTGTCAGGCCAGTTTTGTCCATTTAGTTTTTAACTCTTAATTTCTTTTTATATGTATCTTGTTGATGATTGAAATTTCAACACAAGCTTTTTGTACCTAATTTCTGTGAAGATTTACAGATCATGAAAGATAATAAAGTTTCTTTTATATAGTATTATTCATCTGAAGTGTCCTCCAACATCTTGTCAATATAGGCTGTGGTTCAGGACCTCATTCATATGACGGTTGACAATGTGACGGCTAATTGTCAGTCATGACCATAGTCATTGTGTTCTGTAATATGGTTTGACACAAGTTCAACTGGGCATTTGTGAAGGTCAAACTTATCCACCAGAGGGCACTACATACCACACTTTAAGGTTACCTGATCAGGCCCTGACATCTTAATTGTTCAAATTTCAACCTATTTCAACACTGATCTCTCCTGCATTTTCCTCTTACCCTCTCCTCTTGAAGAGTTTGGTTCCAAAAGGCTACAAGGCCATTTTTGTAAATTATTCAAAAGTCATGATTTTTAATTATGTATCTCTGTAAATATACATATATACATATAAACATAACCTCAGTTATGTTGATTTTGTTATGTAAAAATAAATCAAGTAAAAGCAAACCAAATGTAGACTCAGTGATGTATCTGAAATTCAAAACAAAAAAATATTTGTGAAAATTCATTAAAGTGATGGATTTAGCGTTTTGGAACCACATTCTTCACTTGTTTATCCTTTGAGAAATATGAAGCCTTCACTACAATTAGATGGGGAGTTTTTTGTCATTCCCTTTTGAGCCCACCCTTAATGTCAAAATGTCTATAAAATCATCACCTTCTCATCAAGTCTGTGATAGATAGCTTTCATCAGTCTTATTTGACACATGACTTACATACTCTGGAAGGGCTATAACTTACTGTCTCTCTTAATCTTACAAAATAATAACTTGCTGTAGTCAACAGTATACAGAAGTTAGCCTTTACCAATCTCTCTCACTTCCAGTACTGCACAGGTGTAGATGTACTGTATGATGATAGAAGAAGGTTCTAATGCTGATGGATAGGTTTTGATTCAGACCATCAACCAAAGCAGGTGTGTTTGTGTGCATATGAGTCTGTGCTTGACCAGGAAGATGCACACAGTGTGTGTATGTTGGGCCTGGTTGCTAAGACTCTTTGCTGTTTATACTGCTCCTGAGAAAGGGTAAACAGTGGCAAATCAGCTGATAAATAATCCGAGTCGTACATCATATTCCTGACCATTTGTGGAGGAGCTACCCTGAGGTTCAGTTCTATACACAGGACACGTTGGCAGGAGACCAACAGTCTAGGGAGCATCCCTCATAGGCCTGCATGGTCCTGTGACAAACCTGAGGAAGACCTTAACCCTGGTAAAGGCTGAGAGAATGAGTGTCTCTTGCTAGGAGATCTAACAAATAACTCAGAGTTAAACCAGGTTTGGCCCCAAACATACTCAGGATGACCTGTGACATTAAGTGTGTTGGGTTTGATTCAGAGGTCTCTTTTTGATGCATTTTTTTTTTTGAGGGTGTTTGCATCCCATCCATATATGTTTAGAGGTTCTCATGTTTGTGTGTGAGTGAGAGAGAGAGGAGAGAGAAACAGAAGAGAAACTGAAGAATGCTGCAAGAAGCTTATTTGAGGCATGCCAACAAATAGCTAACTCACCAGTAAAAACTTTCGATGAGCTGCTTTTTTCCTTGTTTTTTTTTTTTTATTTTATATTATGTGTCATTTTCCCCAATTTATGCACAGAATAGGCTGACAGACACAATTTCACTGCATTTTTAAACTGAATAATGTCCTGCATGTGACAATAAACTTTTGTTGTATCCTTGGATCCATTTCTTAAGAGGAGGGTATTTTTTTCTCAGGAAGTTTTCTATGAACATGGTATAGTAATAAACCTTGTTAACTCAGTAAGTGAACCTCCCGATGTGAGGGTCTGTTGATGTTGAGCTTCTGGGAGGTTTGTCACTTACTCTGTTAGCCAAAATTCTCGGAATACCCCCCTTAGATAATATTCTCAAACATGCACCTCAATGTGTTTACAGCGGTGCAGAGCCCATGGCTCCTAATTGTTGTAAATAAAGCAAGGCCACTAATTAAACATCCTTCAGTTTAGATGGTGTGACCATGAAGCATTTTGTTGATTGTAGTCTAGCTTCACTTCTCTTCATCTTGTATGATGACTGCTAGACACTCTTAAGGAATTTGCAAAAGAATGTCTCGAATGCAGCTTTGATATGCACCAGATGAAACATTTAAGAATTCTGAGGGCTAACGAAGTATACTGAATTTGTTTGATCTTGAGTTGTCTTGGGTAAATAAAAGAGTGTGCCGTTTTGGGGAAAACAAGTGTTTCTGAGAATTAGCCTGACATTTTTAAACATAACTCAATTTGTGACTGCACACTAGGACACTTAGTGTTAGCCCAATGCAATTTGGCACCAATTATGTATTTTTATGATGTCTTTCAACAACTAGGCTAGATTATGTTTGTGGTACCAGGCCGCAGTCCAAGTGCATGCATGTGTGTGTTAGTGCATATCTGCAGAGAGGGTAAAAGCAGAGAGAGAGGCACAAATGTTTGTAATACTCCGTGTTCTGTTTTTGCAAGGGGAACGTAGGAAAATCCCTATTTATAAAGACAGAGTTCGCACTTATAAGTGTGACATTCGCACTTATGCAGACTGGAACTATTTACGTTTGTTCCCATTGTAACATCCAAAAGATTCAACCAAAGATTCTAGAGCAGAGTGCTATAGTGCTATAATCTTTGTTGTCATTGATTAAAACAAAAACAATACTTGAACATTCTATTTTATTCCCAGAATTCTACCTTTTTAGAAGGCCAAGCTAGTTAGTCTGCAGTGCATGTCCATTTGAGTTCTGTGCTGTGGGGTGCTTAGGAAGTGGTAGCAGAGAGAAAGAGAGAGAGAGAGAGAGACAGATGAGTAAGGGAACAGGCCATGATGGATGATGGGGGTGTCTCCTCCTCCAGCTGCAGTAGCCAACCCAGCTGTGTCACACAGGTGACGACACCCGAGCGCACCTGGAGATTCCTGCGTGCTGCCTGACATCAGGTGTCTGACTCCTTCAATCAGGAACAAACCCAGAGGAGCACGGCCAAGAATTCCCCAGGTGATTGTTCCTTTAATCATGCTTCCCAGAACATGGGATAGGTCTCTGTTAAAGCAACCAAAGAGAGAGCGAGCGAGAGAGAGAGAGACAAAAGTAAAAAAGCTCATACATGAATCATGCTCACTTGTTTTTTAATGCTCCAGCAGTGTTTGCCAAAAGGGTTTGGTCTTGCGGTCGTCACACGAGGTGATTTATTGGTGCTCTTGTGGTTTCTGCTGCCCGGCCAACTTCAGAGAGCAGAGCCCTTGCATCTTAGCCCCCACAACATCATTGGCCCTTCAAGAGACTGAGAGGCAGCATCTTGTTCTGTCTCTGCCTTAAGCAAATCCCCCTGACCTCAGCACAGACAACACCAAAAGGGGTAAGTCGGGTGCCAAGCCACAAGCATCACCTCCAAATCTCTCCCATCAAACATCGGGGTTCCTGCATGTCATTTTATGTCTCAGGAAGAGTAAGTGGCGTTGGAAAGTATTGCCCTGATCATACATGACAGGGAACAAGAGCTACAGACAAGATGGATGAGGACCTGATGATGTGGTACAACCAGCGTACTGGCACTCCACCATTTTTGTAGGGGGGCAGGGATAGGCACGTTCACAAGGATCTGGTTACAACACACTGCAGCTCTCCACTAGTGGTTTAGGCAATCATGCAGTGTTACTCTCGAGACTGCTAGCAGAAATGCTTGCAACATTTGCTATTTAATGCATTTTGGACTCTTTTAATAAAAATTTTATTTGCATTACTATTTGTTTGTAATACTCTTGTTTAGTAATAATTGTAGACATTCTGTCTCCTGAAATTCTCATTACATACATTAGTTTTAGTATTTTTTTTGCACAATTACAGTTCAGAAAGTGATGGATCAAAGATGGAAAGAAAAAAGAGGTGAGTTGGTTTAGGATTGGGTTTAGCTGGACTGGATCTTGGTTTTTGCTACTTTAGCCGCCATTGTCCCTAGTTTTTTACCATGACAGGCGCAACTCCCCTCCACCTTTGGACACCCAGGATAAACCACATGCTACCAGAGGACCAAACGGAGGCTGTGTGGAATTAGGAGTAAACCGTAGGAATGTTCCATCCCTCTCTGTTACCCCACAGTACCCGCCAAGCTCCTGCCACGTTTCACCCAAGGCTTTGCAGTAACACTCAGCATTGTCTGTTTTGTTTTGGCTTTTCATTCAAGTGCCCCCCCCCCCTCCTTTTTTCCTTCATAACTCACTGGTGATTTAAGTGAGCTGAGCTGTCTTGCTTGGTAGTTTTGATTGTTTTTTGCAGTATGTAATTATCTCTGAGATGTAGTGGAGAAGCACACTGTCCACTGCACTTTCACTGATTGAGCTGGGCACATTTTGCTGGTTTATCACCAAAGCTTGTAATGCAAGTTTTCCCCAAATAGGCTTTTCTTATCAAGAGAGGAGTAATGAGGAATTGTCATCAGACTGTCAGGTCAACATTACTGAAGAAAACCACCAATATGATTTTACTCACAACTCCTCTCCTGGTAAGAAGTATGTTAAAGCTTTATTCACGTTCGCATAACACTAATGCTCATGAATGCACAGAAATACAGGAATGGATTTGGATTTGAATGGATTTGAATGGAATCTTGCTGACATTTGATACTAAAAATAGGTGTGATACAAAATAGGTGTGAATGACAGAGGGTTCTAGTTCTAGTTCCTTCTAGTTAATAGTGTGGATGAGTGGTGATGAATCGTGACCTTATCTTCAGCACAGTACAGTAGCAGTGTGTCTTGGCAGCTGTGTATATGTCTGTGTGTCTGGTTGTTTATCCTGCATCACTGCCGTATCTCTGCCGTCAGGGTTGATTGAGTGGTTTTGGCTCTACTTCACCAGGTGAGTCACTTGAAAGAGTACCAGACAGGTTTGGGTCATGAGTCACTTGAATGCACTCACACTCACGAACACACACACTCTCTCTCTTCCTCTCACATCCTGTGGCTTTATTGAGAAATGGGCTTAGGCGTGAACAGGGTGCCAGGTTAGCGGGTGAGTGTGTGTTTTTACTCCAGCGCGAACACTTGCACACTTCCGCTGTGGAAGCAAGTGAGCCCTCATCATCCATCCAATGGACATGACACCTCCTGGCCAAGAGGGGGTGAATGAACTGCATTCCAGAAACCCAGTGTAATGGCAAGAGAGTGTTCACTTCCTGCTAGCAAAATGGAAAAATGACTGAATGGTCTGTGAAATGCACCCACTTGGGCTGAAAACACACATCTCATGACCAAACCTCTCTTGAGAAAGTACCCCTTGACAGAAGGAAGAATTTCATTTCAAACTTGACAGCTGTAAGGTAGAGGTCATAGTAATTCTACTAGTTTAAGCTAGGTCTTATATTGTTCTTAGGTGATGTTGTAACATAAAGAAACGTAAAGAACCCCCCCCCCCTCCCATACACACACACCCCTCCCATACACACACACCCCTCTAGCCCCTCCCCCAGAATTTTTGTCCTGGCTAGGTTTCCACCACAGGCCAGTAGTAAGTTCTGCCCAAACACTTTATTTAGTGTCCCTTAGTTGTTCAGAACATCCCAAGACTTGCTAGGATACATGACATGAAGATCTTTCTAAACAGTCTTTGCTACCTCTCCTCCTATATGTTTGGGATGTCTAAATGGCTCTGGTGTACTTTAAGCTGACACTTATGAGTGTCACGTTATGCTCTGGAAGGTGAACCAAGTTTAACTTGAAACAGCAGTTTTACTTGAAGACTACCCTGACCTTCCTACACTAAAACCTAAAAATACATTTAAAGCCTGGGGATCAAGGGACATCATATATGTATAAAGAGCATTTGGTGTAGCAGCAGACTCTTTTTATAGCCAAGTGGTACAGCTGGGGTAGAGAGGGTGACAGGTGAGCCGGGTCAAGTGGTGTGTGTGCAAGGGGGTCAGAAGGCAGTGAAATGCCTCATTCCAACCCTATACCCCGCCCGAGCCCAACCCCTGCCATACCACCTTCCACGGCCCCACATGCACGGCCTGTTGCCAAGGCTCGGTTCATGGCTTGCTGTTTCACGGTTGGCTTAATGGCAGTGACACAATGTAAAACCGTGCCCTGGCACTGACTAAACTGACTAATCTCCCTCTTGTCTTACGGTGCTCTTGTCTAGACTTCTTCCTGACACTAGCTGGGCCACATCGTAAAAACACCAGCTGCCAGTGAAGTGATAAGATTTCGGTCTACGAGTCATGGGTGATTGGCTATCAGACAGTGTGGGTAATGGGAAACCCTCACTGTAACTCTACTCGACTATGGTTGAACACAGCTCTCCTGAGGCTCCTCTGAGGGTTATACTGTAGCCACAGCTTGTGATTTTCACACTGGGAAACACTGTTACCCTACTGTCCAGACTCAATGATGATATTATGGTCATTTTATGGACATATTATGGACATTTTTAGATGTGCTAATTTTGTACATTACATAGTTTCGAGTAACCAAATAGTGAGAGAAAAATGGGCTCCAATACATTCTAAATGGCAACGTGATTCCTCTCATTTCAGGATGACCCTCAGTCCTGCTGTCCACTGAAATCTGACAAAGACATCCTTTACCAGGAGATCAAACAAGATTATCCACTTGGAGTGTGAAATGAAGAATGAATCGCACCCATTATGCAAAAGCACTGAAACTAAAACCTGGGGCTACATCTTCTAGAGATCTTCTTGTTTACTCTCCAGACACAGTCTCCCTGGGCTTAATGGAAGGTTTAAAGGGGATTTCAGGATAGTGCACCCAAATCACTCAACTGAACATTATGCAGAGCTCTGGAGAAAAGTTTAAATACAAAGTATTTGTCTTTACACAGTTACATCTAATCTTCTGCATTTCTGTACGTTACGGCATGTCAGAGTGTTCCAATGTATCTCTTTATCTGTGTGGGAGGAAGAGGATCAGCAGAGGAAGGACTCTTGGCTAAGTGTCTTGAGGATTGGTGCATCATTTGAGACTGAAGTTGACATGCGGAAACAACGATAGGCCCTTGATTGACAGCTCACATGGGAGCGGTAGAGGAACGGCTTCCTGTGGGCCCGGCCTGATGATCACACAGCACGAACCAGCCGCAAGCCGGACTCCTTCCAATCCTCCCTCTCCTGGTTCATTGACTCATTCAGTTAGACTTTATAGCAGGGATAATGACTTTATGCAATAAAAACCGATGGAAGGGAATGTGTCTTCTGTGTGTACTTTATGATTGTGGAACAATAAAAGACAAGATTATATTTCAATCAAGTCTTGTCAATGTCTGTAAATTAACTTTATATGTATCCCCAACACTAAACTGCGACTGATTATTTGTATTTATTTTTTAGGAGGTTGTTATTATAAGCTTAAGTAGACTTAACACATCCACTGTGTTAAGTCTGAATCCAGAGAATGGACATTCACACAAACACTCACAGGGAAAGGAGCTGTTATCAGTGAGCATTTTTTTTATAGGGCTCAATAAACCCTGGGCACTCAGCAGCAAGGCGACCACAGTCTAACAGAGCAACACAAACAAAACAACTGCACGCCCACCATCAGAGAAGCACACAAATGTAATTTCCCATTTGGCCTGTTTAGAGATCTTTAGCCTTTTTTTTATAAATAAATAAAGAATACTTTTGCATGCAAAAGTCCAGCATGTCTTGCAATGTTCTGGCAAAACCTCTGTGAGAAACTGTTAATGGATTCCATAAGCCACATAAAAAAAAAAAAATCTTTTGTGTCCTTGTCTTTCCAAGATAATGTTTGCCAAGCACGTGATAACAAGGCAGGAATGAGTGAAGAAGGCTAAACAAGGCAGCAACATCATTTTTATTTTTATTTTTGCAACTTGTTTTCTCTGGAGTGTATTGGCGCATGTTTGTGTCTGTGCACATGTGCATGTGTGTGTGTGATGTTTGTATGCGTGTTTGTGTGTGTGTGTGATATTTGTGTGTGATGTTTCCTTGTTTTCCTTGGTTTGAAGCTGGGTTCTGGCCACACTCGTGGTGCTGTGAGGAGATG
Organism: Tenualosa thibaudeaui; assembly: GCA_027481765.1. Lineage (NCBI taxonomy): Eukaryota > Metazoa > Chordata > Actinopteri > Clupeiformes > Clupeidae > Tenualosa > Tenualosa thibaudeaui. The sequence continues at coordinate 2,684,557 of JAIFZK010000019.1, read as the reverse complement.
CATCTGGGTAACGTCTGCAGTGTGTTTTGACTAGAGACGTTTGAGAGGACAATGTAACCCAGTCAGGCATTGCATCCCGACTCCCCAACCACATCAGCACAGTTTACACTGCAGGCTGATATACAGGGAAGCTCTGGAGCACAGCACACTGCAAGAGCCAGCTCTGCACTATAGATCAGCCTCTCTGGCAGATGCAAGGAAAATACCTCCATACATCAGCACTCTGTATCCACAGTGCATTTAGACAGTATTTCTTCAATGTCTAAGGCAATACAAAGCACTCTGTTTTGGGTGCAACGTTTAGTTTATACATTTTTCCTTCATAGATATAGATCAGAAGTCACGTTTTTCACAGGATGTGGAACAAACACACTTGTGGATGTCATGGCAGTAGCATTGGGAGTTTGTCTGTGACCAGTTCATTCTCAGATTTTCCTTACGTACCAAAGAGTATGGATTATTTTTAGTGTTATTATTACCCTCAGTGATCTTTCAGACTTCAATCATTTAATTAAATTCAATTAAATTTATTATTTTCACCACATAAAGACTATAAAGATACAACAAAGTGTTACAAGTAATTGTGGTCCACATTAGGACTTTTAAGGGCTAAGTGGATTTGGTTGTTGACGTTGGAGTATGCTAAATCAGCTTTTTCTCAAGGACCACTTGAGGAGTGTGTGTTAATGTGAAGCTAATGTTATCATATCACGCAATGGACATGCACGCACACACACATGTATACACACACACTGGTGGTGCGTCACACACAGATGTTGCTAAACGGTTCCTCGAGCAGCGAGATTAGCACACAGACCTGCTCTGCTTTCTGAGGGCCAAGTCAGCTGGATCATGTCAGCTCTGGCTCATGGCCCTTCCTGTGGTCCCCAAGGTCCTCTCCAGGGCCATCACCTCAGGGGTCCAACCCATCAAACACAGCCTCTGGCTGGGTGCACTCCAGGCAGAATGGATCTCAGTGTGACCGTGACATCCATATTTCACTTACCCATTTGTGTTCAGCAGACACCTCCTGAAGTAGTCCAAATCAAGTACAAATACATTCAGCGGCGTGTTGAAAACTGTCTACACAGCCTATAACCTTTGTGCACAAAGATGTCCATAAGCAGGAACACACAGGAGGATAAACACACATGTGGACAAACCTGTGACTATGTGAACTGTGCTCAGTGTTTCACAGGAACAGGTAAATTCACCTCTGCAGTCTGAACTTTCATCTGCCCTGCACTGCAACAGAATGAGGGAGAGAGAGAGAGAGAGAGAGAGAGAGAGAGAGAGGGAGCTCCCTCTCGCACCCACCCCAAACCAGAGGGCTGAGCGTAGAGTTGACCCCCAGCAAAAAAGTGCCTCCAGATGTTCACACACTCCTTCTCTCTCTCTCTCTCCCTCCTTCCCTCGCTCCCTCCCTCTTCAAAGCTCTCCCACACTCCATCGATGCCTCCGCTGACTGCTCCCCCCCCCCCCGGCCCAACACCACCCCCATCTGCACTGAGGAGCGTTTCCATTTCCTTTTTTGGTGAAAACTTCGAAAGCATCGGCGGGGATGGGAGGAAGACCTTCACCGGCAAAGAGTGGGGGAGTGAGTCTGGCTGTAGGTTGTTTGGGAGGCCCATATGTGTCAGGAAGGCAGGGAAACTGCAAACTCAGCATGTGTGTGTGCTACGCAACACACACACACACACACTAACATACATTTACACAAGAATGGATGCGTGTGAGAAATGAATTACATAAATAAATTAATAACAATAAAACAGAACAACACAACAACCTGAACACATCAGAAATACAAGTCAATATAGTCATAAAAAAATTTATTAACAAATTACATCAATGACAGATAAGGTCTGGCCAATCTCTCTCACCCTACTTTCAACATAACATTATCAGTTCTTTTCATTATCACATTAGCCATCTCTAACTTGCCAGCATCAAGCATTAGCATCATATCTCATTCATTAAGTGATTAAAACTAATATTATTTTCAATAACAAAATAACAATTGTCATAATTGTTCAGGCAAGCAACGAGAGGATTAGGAGCATGCATACCATCTTGTTGACACATTGCAGTAAACGTTGCAAGGGACTAGCCCATTCATTCGGAGCAACTGTAGCTCTCATAGAAGTAGTAAATAAAGATTAAGACAGAGAGGAAACAAACAAACAAACAAATAAACAAACATAAAAACTGATGATACACCATTGGTTAGAAAAAAAGTGTTGAAACAACACAAAAGGAAATATATTGTAGCTCTCTGAGGATACAAAAGTGGTTTGTGTGCACTGCATTCATACATACAGTAAATTATATATGCTTCTGTGGATTGATTTCATGTGGATATTAGCACTGGTTATGCGTAGGATTATTTGATCCATAGTGCAAATACATGGATATCTGTGCCATGGATACATGTGTCAGCGTCTTTCTTTTCAAACGACACCACTGAACATGCATGGCAAAGTAGCAAAAGTTCCTTTTTGGCATGAGTGAGTGTGTTTTATACTTTGGCGTGTGATTTAAGAATTTTATCTTGTTGTTTAATGTCATGGAATCCCAACCCCCCCCAACACACACTCCATTTCAAAAGATACCTTATTTATGCTAAGATTTAAATAAGGAAGTGTAACACGGTTGAGAAATACAAAAAAACAATAGTTGTCAATACAGAGCAAAGACAGAAACACTAGCAGTTCATTCACATAATGCAAAACAAACCAAGGAAAAGTGCTCTGACCCTACAACTTCCAGAGAATCTCTCACACAAACATGTGTACATATTTCAAACATCCTGTGTGGTTGTTCACCAAACTATCAATTACATGATGCATTCACCCAAAAGGAGGCCAATGATATTCAGACATAGCTGGCATTCCATTCTATGGTTTGCTGTAACATAATATGTGCACATTACACTTGTCATGGGACCTTTGTTTCAAAGAGCCTCTTTTCTGTGACTGCAACAAACTTCCACCCTAAGTTCCTTGAAGCCCTGGCTTGAAATGTGAGCTGCAGGGAGAAAGAGCCTGAGTTTACCTCTTCAGTGCTCTGACAAGATGGATGCCCTGTGAAATGTGTGTGTGTTGTCTACAGTGTAGCTGTTGCACTCTGTGGAGAGGAGTGAACGTGTGTGACCTAGGTTTTTTTGACTTGTCCGTCTTTTGTTGTCATTCCTAGTCTGAAGGAGGAAGCGGTCTGCAAGTGGCATTTGGTCAGTTTGGTCAGAGTTTCAAAGCAAACGTGGACAAGCAGTGTGATGATGACAGTCTAGACCTACACATAACTCGCAGAGTTAATACACTCCCAATAAATGCACTAAAAGGAAATTAAATTTTTCTTTTTTTTGCAATAAAACTTTTTTGTTTTTAAGGCTGCTGTCTCCCAAAGAGTCTGTCTTCCATGTTATTGCTGTTGGTGTGTGGAATGCTTGAGAGAGGCTGCATCTGTGATTTATCAGCCAAAGAACACACACTGCTCCTTTGTTTGGGAGGGGATGAGGCGCATGGGTGAGGGTTCAGGGTTTGAATAAACGTGACCTGAGGCAAGAGGGGGTGATGGTGTGTGTGTGTGTATGTGTGAGTGTATATCTCTGTCTGAGTGTATCAGTTAGTATTTTTATCTGTGTGTGTGTGTGCGTGTGTGAGAGAGAGAGAGTGTGTATATCTCTGCGTGAGTATATTAGTTAGTATATTTCTGTGTGCGTGTATGTTAGCAGTGCTAGGAGGGCATCATGCACTGATGAGAACTGCAAGTAGAATACAGCAGAGCAGAGTAGAGCAGAGCAGAGTAGAGCAGTGTAGTGTAGTGTAGTGTAGAGCAGAGCAGAGTAGAGTAGAGTAGAGTTGAGTAGAGTAGAGTAGAGTAGAGCAGAGCAGAGCAGAGTAGAGTAGAGTAGAGTAGAGCAGAGCAGAGCAGAGTAGAGTAGAGTTGAGTAGAGCAGAGCAGAGCAGAGTAGAGTAGAGTAGAGCAGAGTAGAGTAGAGTTGAGTAGAGCAGAGTAGAGTAGAGTAGAGCAGAGCAGAGCAGAGTAGAGTTGAGTAGAGTAGAATAGAGCTGAGCAGAGTAGAGTAGAGTAAAGTAGAGTAGAGTAGAGTAGAGTAGGAGTAGAGTAGAGCAGAGTAGAGCAGAGTAGAGTAGAGTAGAGTAGAGTAGAATAGAATAGAATAAAGCAGAGTAGAGCATAGTAGAACAGAGTAGAGTAGAGTAGAATAGAGTAGAGTAGCACTGTGGAGAGAGGGGGAGGTAGGGGAAGGCTGGGAGACTGTGGCTGCATGCAGTGGTGGCATGGTGGGGGCTGTATGTGCTCTTCCTCTATAATTTGCTGTTGCAGTCGCGGCACAGGATCTCATCCCGCTCCGGGTAGAAGCCGGCCCCAACCAGCGACACTGAGCAGCGCGTGCACATGAAGCACGCCTGGTGCCACTGACGCTCCTCGAAAGAGATGTACTTCCCTCCTCCAAAACCTGAACATATGTGTAGACACACACACAAACACACACACACACACACACACACACACACACAAATATAAACAAGAAGAACAAATTCAGTAATAGTATTTCAATGCTAGAGATGGGAAGCTTATTTGGTCTATAGAGACGGGTTAAATCCTAAAGTCATCCTTAACATGGTTAACTTTATACCCATGAACCCTCAAAAACTGGCCTAAATGAGCCAATGATGAGGTCTATTCCTGCCAGGTAGATCTTTGAGGCTTCTAGGGCATAGGGCTTAGGGCACTGGAATTCAGCCACTCTCTCTTGAGGAATGCAGCTTACCTGTGATTGGTTTGCTGCAGGCCTCACACTTTTTGGCGTACAGGTTGCCAAAGCACTTGAGGCAGTAGGGACTATCCTCGCGGGAGGTGAAGTGCTGCCCAGCTAACTGGACCTTGCAGCCTGTGCACACAAAGCACTCCTTATGCCACGGTTCATCCCGGTAGGTCACACCACCTTTCGACAGCACCTGGAGGAGAGTATGGCTACTGATTAACAGGGAGCATGCATAACAACAGCAATAGCTTAGGCGTACCTGGCAGGCGAGATGGAACAGCAGTAACGTCACAGACTGACAATAGGCTGACCTGAGTTTGATTCTTGTCACTGCGGATAAAAGCGTCGGCAAAAATAGAAGTCACTTCACTTTCGATTCCCATGTTAACTCTGGTGGAATTGCTTTAAGATTCTCCTCGTTGCTTGGATTTTTCACTGGAACTGCAACACTCTCCATATGTTCATCAGAACACTTTTCAAACACATTTCACACAGGTTGTTTCATTTCCGTTGCCATAGCACTGCAGCTGTCCGATTGTAAACAGACGCTTTTATTCAAAATGACTTAAAACATGAGGCATGCACTTTATGTGAATGTGTTCTCCCTGGGGATCAAAGCCGTGATCTCATTGCTCCTGGCACACTGATCTCTCTGTCCTGCTATGGGAACTACAGCCCCATTGTTTCCAAACACATGTGTCTGCGTCCCATCATTAGGCCCTGTAGTCTAAGACTGGACGTCACACTAATAATCAGCAGTTTGTCAGCGCCGCGGTGACTAAACCCCCAAGTGTAAGCTATGAGAGAAGAGTGGATTACTTGCTAATGCCTTTTCCATCCTGTCATTAAAGGGTTAACAGGACCAAGACCAAGACAGGGCTGGCACAGCAGCAGCCAGGGAGAGATGCTGATGCGGGAGATTAGTGTGTCCAATCAGGACATTAGTTAGGTGTGACTAAGCCCTGATAAGAGCCTTCAAGGGTTCTCATATCTCTTATCACTGCCCTGAATGATCAAGCGGTGAAAAATGGCCAAGCATGTCGCTCTTGCCAGCACCATGTACAGGGTGTTCCCTTGGAGCATGCCCAGTTGTTAGTCACAAGAGGTGGATCCACACCAGTTGCCTCAGAGACCTCTGACTAAAAAAGCCCCTAGTGGTTCTGAGCACAGCCAGGGGTGACTTGAAACTGGCAAGTTTATCAGTGGCAAACAAAACAGGGTGGCAACTTATCTCATTGAGTTTGCTTTGTCTCTTGCCTCACCACATGTTCTGGTGATAGTGAAAAATATGCCAGCTCATGTAAGCCAGAGTGATTATGGGAAAGCTGTGACGAGGCCCTTTTCCCGGCTGCCAGGAGCATCACAGTGAGGCAACAGGAACATGATGCTTGCATACAGAGCATGAAGAGATGTGAAGCAAGTCATGTCTAGACGGGTTGATGTTTTGAACAATGCAATGTACAAGCCCTTGATGCATGGTGAACTGAATCACAGACACACTCAGACTAATCTGATACCCATGAATAACATGCCACATAGAAAGACATAAACTCAGTAAGAGGAGAGAGAAAACAGTCTGTACAACTCAATAAAAAACACAAAAGGCTCTAATGCATTAAGGACATAACTCTTAAGCAGTTTCACGAAACACTGAAGCACCATATTACTGGATGTATCTCTGTGTGGAAAAATGAGGTGACAAGTCATAGTTTGTGTTTTGTTTGCACTTAGCACCAGCATACATCCCCCCCTCACTACAGAAAAAATAAATGTGATGGTGGGTGGTATGATCTATATAATTCAGACCTCATCTCAGTCCTACATTGTGTATGTGTGTGTGTGTGTGTGTGTGTCTGACCTGCTTGCAGCGTGTGCAGCGTGGTGCAAACTTGTTTTCGTAGCAGGGGACGCAGTAGTGTTCGTCCTTGTCTGGGATGAAGGACTTGGAGCCGATGGGCTGCTCACAGCTGTGGCAGATGAAGCAGCCTTCGTGCCATGTGGAGCCGCCATACTCCAGCTTCCTTGTGCCTGTGGAAAAGCCACAGCAACAGCCCATTTGGACCGCACCTTATAGACATGCTGTAACACATTTACAACACAGGCCCATATACATGCAATTACATATTTACTACAAAATCATATACATGCAATGCACATTTACAACAGACAACTATTTTTGCAATAACAAAATAACTGCCACCTACAACATTTGCACTGTAACACATTTACAACACAGCCTCTTGCATGAGAAATACAACAATAACACAACCAGATGTGCTACACAAAGGCCTCTCTGCCACTAAGTCATTCACCACACTTGTTTTGCTGAATGAGTCATAGTACCAGAACTCTGCTGAGCAAAGGGGTGTTTCATGACTTTATAATAGATATGATGTACATGGGGAAGTGTCTCTGCTAAATTCAAAGTCACTTTGATGCTACATAAAGACTTGAATAGAGAGGGGTCTGCAAACAGGTTGGAATGGGGGTCAGGGCAGGTTACTGTCAGCAGGAGGGGGAGATATGTGATGATGAGAGGGGCTGACAGATGACCTGTGTAATCCACCCCCAAACCCCCACACCCTTTAACTACTTTGCACAGATCAAAAGACCCATGCTGGGCTACTTAAAGACAGCCTATTAGCAGAATGAGTTTAGATTTACACCAAGAATGAGAAATAGGCCACCTAATCCCGCTAGTAACTCAACGACTTACTTGATGGACAGACCACTGAAATAAAGAGAATTGTGTCAGAGAAGGACAGAGTGAGAGAAAAGGAGAGAAAGGGAGAGAAAGGGGAACGAGTGCATGTAGAGAGACATAACTCACAGAGAGGCCTTGAACCACATGATTTAGCTGGTTTCAGTGTTCAAAGGTGTTCAGGGTTCATTTGATTGAAAGAGAATGGATTGGAGCACCAATGGAAGTGATAAGCCATAATCTTTTTCCTGAGCGACTGCTCTTTTTAAAATCCTCAGAGAGCAGTTAGACATTAACCTCCAAACTTACAGGGATAATAAAACCAAAATGCTGCTGAAGCGCGGATACAAGCACTTGAGATCAAACTGTAGAATAAAATGCAGTATTTGAGCACAGCCTGACTGACCCCTACGATCTGATAAAACATTCTGAAGGACAGCAGGGAACATAAAGACGTTAATGGCTATTCTAAGCTCCACATATAAAAGAAAATTTGATGTTTGATGTTTGAAGTAAAAACAGAATCCTCTTCTTATCACTGAGACAGACAATTACACCTTTGAACACCATATCCTATAGAATTCAGACCAATCTACAAGCTCGCTGTGATCTGACACCAAAAGCTCTTCACTGTGAGGTGTGACAGCAAATGCATGTGTCTGGCGGAGGGGTGTGTGTGTATGTGTGTGTGTGTGTGTGTGTGTGTGTGTGTGTGTGTGTGTGTGTGTGTGTGCGTGCATGTGTATGCTGCAGGATTACTACACAGTGCCTGACACTGTCTCATTTCTTTCTACGCAGAAAGAAAAAAAATGAAACATCCCTGCAATGAAAGAGAAAGTACGAGAGAATAAACATGCTTGTCATTTTTTCCGAGAATCATTTGCTATTTTACGAGTGTGCTGGCTGCTACAGTCACTCTAAAATACTTTACAGGCTTATCTGTTGTTATCATCTGAGCCGTGGCTGCTAGCCAGGCCCAGGGACTTGGCCAAGAGACAGTCAGTCAAGCGAACTGGCAATTACTCAGTCCCTCCCTGCCTCAATGCTAACGGCTGAATGCTAGGCCACTCCTTCATTCAATCTGAATTCTCTCTTCTACACTTTCTCTCTCTTTCTTTCCCTGCATTCATTCATTCATTCAATCTTTCCTTCTCTCACTCTTTCTTAACTTAGTGGTGCTATTTGCACATTTCAGCCAGCTCTGATGTAGTCCTGAGACCTTTAATGTGCTTGATCTAATGTTACATGAATGCCTGTGGTTGGGGGTGGGGGTGGGGGTGTGTACAGTAAGTGGGCTGTAAACCTGCATCAGGCTTTAAGCAGTTCAGCGTCAGAACATCCAGGGTGAAAAGTGTACGTGGCATTCAAGAGTGCCAGGGGGAATGGGTGATGAGGCGAACCATGAGACAGAAAGAGAGAGAGAGAAAGAGAGAGAGTGAGGGAGAAGGAGAGAAAAAGATTTAGCTGAGGGGATTTTTGCGGTTGGACCCACCTGGCATGACAGTCTTGTCACAGGCCACACACTTGGAGGAGAACTCGTTGCAGTAGCAGTCATTGCACAGCAGCGCATCGTCCTGGCTGGTGAAGGGCTCGTCAGCTAGCGAGCGGTCACAGCGGAAACAGCGGAAGCAGTGCTCGTGGTAGTGCCGATCCTCGTAGAACAGCTCCTGATGAAACACACATTATCACACACTGGAGGAGAGGTGAAGCAGAGGCAGAGCACATACCTGCTGCTTTCACTTGATTAAAGCATAGTAAAGAAACTGGTATTCAGCTCAGGGTTTTATCCAATTCAGTACTGGTAATGGTGTGTGTTCAGGGTTTTAACTAGCCGACCAGTATTCAAACTGGGATGCTGTTCATGCTTCACTGTTCAAAGTTTTAATGTGATCTCTGGAGGTGGTCAGCTTCTCATGAGTGAACCCTCCAAAGTCTCTTATACTAAAGTCAGTTTATCTGTCAAATATGGAAAGATACTATGGACCTCAAACTCCACTGTATTTCTACACAGCTGATACTAAGGAGAATATGAACTCGCATTTCAGAAGCAAAACCAAGAGATGCAAACAAGCTATGCCATTGGCTAAAATATAAAGACAAATTAAGCATGGATCATGAACTAGTAAAAGAGGGCCAAACAAATGTCTTTCAATGTAATATGAAAACATGTAAGACACCCAGAGAACTGTGTGTCTTTAAACTCTGGGCTGTATTTAACAAAACCATGGTGCATGCTGGACATGTTATAGGACTCGGGACCAATGGATTTCCGAAACCATCCAAAATAGCACTGCGTCTTACAGCCCAATAAACAACTGAGCATGGATCTCAAGCATGTCTCTGTGGATTTGTTAAATAAACAGTCCAGCAATGGCAACTTGCTTCCAGCATGTTAGGAAGCATCTTTGGGTTAGAAGAGGGTTAGCTCCTCATGTTAAATATGCAAACAGATCATTACAGAGAGTCAGCGAGAGGAGAAGCAAGTGGGGGGTGGGGGGGTGGGGGGGGGGGGGTGGGACGGGGTGAGTGGCGCCCATGTTGGGACACCAAAACGCTGAGTTTATTGTCTGCGCGGAGATTGGGCCAAGACAAACAGAGGAGTTTATTTGCTGCTGGCCAGCTGTGCTTCGTTGTTTGGGAGCATTCGGTGCGGCGGTTTGCAGTGGGCCATCACGGCAAACTGTCCCTCTCCATTTCAGAAGCTGTGGACAGGCGGCAGAGAAGGGCAGGGTGAGCTCTGCTCCGTCTTGTTTGCGCTCGACATTAACAACAGTTTTAGTGCTTCTCTCTCCGTTTTGGGGTTTGCAGAAAAATTTAACCTTCCAAACACTTGGTCTAGGGTTTCGTACATGGTTGCTTAAACAGAATTGGACAGAATCTGGTCTTTATTGTGGAACTAATGGGCGCTATCCAGTAGTAAATTGCACCATTAAAAAGCTGACTTATGTTTCTCAACAGGCCTCCCAAACAGACACATTAAACCCAAGGGCAGAACAGTTAAGAGTTTGGTGACAGACAGTCCAATAGGGTCTCCCACAGCTGTAGCCAGAATCATTATCTGGCTCTCTAGCCACATCATTACATGGTGTGTCAGGAAAACTACAGCCCCTATACATACAAACTCTGCACGTCTCAGTGTCTTCTCTGAGACGAGCTGTAAACTGTAACATACTCCCGAAACCACACAAATTGCTCCCTTAGCTAATCATCCAACAAACCAATAAATCCAATAAAGCTACATTGTTAATTACCATTACATAAGTGTATTTCATTGACTTTGTCAGTTATGCATCTGTACAATGACAATGTTGCTGAAGTGCAATAAAGTAGAAAATAACATCTGAAAATCCCACAACTATTCAGGAGTCTCTTGGCTTGTTAACAACCATGCAAACTCTATGCATACTGAGTGACAGCTGGAGGGTCTGCACTGGACCGTAGTTTGCAACCTGCCCAAGAGAGCCTTTAATGCATTCAGCCTCCCTGGCGTCTCTCTCTCTGTCTCTCTCCCTCTCTCTCTGTCCCCCTGTCTCTCTCTCTTCTCTCTCCCTCTCTGTGTCTCTCTCCCTCTCTCTCTGTCCCCCTGTCTCTCTCTCTTCTCTCTCCCTCTCTGTGTCTCTCTCTCTCTCTCTTACCCTGGAGTCGTGGCCAATGAGCTCTTTGCACTCATCGCAGGTATTGGCGAACAGGCTGTCGTAGCAGGGGATGCAGTACGGGTTGTCGTCTGACTGGATATACTTGCGTCCGTACAGGGACTCCTTGCAGTTGTCACAGTCGAACCGCTCACTCATGATCACGATTGCCCTCACTCACGCACTCACTCCGAATCAGCTCCTGCAATGCAAGAGAAAATGCTCTGAGTTTTCACGTGAGCAAGAAAATGAGAGAGATAGTGTGTGTGTGTGTGTGTGAGTGAGAGAGAGAGGGAAAGACAGAGATCCGTTCTGGGGCCTAGAGAAAACAAAGCAGCTATATAATTTGATTAGTGTGATGACAAGGCAAACAAAGGGACAGGCTGTGCACTTGTGGAACCTGCTCCTCTATGCACCCCACTGAACTGCCATGTCATCAGTTTCTCTGGTACATCTGAAACTTCACGATAAAAGGCTCTTGGAACAGTTTCGCCCAGAGCTAAGTCAGATTGCTCAGCGCAGAAGACTATTACACTATCGCTTTGCTTGTGGCTAAAATACATTAGCACCTGTAAATATTTATGAGGGAATATTAAAGCAGTGGATGTGAAGACCACCTATAAAGATTAGGAGAAAACCTGCCCAAAACATACACAGAGTGAACTCTCCCTCTCTCTCACCCTACATACACACACTCTGCAAAGACATGACAGCAATAACATTGCAGAGGAACTTCCACAAACACATACACACACATACACACACACACATACACATTCATTCCCTTTTCATACATCATTTGGTGTCTGCTGTGGTTCCAGACATCAGCATTTCAAACGTTAACACAAAACCCCAATTAAACGTTTGACATTGGCCTATACAATTATGTAGGTATACAGAACTCACAAAAATATTGCTCTAGTGCTGTGGCAATGCTATCAAGTTGCCACAACACTAGATGGGAAGCCTTTGTAATACTGTACAGAACTCTGTCAGCATAAACGAGGGATATCAGTTTCAACCAGAAGTTACACATGCATCATTCACTTCCACTGCACACACACACACACACACACACACATGCTCCCCCTATTACTAACAGATGCTTAATCACCAGTGTGAATGAGGGATGAGGCAAAAGGAAAGCAACCAACAGAAACATCCTCAGGTTACCTCCTTTGTCATCCCCTGCAGTGAGACAAAGGCTATTGCCACTGAGGGCATGCAATGGTTCAGATGAAAAGAGAAAAAGAGACAGTGGGAAAGACAAAAGAAAAACAACAGAGAGAAAGAGAGTGAGAGAAAACATAAAACCCTGGCAGCTCCTGGCAATCATAAATATTCTGTCTGACATGCTCCGCCTGAGACGACGGTACTTAGCGGTACGTAAGAGCCACTCAAGGCAGTGCTTTGAGGTGAGGGTGCAGATAAATGAGAGGATGTAGGAGTTAAAAGGCGGCGGTCGCCCTCAGCCAGCCCTGATTCTCGTCCTGTCATTAAGGGCCCAGCTCCTCTCCTAATGAGGATATCTGATCCCCCACCTCTCCTCTGCAGGAGGGTTGGATCGGGGCGACGGCTTGCTTTACACCCAAGCACCACTTCCACTGGGCCGTGGCAGGGAATGTGTGTTATCACTGTAAAAACTCCAGGCAGGTGCCAGATCTGACTGTCTACACTTCATTACAAACTGACTCAGAGTAACAAACATGAATCTCCCTCCTCAAGCTCATGCAAGAAAGAGAGATACTATAAAGACCAAATAATAATGATTTAAAAACATTCTGTCTGTTCCATAACACCTTGTGGATAAGATCAGCTACAAGAGAAAAGGAATGGAAAATACCCATTTACTCTGTATACAGCTTAAAGTACATGCCGAATCATTCATCTAGAGTATATACAGAGTTTATATACAGTGTATATATGTATATATTAAAAAAATTGTCACGTCCATAGCATCAATAAAATGCAATGGTATGGTGTGATGTAAATTATTACATAAAATTTGAGCAATTACTATTTTGGACTGTATAACTTACAAAAATATATACATACATATATGGGCAATTCCACAGAAAATTAACTTTTTGTCACATCTATAACGGCAAAATGCCTTGGTATTTGTATGTGAATGATGACTTGAAATGTTTTGTACAGTTTTTTATATACAGTTGTGTTCAAAATTATTCAACCCCCAGTGCTGTATAAGGTTTTAGGGAATTCAAAATGTATTTGTAATTGTGTTCAAAATGAAATCTTTCAAGGACTTGTTACCGAGCCAAATGCAACTAAAATGACAAATTGTTTTGGTAATTAGTATTAAAGGTCCTTTTTGTGATTTCTTCATTGACACAATTATTCAACCCCTTAAAGACTACCACTCTGAAGAACAGATGATCAATCAAGTGTTTTCAATCAGGTATTAAAAACACCTGTAGATGTGAACGGGCAGCAATCAAGGATAACGAGCAACAAGCAGGCAAATTCTTGCCTCGCGTCATGATACAGCTCCTTCTAGATGTCTTTCCAACATGGTGAAGTCAAGGGAATGCTCGAAGACAAGAGAAGAGGTAAGTTCTCTTCACAAGAAAGGACATGGTTATAAAAAGGTCGCGAAGATATTAAACATCCCAAGAGACACAATTGGAAGCATTATTTGCAAATTCAAGGCTAAGGGCACAGTAGAAACACTACCAGGGCGTGGCAGAAAGAAGATGGGCAATTCCACAGAAAATGTACTTTTTGTCACATCCATAACGGCACCAAAATGCCTTGGTATTTGTATGTGAATTATGACTTGAAATGTCAATCATCTTTCTTCCACAAGTCAGGTTTTACATATACAAGTGTAAAACAAGTTACAAGTGTCTACAGTAATACTGTACTAGTGACCTACTGTAGAGAGAGAGGATGTGATTTCACCTTTTTTCCCTCATGTGAACTGGTGTGGAATCATGTTTAACGTGCCACGGAGCATCCCATCTTGGCTTCGGCTCCAAGGGCCGCTGGTTCCCAGTGGACAGAACCGCTCTGTCCAGAGCTCCCCCTCAACTTCCTGCCTGAGTCCAAGCCAAGGACTGACTCATCCCCATACTGAGGGCCTCGGTCCCACACACATCAGCGCAGATCTAGCCCCAATGATAAACGGCCCAGTGAAGGGCCAAAAATGGCTCGGGCCGAGAGATGTTGACCCTGAGGGCCCGGAGACGTTCATTTATACCAGCGGCTTTGTAAACAGCCGCTGACAGCATAGAGAGGGCCGCTTTAAGATTGTGATGAAGGGGCAGCAGATCGGTGTGGCGCGTATTCCTTAATTTGGCCTGGATGGGGCTGAGTTGCACCTCATACATTTCGGTGCAGGGCAAGCTGTTTATGGGGCCTGGAGAGAATCAACATTTGAATGGGGAGACGCCCCCGTCTAGAAAAGCCACGCTGGCTCTCTCAAGTGTATTTATGGACTAAAAGAGATGCAAGGGCTTCAGTTAAAATAACTAACCTGCTAGTGGTGGCTAAATATCAAACAGCACAGGCCTCTGAGCAGCGATGGATGGGAATGTTATGCTTTTAAAGATTCTGACCTCTGAAATATAAATATATTTTTCTGGTGAGAGTGCAGAAGTTGTTCTGGCAAATCCACACACAACATTGGAAACATCACATCAGCCCAGCTCAGGATAGAAGCAGAGAAGGGTGTGTGTGTGTGTGTGTGTGTGTATCTATGTGTGTGTGTGGGGGGCTAGAGAACTTGGACAGGGTAGGCTGACCTCAGGACTGGTAGTCTGAGTGACCCTAGCTCTCATCGCCCAGCCTGATGACGTCACATTCGACCTGGGGGCTTGGCTTTCAGAAGTGAGAAAGATTCCTGCCAACAGTCCCTGTTTATCCTCTGCCCTCAAGTCCTCTGCCTCCTCTCCCCAGATAGAAGAGAGCTGATGAAAAGAAAAGAAAGTAGAAAGGAGGAGAGAAGAGAAGAGAAAAAAGGAGGGGAAGAGAAATGAGAAAGGAGGAGAGAAGAGAAGAGAAAAATAGGATGGGGTCGATGGCAGAAAAAAGTAAAAAAAAAAAAAAAAGGGGAGGGAAGGGACTTCTGTGTTCATTTCTCCCAATGAGCTCCACCAGTGAGGAGCTCTTCCTCTCAGAGTGGGGATATTCAGTGACTAAGTGGAAAAGATTTGTGGTTTCAAAAACAAAAAAAAAACACACATGCGCAAATACTAGAAAGCTGAGCACGTCAGTCCCAGTGGGGTACGTGCCACAGCAATCCCAGGGTTACAGGAAATCAGCCTCAGCTCTCTTACTCCCCTACACAGGGGAACATGACCCAGAAACCACCTCTGGGGCAGTGTGAGTGTGTGTGTGTGAAATTTCACGTAAATACCATGACTCAAATAAACTCTTCCACCCCAAAAGGGAGACTGCAGCTCCCAAATACGGCATTGACCAGCATAGTTTAAGACATGCTGTCTGCTTGTGTGCCAAACTCGTAAATATGCCCCCTCCTATCCCCCACTCCTTGTCTGTTATCTCCTCTAAGTCCAACGCTGTCTGGAGGACACGTCCTTGGCTTCGCAAGATGCTCGGAGAGCGACGGGACTGCAATCTGTGTTTTCTTTTGTGGTGGAGGAAGACGAGCAGTAACAGATGTGGTGTGGTGAAGATACAGCCAAGATGAGGACAGATACAGTTACAAACTCCTACAGCATCATGAGCTGAATTACATAATCCCAAACCATAGACAATGATGCTGTCAACTGCATTCCAAACAGGTAGCACCTCACCCACCTCCCCCTCACACTCCACTTCATGCAGGCCAGCTGCTTTTTAGAGGATGAGGAAGAGGAGGATGGGAGAGTTAAGAAAGGCACACATAATGGAGGTGTTCACAGCTCGCCTTCACAGAGAGAAGATGGACCAAAATAGCTGCCGAGCTTTTGCTAACAACATAAAGGCTTAAAATCACATTAGGCCCAGTTACACCTCTATTCAATTTTGGAGTGAATTACCACTACAAGAACACTGTTTGCTTTCTCCCCCAGACAGAGAGCCCAAATGAGGTGACATAAGAGCAGATGTCACCTACGGACACTTGCGCTCCGAGTAGCTGACTTCTGCTAGTATCTGGACCATAGCGGTGGGCCCATGTGGGCCTCTTTAGGCAATGTGACGTTCTTGCTCGGCTGGTTTCTGTCAAAAGTGCTTCTTCTCAATGTCAACGGGCCTTTATTTACTGGCAGCTGTTGGTGCAGTTGCTATAAACTTGTCTGCTGTGCGCTAGAGTCGATTGTGTCAGAGCAGAGGCCACCGTGGGTCCCATTATGAGCTGCTGTGAGACGTTGATGTTAAGAAGATGTTGTAAGCAAGGCTAAGCAGGCTAAGTAAGCAAGCCTGGGGCTAAAGGTAAACAGTCTTGCTGCACTGTACTACGCTGTGCTGTAATGCACTGTGCTGAATGGCTTATCTTATTCCAATCATCTCAGAGTTGTGTTTGTGTCTGTGTGTGCTATGATTTCAAAAAACAGATGTGGTCCAAGGCCTCAAGTACCCAAATATCAAGACAAATGCACAGAGAAAAAAACAGACACAAAAACACACACAAACCTACAAAACTACACTCACTACGAGATTGTTTACTGTTTTCCACATTCAATAAAAGCTTTTTGTAGGGGGGGATTTCTACATTTCTGCTGTATTGCTCCTGTATTTCTGAAGGTAAGATTGCTACAAATCTTCCAGCAAATAATACTGCCTGTAATACTAAGAAATACTTAAAAATACAAAAAACTGTCTAATTTGTTCCTTACAGTAAAATCATTGGTATTGTTTTAAAAGGGGGTCATGAGTGTAGTCCCTGTAAAGTCTGTCCAATACATCAGCAAAGGGAAACATCTGAGCCGGCTCCAGTCTATAATTTGGCAGTGGCTCAAACAGGATACACACGTCCATTGTGTCCATTTTTAGTCTTCAAAGGGGGGTTGTTCTTAACTCAAGACAGGTGTGCCTTTTCTGTTTGGTCTGAAAGCTGCACTTGGCTTTTGTTTTAAGTGTCTGGAAGAGTAAATATGGATATCACTTAAATCAGGGCAACACGTGCGTGTGTCTGCTCTTACGCTCCCCAGCTCAGACTTATTGTTTCAGAGGTGGAAGTCAATGATCTCTCTCACTCTCCACAAACACACACATGCACACACACACACATCCTGGAAGCATACCTTTTCCAGAAGCTAGATTAATTCTGTTCTAGCATCTAGCGTAGACCAAATAGAAGGGGGGAAAAAACATATCACAACTATCCACACCTTTGATATTTCTGAGAATTTACCAGCGGATGCCTGACATAGACTTGAACCGCGGGTGAGAAGCGTGTCGGAAACAGCAGCGCATGAACACACTGCACATGCATGCTGTACACACTGCACATGCACAAAAGATGTAGGCGAGCTAAGTCACTTGAGCAAGGCCATAGCTACTATAATCAGTGAGGGTGGCTGTTCAACTGAAATCAACCGGTAATATTATCAAACATTCCCTTTATATGTTAAATAACATCACAGATGCAAAGATTGTTCCTGGTTCCTAGTTATTTTACTGTATGAATCAGAAGCAAAATGTACCACCCTTCCAAAGAAAAGAAATGTCATTTTGTGACTTTCAGCATGCAAATGTTCCCTATCATTAAAAAAAAGATTACATTTAAAATCCACTCATTTGTGATGGGTGTGTGTGTGTGGGGGGGGGGGGGGTAGTAGTACCCTAAAATCCACTCGTGATGGGTGTTTGAGGGGGGGTTAGTACCCTAAATCCACGTGATGGGCATAGGGGGTAGGGGGGTAGTACCCTAACAAGGAGTCTCTCATAATATGAGGGTGTTTATACTGAGGCGTTCTGTACTGTGTGTCCATCAGGTCCTCACAGTTCTCTTGCCACAGAGACAGTAAACAGTGAGGCGGGCCAAACTTCTATCTCTGGACTTCATCTGGACGTGGCAGACTTGTGGAGTAGTGTTTCCAAAGCTCAGTGGCACTGAGGAGAAAAAGGACTGAAAGAGAAACTATGAACAGGGAGAGAAAAAGGAGAGAGAGAGAAAGAGGAGGAAGAGAGGCAAAGTGCCATATGGGAGAAGGGAATCTTGGCGCCTGATCTGAAAGCTATGACATGTCCTAAATCAAAGCATTGGGCCAGTGAGACACCAGCACTTGGATAAACATGCAGCCACCACAGTGGCATCCGTCAGCCTCCTGGAGCCCAGCCAGCCTGCATCAGGGCAGGGAGAAAGCACTGCTGGACACTCCTGTATATCATTTAGGGCCTCCACAGTCTCACCAAGCATTCTGAAAAATAAGCCCAAATGTCAAAAGCGCCCTTGAAAAATGATAACTTGCCACCAAGAAGAAGAAAAAGAAAAAGAGGAGGAGGAAGAAGAAGGGGTAATCCCTAAAGTGTGCACTGAGGCTAGCTAGCATCACATGCAGGCCTGAGTTTGGCCAAGTGGTGCAAACTTAAGAATGCTGTGTCCACCATCATAGCTTGTTTGCTGGTTTCATGTATGTGTGGGTGTGTGTGTTTGTGTCTGTGTAAAATGGAAGGACAGAGACAGACAAAACACTAATGGACAACAAACCAAACCAATCGTCTGGATGGCATCTCATCCGTATGGCAGAGGTGGTCGTGAAATGAGGTATGAGTGTTCACATTCACAATTGAAAGATTCCAGACACAACCAGGAAGCTGTCTGGCTGGAGAGGTCACAAACACTCAGAGAGAGAGAGAGAGAGAGAGAGAGAGAGAGAAAGAGAAAGAGAAAGAGAGAGGGAGAGAGAGAGACTGAAGAGGGAGTAGGGAATGATGAGATGGAAGAAAAAAGAGTGAGAGTGAGTGACAGGAAGGAAAAAAGAAAGAAAATGAAGAGGTAGAGAGAGGGTTGAGGCAGAGAGATATTGGGAGAGGGGGAGAGAGAGTCAAGGGGTAAGGAATGTTAAGTAAAAGAGAGACAGAAAGTGTGTGTGAGAGAGAGAGAGAGAGAGAGAGAGATCTCTGTTGAAATAGGGGAGAGTAGAGAGAAAATGGCACATCAGATCAGGGGAGAACCCAAACACACACTTGTGGGTCGTTTTCTTCCAGCTGTGGGGTTTGGCTTTTTGAGGATCAGATAAGAGCCAACCAGCGGGAAAATGAGAGGAAGGAGTGAGAGAGAGAGAGAAAGAGAGATAGAGATAAACAGAGAGAGAGAGACAGAGAGAGAGTGAGTTTTATCAGAGGAAACGGCCGAGCAATGGCTCATGAAATCCAGATAAGAAATACCTCATGCCAGCGCACACACATCCTCACAATTATGTACCGTATATGCACACACACACACACACACACACACACACACACACACACACACACACACACACACACACACACACACACACACACACACTACAGGTTTCAAATGTGATGTGCACACACTAGCACACACATACATTCACAAACAGACACGATTAATAACCTCCTCCTCCCAATCCTAAAAGTCATAAAATGTCTTGACAGTATGACTTACACTTTGATTAAATATGTTTCCCCTTGACTGTGGTATGTTTCCTAGTAGTCCCGGCTTCTCCTTGTCATGTGTATGGTATTCTTGCACTGAAGTGTCAAACACAAACACACACACACACTCATAAGTCATCTTCAGAACTTGGACAAAATTGCACAAATGATGCAAACCACACCAGTTAGCTTGTATTCCATCATCCACTCATGCTGCGACCCACACACACTTCTGCCTGCTGTCCACAGACGGGAGACTGCTTATTGTGTAAGTTTGTGACCATGTCTGTTTATTTCATGGTTGACGTGGAGCCTTGGACTGAGCACAGCCAGTAAACAAACTGTGTATTTTTTTTGCCACGCAAGATGACATCTCCTAGAACTCTCCTCCCCAAAGGAAGAGGGGGGGAGGGTACATTACCTAAGGCCACCCGCACATCCAAAGGCTCTCTGGAGGCCATGGCTGACAGGGCCTTTAAATGCAAAAACCCTACAGTGGGGAAGGAGAGGAGCCCTACAAGTCACAGTCTACATAGACCAGGGCCAAAGTCAACATGCAGACAACATGGATGATTTGGCCTTGGACATTAGCACATGGACACACAGAGCTTAGCCTATCACGATTCCACATGAAAGCTAATGCTAACCCGATGCATTATGTTAGATGTAATGCAAACCCACACTTCTCATTAGCTGAAAAAACAAACCCACACATAATGTCAGATGAAATGCTAACCCTCACCTCAAATTATCTGAAAAAACAAAAAACCCACACATAAAGTCAGATGAAAGGCTAACCCTATGTAATCTTAGAAGTAAAACTGACCCACACATGTTAGACATAAAACTGACCTGCACATTATGCTGCATGAAAGGCTAGCCCACAAATCAAGCAAACAATCCATGCAAATCAAGTGAATCACTGTGCCAAACAAGGAAATGGCATGACGGCCTATGTGACACGATGATGAACTATCATCAAACTAACATCAGGCACGAGAGCTGTCATGACAATTACAAGAAATGGCAACACAATACTGTTACATAATTGAAAAGTATCTGTTGTGAAAATTTATGACCAGAGTGTATGATATCTGTCAAACCATGTTTATGTTAGGCAACACAGAGTTCAAGTAGAGCTCCAGTCGTCTAGGGCATATATAATGCAGCTGTTTAAGTGGTTCAAACCTCAGACATGTTAACAGGCAGGATATGCAGGGTGAAAGCAAAGCACATTGTGGGAATGCAACTGCCTTACCATCATGTTTAATGACAATTCTTAAGTACAACTGTTATTTCACACAAATAGCTATGATGTAGAACAGTCAACAGACAGAGGACTGGTTTCTGAGCATTGGCTATCTGTTTAAATCCACTGGTGCCAAGGTGAAAGTGAACAAAAAGAAGGAAGACAAACGCTCTTGAAGTCCTCCTCAAGAACACTTCTTTAATGGAATGATCATCTTAACTGCCAAACCTCATAACTGTTTTAACTTTCCCCTCCTGGCTGTCACATGCAAGATCAGCGGCTGCTGCTACTGAGCCAGTCTGCTGGTGTAACTACCAGTCTGTCTAACTGTCTGCCTTTCTCTCTGTCTGCCTGTCTGTCTGTTGGATTTACAATACATTCAGGGTCTGTGTGTCTGTGCAATTTCAGGCTTTTATTTGAGGTAAAGGAGAAGCAGGACGGTGGAGCAGCCTCTTAAGGCCTAACCTGTCATTCCTGGTGAGCCCATAACTACTGCCTGGTGTAGGGAGTGGGTGGAGAGGGAGGGAGGTGTAGGGGGGGGGGGGCTGAATGAATGAGCAGTGTGCAAACATCAAGGACTCCAAATGAGTACCTGGCAGCGAAGACCTGTGTAATCTGCTCTGCGCTCTACTGAGTCTTAAAGGCACAGAGGTGTAAACCCCCCCCAAACACCAGAGAGAGCGAGGAAAGAGGAAAAAGGAAAGAGAGAGAAAGAGAGGGGAGAGAGTTAGAGGCACAATCTCCACCCACTGCTGCTGCTGCAAACAGGTTGCTCTGTGAACCATTAAACAACCATTAAACAATGCCAAGGTCAACCCCCACTCCCTTCTCCCCCTCTTTTTCTCTGTCTAACAGATCATTCTTCCCAGCTTCACCAGTTAAGCGTTGGTAAGGGCTCTTTCTCACCTTGGTGGCGTAGCTCAGAGCGCCACTGTGTGAGCGAACCGCGAGAGGGGAGATAAGTATCGGTCGTAACGCCAGACGCGCACGGCCCATTAGCGGTGTGGGAGCTGTGTGTTCTGGGGCAGAGGAACTAACAGACCCTGATGAGGGGGTGTTGGGGGGAGCATTAGATTTTACGGGTATTCTTGCTGTGATTTACTAGTCTTTGTAAACTCAAACCAAAGAAGAAGAAGAAAAAGGAATAAGGAGAAGAAAAAGAAGAAGAAGAAGAAGAAAAAGAAGAAGAAGAAGAAGAACGGGAAGAAGAAAAAGAAGAAGAAGAACAACAAGAAGGAAAAGACAGAGAGAGAGAGCTGGGCTGCTTGTACTTGTGATTAGAGCCCTGTTTGGATCCTAGAGGAGCTAACTCTTCACTGGCATCACTTCAAAGGGTTTAGATACTCACTAAAGTGATTTGATTTTGCCAAGCATTTCTCTTTCTTCCACTCTTTAGCAGGTATTGTGTGTATGAATAAACCTCCCTCGTTTTCTGCCTAACATTTAATGAATCTTTGCACCTCTGGATCTTACTGTTTTTTTGCCCTGTGTCAACACCAAAACTCAGCTGTGTCAGTGGTGCAGGGCGAGTTGCAATTTTACATCACAATGAATGGTCAGAAAAGAACTTGGCTAGATTCCTAGTTCTTCTTAAAAGAAGGGAGAGCCAAAAAGAAAGAAAAAAAACTGCCATACATTACAATTTCACATCTGGTTTGCATTGAGGAAAGCATGCTGTGGAGTCGGAATGCCAGAGTAGGTTTTTTGGAGAGTCACTGCCTGGAGAACGCAGAAAATGGGCCGCCTGCACTCCTCTCCTCTGTGGTATGTGCCGGTAAGAGCAGAGAGAGGAAAAGAGTGTGTGTGTGTGTGTGTGTGTGTGTGTGTGTGTGTACGTGGTGTGTGTGTGTGAGAGAGAGAGAGCGAGAGAGAGAGAGTATGTGTCATTAAGAGAAGAGTGAGAAAAAGAGTGTGTGTGTGTGAGAGAGAGAAAGAAAGAGAGAGAGCACAGCAGACCGGAAGGATTTAGAGCAAATTAAAGCAACTGCCAGGATGAAAGAGAGAAAGAGTAAGACAGAGAGAGACAGAGAGAGAGAGAGAGAGAGAGAGCAAGGGAAATGGAACAAACAAAATGAAACTCAGTGATTGTTCAGCTGAAAAAAGGCAGTAAGAAGCGGGAGGCACGGTGGATGACTCCAGTGGACTTGATGGACAAAAAAGTTGGTGGGGGAGACTTTTGCCAAGCCAAGGTCCATGCTCTCTCCACCTCCCCTCACCCTTCTCGCAACCCCTCCGCCCCTACCCCCTGAGGGGGTAAACAGCAGGGGCAGCTAGGATGTGTGTGGGGTGGCACGTGGGAGCAGGGAGTGTGTGTATGTGTGTGTGGTGGTCCTAGGGTTCGTGGGTAACTCTGAGTAACTCTGGGCCTCTCGGTAACTGTACAACAGAGTTGGGAGCATATTATTCCTCAAAGAGCAAACAAACATGATCTTGGTCCGAAAAGACACACCCCTCCTCCTCCCTCTCTTCTTACTTCTCCTTCTCTTCTCTTTTTCTTCATTTCCCACTGACCACTCAAGGGTCAGTGGAGATTTATGACCAAACATGGCCTGGCCCGTCACCACTCACTCACACATCCACAACCCAACCCCGCTCCACCTCAGGGTTCGGTCAGGGCCCAGGGCCCGCAGAGGGGTCATCTTGGTCATCTCCAGCTCGTCCCTCTGAAAGCCGAGCCTCACTGCTGACCATGCATGAAGGCTCAGGTGAACAGGGACTAAGGGTCAGCAAGGAGAGAAAGACGAGGGAAAAGAAAAAGAAAGGAAAAAATGACAAAGAAAGAAAAGATGAAATTAGGACATCTGAGAACTCCTGATGGCAGCTAACCTTTGATTTGATCCAGTTTTGGCTGCTACCTGGGTAGGCGCACATATTTCCCTGAAAAATGAAATATTGCCTTTGGCGTTTGGAAGTGGTGATAGTGTTTATTTTTTCAACAGCCAGTGTGGTCTGTGTTGATAATAAAAACTTCTCTTTCCGGTATCATCCAAAATATCAGTGCTGCTCAGCTGTGTGTGTGTGTGTGTGTGTGTGTGTGTGTGTGTGTGTGTGTGTGTGTGTGTGTGTGTGTGTGTGTGCTTGTGTGTGTGTGTGATTGTAACTGAGAGGCTGTGGTTTTGAAACCTGTAGTTCCCCTTCCATGTGTGGGCTCTGTACTGTTGAGTTATCTCTGGTTCAAGGCCCAGTGTGAGTGCAGTGATTATTAGACAGGGCATCATTCTGCTTGTCTTCTAGTGCAAATTCCCGCCATGCACTGTGTGTACGACTCACAATCATCTCAATCATGTTAAAGATTATATGGAGACACACAGAGAGGTGACAGTCGCAACTCACGACTCACAGTTGCAACAGTGGATGGCGGTGGTTCAGTTCGCCTTCCATATTTGGATGGATTGAGCTGTGTAATTACTTCATCCAGCTATCTGCCTGGATTAGGGCTTGCGGAGGGAAAATGTCTGTCTGTTGACTTTTCCCTCCATTACTGGGGGTTCTGTGTCTGCTTTCCTTTTCTCCCGGCATCAGCGAAAAGCCCCCGAGTCTGGTTTTGTGCAGAGCCCTACTCTCTCTGCCAGCCGGGCCAGAAAAAAGCCTGATGCCGTTTGTACAGTATGCAGAGTTAGGTCACTGGGCTTTCAACAGCCCCCCACCCCCCAAGCGCTTGAGTGCTCAGTACGCACTATTCCAGACGGACACTCGCTGGCTGCCCGCGCTGGAATTCCGCTGGATTTCAGTCCGTCCTTCCTGGGAGGAATCAGAGGAGTCAAGATTCTGTGTCTCCTCTGCTCTACGAACACTTACTGGCTGGCATTCTTGCTGTCACCTACCACCCACAAATAGCTGTTGCTTTTTTTGAACATTTTTTTTTTCTGGCTGAGTCAGCCCTGACTGGCACTGGCACAGTTTGTTGTGCTCTGGTCCCCATGGTCCAACAAAGCTGTTATTACATCCAAACAGATATCAACCTCATTTTTTATCTTTCCCATTACTGCTTTGGGCATGTCACCCTTGTACATCTCTTAAAACTGCACTGGCACGTCCATTTGATTATCTGATCACTGAGAGTGGTGGACTGGATAGATTTTAAGAGTCCATTTCAAGTTGACCGCTATGCCTGTGCTAGTTCACTCATTCGCAGCCTATGACAAATAATGGAAGAGGTGAAGCTGTAAACCAAACAGCTTTCTACATCCGCTCCACACTGTTTGCACTGGATTCTTCGTTTTCCTTGCAAATGAGCTCATGTAGATGTGTTTCCATGCCGTGATGTTGGCATATGAGTGGCGACAGTGCTAAATATAGTTTCAGACAAGAGGAGACATGAAAATGCAGGAACTGTTTAGGCCTTATGTGAGCTGCTGTGGCTGACCCAAGGTAAACCCATTGCTCCCATTCTCCCATTACGCCTTTCTGGGGTTCCATGCTAAGGTCTGTCGGCCACAGGGAAAACAAACCAAGGCCTTGGCTAACCTGCTGGCTGAGGAAGAGAGAGAGAGGGAAAGAAAGAGGTCTCCCATCACCATCCTTTCCCCCGACCAAGAGGAACCGCTTTCTGATGTGTTAGCATTAATGATACGTGTGCTAACGTGGAGAAACAAGGATTCAGGTGATCTGCCTGCACTGCCTAGTCAGCAGTTAGTCCCCGCTGGCCATGGCCACACGCAGTCACCACACGCCATGACTGCAAGCAATTAGCCCTCAGCCAACGTCTCCCCACGTGGCTGCCCTTGGCCACCTGGCCCCGCTGCTGTTGGTGCGGTTGATCTTTGAGTCGCCACAGCCGTGTTTGAGTTAAGGTGAGACCCTTACCTCACCACATTCTTCCCCCTCCCATGCTACCATTCCACAACTGCTAACCTTCATCTTGCTCAGGAGCAGATGTAGTCTGGAAATATAGTAAGCAAATTACAGAGATCCAGAGTTTCTGCACATTCAATGTCAAGTATGTCCGCAAGTGAAGATGATAAGTCATTGAAATGAGTTACAAGCAAAAATGATGAGGTGGTCCTGAAACCAACAGGTATCATGTCTAAGGCTTCTACACCATTCAAAGTGTAGTTTATTTTAACACTGAGCACAGTGCTCTGATGAAACTCCATGGCTCATTATTCTTTAATGCTTAGTCACACCAGAGGTCAACTAATCTACTGCATCAGCACTGAAGCATTGAGCAGAGAGGCAATGAAGGATTGATTTGTGCCTTGTATGCTTGTGAGGCCCAGTTGAGGAGAGACAATGAAGGCCTGATCGTATGCTTTTGAGGCCCAGTTGAGGAGAAACAATGAAGGCCTCATCGTATGCTTTTGAGGCCCAGTTGAGGAGAGACAATGAAGGCCTGGTCGTATGCATTTGGGGCCCAGTTGAGGAGAGACAATGAAGGCCTGATAGTTTGCTTTTGAGGCCCAGTCAAGGAGAGACAATAAAGGCCTGATCGTATGATTTTGAGGAGGCAATGAAGGCCTGATCGTTTGCTTTTTAGTCTCAGTTAAGGAGAGGCAATGGAGGCCTCATGGTATGCTTTTGAGGAGGCAATGAAGGCCTGATCGTTTGCTTTTGAGGAGGCAATGAAGGCCTGATCGTTTGCTTTTGAGGCACAGTTGAGGAGCCTGATCGTATGCCTTTGAGGCACAGTTGAGGAGAGGCAATGAAGGCCTGATCGTATGCTTGTGGGGCCCTTTTCCTCCCACACGCCGCTGCTCTGGGAGAAAACGTCCAGCATGTGGAGGTGTAGTGGAAGCTGGCTTCTCTCAGGTCAGGTCTCCATGCTGTCCTCCTCCTGCGCAATAATTTGGTGAATTTACGAGCAGGTGGCTCGGATTGTGACTGCTGTTCTCTGGCAATAGCAAAGACCAAGACCAAGAACCACTTTTTTTCATCTCTCACTCCAATGCTCATTCTCTCTCTCACTCTCTGTCTTTTTTTCTCACAGCATGACTCTCACTCGTTCTCCGTTGTGATTTTTCCTTCATGTGCATCATGAGACAGAGAGAGAGAGGAAAAGACACAAGAAAGACAAAATGATTACACATGCCAGAGAAAAATGGCTCCATTCTGCCAAATGGGAAACAACTGGAATGAATAATCGTCAGATGTCATTTCCAGTATGTTTCTTTCTCTTTTTTTTTCTTCTACTTTTGAAAAAATTCTCTCACTCTGCCCCTTGGTAACCGGTAAACATTACACTCATTCCCCGGCACAGTAAAACTTTCATCAGTGACATTATGCCTCACCAGCTGGCTTCACACACTGAAGTTCTACATCCAATCAGCATGGCCTAGCCACCAGAGTGTTTCCAATGAGCAGTCAGCAACAGAGCGCTGACTCAACACTGTTTTCCTGGAAACAATGCAAACATAACATACAAACTGATGCACCCCAATTTATGGTACTTTATCAGCTGTGATAAGGACACGCTTGAAGACAAACACGGCCAGCCTGGAAAGCTGTCATTATCAGCACACAGCCAGCGTGTAATTCAAATGATGCAACTCATGTCTGATATAACATTACAATATAGTTGTACACAGCAACAGGGTCACAATATCACTCATTTTGACACTGTGCTCCTTTGTTCTGCCTTAGCTGCACTTTAAAACTCGCTAACTGCCTGCTTTAGCTGCACATTAAAACTGGAAGAAAAAAGATTTGAAGATGAATTTATGGATGGCTTGTTGTCCCTATAGATTCAAACCTGTAGTATTTACATAGGGAAAACATTTTTTTAAATTGGACTTAAAAATACTGCAGATCGTCTCGATAGCACATTTATGCAAGGCTTAAGTACAGTCTCCTGAATGAAGACAGCAAGATGGGATTTTATGTCTGCAAAAAACTATTTGCATGCACATAGTTTGAACTTAAGACAGTTTTGAAACATCACAGTCAGCATTTACATTTCTATCAGCTCACATAGTGGCCAATTCTAGAAGTTTCTCAAAGTAAAAGCACGACGGTCATTCATAGAATGTCCATGGTGAGTGAAGAGACAAATTGTGTGTTATATAGTCGTAAAGACTAGTACATGCAGAAAATCTCCCAACCAAGAGCCTCCAAGCACAAGAGTTGCCCTAAATAACCCAGAGAACTATGGAAAACACTGGTTAGGACACAAGGATATGCTGGAGCAAAAGAGTGAAAGGACTTCGGCACTTCCTCTTTTTTGTGGTATGTCTCAACTGCGCTTTTCTTCCACTCGTAAAAGACAGAATGTCTCTCTCTCTTTCTATCTCTGTCTCTCTCTCTATTTCTCTCTCTCTGCTCCTTGGCATGGCGACCACATATGTCCCAGGCTTCCTGTTGGATGGTGACCTGTGGGGAGGGGGTCACACATATCCTGGCTAAGGGGGGAAAGGGTTGGGAGTCCAATTCAAATGGGACTATGGGACTCAAAACAGAGATATCTCTACAGAGGCTACACATGTTTGTATGGAAAATCAGATGCATGCAGCAGATTCTGGGGTACAGAAAGAGAAAGCTAAGGAATTAAAGAAAGAAAGAAAGAAAGAAAGAAAGAAAGAAAGAAAGAAAGAAAGAAAGAAAGAAAATGACACCGGTGTCCACAGACACACAGGATAAACAGTTCAGAGGACAATGGGTGACTTGTTAAAAATGTCATAATTCCCAACAGCTGCACACACACACACATACACACACACACACACACACACACACACACACACACACACACACACCACTACCACCAGTGGTTTGTTTTATTTAACTGTCTTTGTGGGGACTTACCATTGAGTTAAACTGCTGTGCCTATTTACAACTAGAGAGTGCTTGGCTTGTGCTGAAGTTAAGCAGCGTTCACAGAAGACTTTGTATAACGCGATACACTTAGGAAATGAATTACAAACAATGTGGCTGGCTTCATGTGGCTCATAACCTGGCAGCCAGGGGCTACAAATATAGCGAACAGGCCCACAATTCATCCCTCTGCCAGCCCAGGGAGTGGAGACGCTCATAACCTACAACCACAGAGGCCTTCACTTACTCACTTCTAGCCCAGGCTGTTATTTAGCCACGACGCATTGGTCGTTGATCACCCCGGCCTCCGCTGTGACACACAAACTAATGCGCGGGGTCAAACCAATGACTCTGACCGCGAGGAGATGACATCAGTGTACACTGGTTCACTTCCTCTTCTACGTGCCTGCTTGACAGAAACATCCACACCCTGTGTGGCTTTGCAGTATCTCTCCCTATTTTCCTCTCATGCCATTTCTCTCTCTCCCCAATTCACTTTCTTTCACCCCTTCTAGCCTTACTATATCCCCCTCTCTTTCAGAGACAACCTCCCTCACTCTCTCTTTCTCACCCTTATTTCTCTGCTTCCTGTCTTTAGAGGGTTGGGAGAGAGAAAAATGAAACAAGGAAGGAAAAAGAACGTAACACAAAGAACTGCACTGCACTGGCTCCTCTGGTCATCGGTGCCGTTGGCTCCCAGTCCTGTTTTACAATCCCCTTTGGACTTGTTAAAAAGGTCCTCAAACACTACCCCGCCTGCCGCCCCCTCCATTCCAACACGACACCACACCACACACACACCACACCCCCGCACTGCAGCCTTGCTCCTGTTTTTTTTTTTTTTTTCAGTTGCCTCCGCCACGTTTCCCGTTAACCTCCAAGCAGAAGCACTGGAGTCTGGGGTTGGGGTGGAGGGGTGTTGCTTTGTAGAGCTGAGGGTCTGGAGGTCTGTTAGGCTGAATGTCACACACTCATGGAAAACGAAGCCCCTGGGGCAGGCCTGGGGGTCTCCTGGTTGCAGCTAGAGGCTGATGCATACAGATGGTCGCAGGAAGTGCATGTGTATAAATGTAAACGACCGTGGGGGGTCATTAACCCCAAAGGCTCTGTGTTCTTTCTGCTTCCTTTTTTTGTAGATATATTTTTTCTTGCTGTGCATGCACACATGAATGGGTGCCCCAAAACCCTACACACACACACGCACACACACATACACAGCCCTTCCTGCCTCTCCTTTTGTATCCACACCCACATACATATGACACACATAAACATGACTAGACACACAAAAAATGATGTAGCCTAGAACTCACACTCATGGTCTCTGTTCCTCTCTCTCTCGTTCTCTCTCACTCTCTCTCTCTCTCTCTCACACACACACACACACACACACACACACATACACACAATTCCACAGTCACCCGTGTTTATAGGAACACATGCAAGTGCCCCAGTACTAGCACCACACCACTACTATCAGGTCAACTGGAATGAGCCCACTTCAAACGTGTCCATAAAATCAAACTGCCAGGGTCACAGCCTGCTCCCACATTTCTCCTTCTCTCTTACACTATCCCTCCATCTCTCCATCCCTCTGTTCCCTTCATCTCTCCCTCTCTGTTGTGCCACGGTCAATGATAGTGAGCAACGCATGTGCTGGTGGGGGAAACGAGGAGATATTACCTCGTAGATACCCTGTCTCTCTTTCTTTCCCTCTCTGCCGACCTCTCTATCCGTTTTTCTTTCTCTCTTTTCTGCATCCTCCTCTCCTACAGCATGGACTTGCCTCAAAACCCTCAAACGATTCATTTTCTCCAACCTTAAAGGCGACATACAGTGGAAAACCATGATCTTTTAATTTCCAAAAGGAGTCAGGCTTTGGTTGCTAGCAAGCCAATGTTAATGTCACTGTGTAGGTTTGTTGGGAATGAAAACCATACTATTGGAAGCTTCTCGTTTAACTAATCCTGGTAACCAAAACATTTTTTTTTTCAGTCTGTCTCCTAAGGGGTTATAAATGTGGTGGAAACAGTGAACGTGTAAAAAGGATACCATTTTTTTGGGCAGCTCAGTCAGTCAACATAAGACGAAGGAACAGAAAACACAAAGCTGTGCAGATGTGTGTGTACTGTGTGTGTGTGTGTGTGTGTGTGTGTGTGTGTGTGTGTGTGTGACGACTCCTTTTAAATTTGGAGAGAAATGTTTCCACTTACAGCTAAATTCTAGCCCATCCTAGCTAAGTGATGGGAAGAGCGTTCCATTTCTGTTCTTGATCCTGCACATCAGGTAAAGCCTTTTATCCTGCTGAGGAACTATCTGAGGTTCTAAGCGAAGCTATTTGGGGATGAAAGGCTTTCTGCGATGAAAAGGCGTCGTTTTACAAAGACAAGTAACAAGTTTCGGGTTAAAAGAGTTAAAAGGATTTAAGCTACCCACATGTGAGAATGGTGCCGTTTCCTTTATACCTGTGTCTAATGTTTTACATGAACTGGTGATTTCTCAACCATAAGACAACAGTAAGACAGATCTTGTGTCATTTAGCAATGAAAACGCTTCTCAACATTTACATTTGAAATATTTACATATTACATATTTTTACATATTACATATTTACACATTTTACATATTTATTATCTTAAGGATAATACATTGAAAATATTTTTTGTAACATTGCTTTGCACTGCACTGCAATATTCAAACCCATGTCATATGTCTTCATGCATAATGTATTTACGTTTAGAATAGGATGGCCAATAATAAGCCATTAATCTCGTGTTAAACTGCTAGTAAGGTAGAAGCCATTGGTTGGTCCCATCTCAGATATGCACGGTAACTTGTTAAGGCTGCATTGTCTAGTTTTTGACTTTGCCAGTGGAGGAGAACACAATCCATCATGGCCTTATCTCCCTGACTCACCTGGGACCTCTTTATCATACAGCCATGCAAAGCAACATTCATCTTGGGAGCCTAATTCCAGGCGTGTGATAAAATGCAAAGCCAGGGTTCTTTAGTGCATACGGGAAGCCTACCATAAGCTTAGATGGAAATGTTAAGGATGCAGGGCCGAGTTTGAAATTCAAATCGAACACTCTCAATCTCCCCCTTTTCATCGCTGTTCCCTAAGGCTATTATCTTTTTCTTTTCATTTGTATGGCCTTAGTGCCTCAGTGTCTAGAATGTTCTTTTAGCTATTTTTTTTCTGTGGATAAACCAGGTAGATAGCCAGGCTACAGCATTAATGGCAATAGCATGCGCCATAATGCCTTCCCCATGTACACTCAGTTTGTGTGTCTCTCTCTCACCAGTTAGTCAGGACATCTACATTTTCCAGTATCCACTACATGAGTCAGTGTTCTCTCTTCCCTTCTATCCCACAGTGCCTTACTATAATGTCCAAACTCTTTCATTTAGCTCAGTTCTTTTCAGGCCAAGTCTACTCCATTGACACCACCTTGCTGTGAGAACATTTTGGATACTACCAGAGACGGTTAAAAAAACGTTCATATTATGACATCTAGGACACGCCTAAATAGGAGACCAGAACTGTTCCCTTTCATTACATTGTTGAAGCTTCGAATTCTTCATCTTGGCTTCTAAAGTATTTTTGCTGCTACTACACCTATTAGCCTTGTGACCTATCTGTCTTCTGGGCCTGGTTTAATCCAGATGACTTGGTGAGGAGACTGAGGAGAGCTGACAGGGG
Organism: Tenualosa thibaudeaui; assembly: GCA_027481765.1. NCBI lineage: Eukaryota > Metazoa > Chordata > Actinopteri > Clupeiformes > Clupeidae > Tenualosa > Tenualosa thibaudeaui. The sequence continues at coordinate 2,652,205 of JAIFZK010000019.1, read as the reverse complement.
CTGGCGGAAGACACAGGGAGGTGGCCGGGGTCAGACTAGGCATACGCCAGACACACAGACAGCAGACGGATGGAGGTAGCGGGAGGCGCCGGGCTGCCCACAGCGCCCTCTGAGAAGCTCATCATCCATCTCCAGAAAAATCTATATTTTTGGTCACACAGGGTGGGGGGTGTGGGTACAGAGGCGGACTACTACAGAGCAGAGCACACTCAATAGGCCAAAGCACCACAGCAGCAACCCTCTCATCCACCACCAGGTCACAATTTTACAACCATATGGGAAACAAAAACAATGGCTTTGTTTTCTCCAGTGTCTCTGCCTTTTACACACACACACACACACACACACACACACACACACACAAACTTCCACAAGGAAAAACAAAAGTTCCAGGCCACACATGGCCTCAAACACAGAGAGTCATTTTTACTGCATCCCATCATGACATGCAATCATTTTTAGTCATCATGCCATTGCCCACTTTAATCACGCTCAGACTTGTTTATGCACATGCAGACACTGAAGCAGACACACACACACTCTCTCACACACACAGAGAAAGAGAGAAAGAGAGAGACAAACACACACACACACACACACACACATTTACACACAGAATGAACATTTCCCACCCACTCTTGGTGGAGCTTGTGGAAGTTTGCTGAGGGATTCATTAGTTGTGTGTTTGAAGAGTAGCAGTAGTAGTGTGTGTGGGGTTGACAGAGGTGAGGGGACTCGGATAGGGATGAAGGGGGAAGGGAAGGAGCACTTCGGGAGAGAGAGAGGCAGTGGGGTGGGGTGGGGTAGGGTGGGGATGGGGGGGGGGGTTGAAATACTTTGCCAGTGAGGTAATGCCTCTGCTGTCCCAGACCCTGGCCTGAACACAGACGGCTATCAGGCTCTTGCTTTTATTTAATCATCGATTCCACCCCCCCGTCCCCGTCCTGCTCCCAAGCTAGATGAAGTGGCCACGTTTGATGTCAGTCTGGGCCTTTGGCGTAAAAGAATAGCTAACGTATGGCCTAGTGCTGACACACACACACACACACACACAGTACACACACAGTACACACACAGACAGAGACACAGACACAAACACAACAAGAGCTGCCCACTGAGCCTGTGCAGGCGGACATGTTGAGACTGTGTGCAGGCCCATGTTTGTCTTGCAGTGAAGACCGCAGACTGCAGAGCTTGTGCTATGCCCATTCCTGCATCCATACAATGTATAAATGTGTGTGTGTGTGTGTGTGTGTGTGTGTGTAAATGTGTGTGCATGTCTGTTGCCCAATGCCTCTCATTTTTGCATGTGCACTACTTCCACATAAGTCAATATTGTGCAATGACTATCACGTCTGCGTGTGTCACATCACTAAAGCATGCTTGTCTCCAAATCTGTAGAGTTTAGCCATTTCTGTAATAAAATACAAAAAATAAATATAGTATGCACTGTAGGTGAATCTGAATGTAATGTCTATACCCTCTTAATACAGTAAGTTCAGGCTTATACTATGTAATCTTATAAAGGTATAGGCTATCCATGATGTTAATGGAAAATGTAATTGTCTTAAAAAATATGTTCTACAAGAATTTAAGACAATCAACTATTTGTATAAATTTGTTACATCTTAATGGTAATTGCAACAGTGTTGTCATTGTCCTGTAACCTCTCTTGAAACAGGAGATCCCTTCATAACATGGCACCGATGGTGGCATTAACAAAGAAACAAACAAACAAACAAACAAACAAACTGAGCCAAAGGGCAAATGATCAAACTCTCTACGGTCAAAAGATAAACAGCGTCAGAGGTAATCAGATGCAAACTCTCTACGGTCAAAAGATAAAGAGCTCGTTCGTCAGAGGCAATCAGATGCCTCTCTATGGTAAGAAGATAATGAGCTCGTATGTTAGAGGCAATCAGATGCCACTGGTCTTGTTTGTTTCTGGAGCTCTGATAATGAACTATATAATGTGTTAACCACTGAAAAGAGACACAATTCACTGTTTTGTGAAAAGACAGAACAGGGACAATAGCGCCACTGCTTCATTAGAAACAATCATATTCAGGCAAAGCACACTGCCTCAGTGAAACCACTCAGATTGTGTGATAAATGTGTAACCAGGAGTATGTGAACATAGTAAATGTCTGTATACATTATCCAGGCATTATATGGGAGTAGGATTCCTGGACTGAGTGAGGTAGTGAAAGACAACGCTGACATCCCCTTTGTGTAAAGAGCAGCATCTGCGCTAGCACCTGTGAATGGATTTGTCTGATCCCAGTACCCATAATCCCCCTCTTTCTGCTCTTTGCTACTGCCGTGGCAACATCAAACCATACAGGATCCAGCAAAGCCATTTGTGAAGGAAGAGAAAAAAGAAAAGCCTCCCACTCATCCTAGTGCTGTAGTGTAAATCACCGCTGCCTTCCGATTCGCAGATGCGACCCTCCTTTTATAGACACGCCGAGGACACTTTCTCCCATTTATGGGCTCCAGGGAGACGGCAGGGGCCATCACAAGTCCCGCAAAGGTGCTCGGGCAGCGGAGGTGACGGCAACCTGTGCAACATTAAGCCTTTGTCCTTTTGCAGCCCTCCAGCTTTCCACATTCTCACTCATGCACACACATGCGCGCACACACACACACACTCAAATAAACATGCATAAACACATACACACACACATTCATCACCCAAAAGACCTACTTAGCCAGCTGAACCCCTGCCAACTTGTACCCAGCCAGTGCCAATGAACAATAAGCACTGGAATCTGCGCACAGTAATGGTGCCAATTACTATAAAATGATTTTGGTTTCACCTCAAAGTATTGGAATTCATTTCTTACTGATGGATTGATTGATTGATTGATTGACTGATTGAAATTCTTTACTGACACGGTACAACTAACAGGTGAATAGATCATCTTTGCACATTGTGTCGTAGATAATGCAGAAAAGTGGCACAATGGGTTACTTCCATAGTGTTTGCTGCATCAATGTAAGTGTATGAGTGAGGATGATAAAAAACAAAACAAAACAAAACAAAGAGTCAATCTCGCTTGACTCTGAAGCAAAGAAGTACTGACTGCTGACAGTTAAAAATAGCTTCACACACACAGTGGAGTTTTTAAACACTGACTTTTTGCCCAACTACCTGCCTAGCTAATTACAAAACACAACCAATTTCCATCTGGTTTTACTGTTTCAGCTCTGGAATACAAGGAATGTCCATTACACTTCAGACAGCCGTGCGTCTAAGTGTGATCGTTGCCTAAAGTCAACTTGTCTCAAACTACTTATATGCCACATAGAGACTGAAAGAATGGCAAACACACACACACACACAGGCACGCACGCACACACACACATCCATCCATACCCACAGATTTCTCATTCCTTCGAACAAATGTGAACTGTTGAAACCTGCCATGTGCGAACAGAGCTTGGCATAGGCAGCCAGTGGAGAAAGAGGGATATAGAAAGATGGAAAAAGAAAAGGTAGAAAAAGAGAAGGTAAAAGAAAGTATCAGCACTGTCAAGAATGTCCTGATAAGGAATCACATTCTTGATGGTTCACTTCTTTCGTCAGTCTGTGAAAGGATTTACTAGTGTTTACTTTCATGAAAAAGCTTACTTTCACTTGCAGCTGTGTTCCGAATAAACATGAACAAGTTGTTTTACTGGACTGATTATAAAAGGCTAAAGCACAAATCCAATTCTGCAACAATAACAGTGTTTCAGCGCATTCCTGTGTTGGTGTCCTGTGGGGTCAGGCGAGGTGACGTGATCGCTGATGGTGAGGTGGTGGCGGGCCGCACTGCACAGTTGCCTGTAAAAATGAATGACGACATGCCAGCCGCAAACGGATTAGGTGCTCTTACACAGCACCAGAAATAACACAGCATGTGTCATACATCAGCGAAACACACACACACACACCCATGCATGTAAACACAAGTGAACGACTTTGCAGCACACACACACATCCATAGATGTAAACAAAAGCACACATGTATGTAGACACAGCAAAGCATACACACACACACACACACAAACACACATGCACACACACACACACACACAGTGAGGTGTACACACACGAAAACATATGCAACACTCCACCAATTACCCTTCATCTGCCATGATGTCACAGTCATTTGGTCTCATTTCTTGCAGATGTGGAGCCTAATTAAGCCTTGGGAAGTAATCAGTGCTAATACCTCTTTCTTGGCATTTCTCTCCACTGGTGTGTGTGTGTGTCTGTGTGTGTGTGTAGAAAAGAGAAAGAGAGAGAGAGAGAAAGTGGCAGAACTCATTTATGCTGAACAAACAACAAACAAAACAACAAACAATGGTAGACTGGGATGCCTGGGATGGAATGTTCAAAAGTACAGGTGTGTATGTGTGTGTGTGTGTGTGTGTGTGTGTGTGTGTGTGCTGGGATGCACATTTCTGTGCATCAATTCATACACTTCCACTGCTGCTCCACAGCAGCCAGGCCCACAACAACTCCCAAACACACACACACACAAACACACATGCATCTAAGCCCACAGCATCTTCAGTCCAGTGGGCTGTGTCTGCCGGGCTAGCCTGCAGAACATCAGCCACCTGTGCCTGGTCCTGACACAGCACCAAACTAGGCCATATTCACCACCAATACACACACACGCACACACACACACAAACACACACATACATACAAAGACACACAGACACACATGCACACACACACTCACACATACACACTCACACACACATACATACAAAGACACACACACACACACACCCACAATGCCTACCTAAGTGCAACCAAACAAGGACAAAACACAACAAAATGCCCGTGCACAAACAAACACACATACAAACACCACTCACACATACACACTCACACACACACACCCACAATGCCTACCTAAGTGCAACCAAACAAGGACAAAACACAACAAAATGCCCGTGCACAAACAAACACACATACACACTCACACACACATACATACAAAGACACACACACACACACACCCACAATGCCTACCTAAGTGCAACCAAACAAGGACAAAACACAACAAAATGCCCGTGCACAAACAAACACACAAACAAACACCACTCACACATACACACTCACACACACACACCCACAATGCCTACCTAAGTGCAACCAAACAAGGACAAAACACAACAAAATGCCCGTGCACAAACAAACACACAAACAAACACCACTCACACATACACACTCACACACACACACCCACAATGCCTACCTAAGTGCAACCAAACAAGGACAAAACACAACAAAATGCCCGTGCACAAACAAACACACATACACACTCACACACACATACATACAAAGACACACACACACACACACCCACAATGCCTACCTAAGTGCAACCAAACAAGGACAAAACACAACAAAATGCCCGTGCACAAACAAACACACAAACAAACACCACTCACACATACACACTCACACACACACACCCACAATGCCTACCTAAGTGCAACCAAACAAGGACAAAACACAACAAAATGCCCGTGCACAAACAAACACACATACACACTCACACACACATACATACAAAGACACACACACACACACACCCACAATGCCTACCTAAGTGCAACCAAACAAGGACAAAACACAACAAAATGCCCGTGCACAAACAAACACACAAACAAACACCACTCACACATACACACTCACACACACACACCCACAATGCCTACCTAAGTGCAACCAAACAAGGACAAAACACAACAAAATGCCCGTGCACAAACAAACACACATACACACTCACACACACATACATACAAAGACACACACACACACACACACACCCACAATGCCTACCTAAGTGCAACCAAACAAGGACAAAACACAACAAAATGCCCGTGCACAAACAAACACACAAACAAACACACAAGCCAACCCAAACCCAGACAAATGCAGCCTCCATCTCAGAGCCAGGCAGAGCTCTTTGCCTGAGCCTGCACTGCGTGTAGGGGGCATAAATTCCCACAGGCGCGGCAGACCTCAGAGACGGCGCTGGGTAGAAGACATGAGCTACACCGCTAGCTTTACTGTCCATGAGAATCTACTCGTTTACTCGTAATATTTTTGCATTTTAAAGGCAGGCTGCACTGCTGGGCAGATGTTCTGTTGAAGTGTATTTGCATTGGAGCCAGACCTGCGCTTGTAGTTTCACTGCTGGAGGCTACAGCAGCAGGTGTGTGTGTGTGTGTGTGTGTGTGTGTGTGTGTGTGTGAGGTGAAGGGAAAAGACTTACATTACCATGTTTAGTTTAGAGTTTTACAGCATTGTTGTACAGGATGCCAATGGATATGGACACATACATGTTCACAAATAAGGGCAACTCTAAGTCAAGAGGCCTAAGGCTGAGGGGCCTCTCTTTGTGTGTGTGTGTGTGTGTGTGTATGCGTGGGTGTTTGTATGTGTGTGTGTATGTCTGTCTGTCTGTCTGTGTGTGTGTATGTGATGACATTACAGTGTGAAATTACATACCTCTGCACAGTAAATACTTTGCCTGCCTGACATACTTGTGCTCCAGTCCTCTTGTTCTGCCACAGACACATCAGAGCCATAAAAGCAACAGAAGACTTACTAGACGCGTCACCCAACCAGAGCTGTCCGCCACACGCCATTAAAGCATGGCTCTCTGGGCCAGCTATCTGTTCACTCTGCAGGCTAACGCATGCACAAACATCTCTGTCAAAATTGTATTTATTGTCTTATTTATTTAGTTCTGCTATGTGCACATGTGTTGCAAGTGCTATGTGCTATGTGCAGGTATTTGAAAATCAGACTAACAGACCGTCATTGTTAAGGATGGCAGCCGAATGGATTCTTCACGAGGCTTTGCAAGTCAGGGCCAGCTGAGGCAATCACGCCCTAATGTGGCACGTCCTAAAAGTGCCGTGCACCCCGCTACACTGAAGGCTAACTCTGGAGACACACACACACACACACACACACACACACAGTGTGCCAATTAGTCATGAAGACATGGCTGTGGGCCTGACAAAAGCTTAATGGCGCAAAGCTAGGTGTAGCAACGTTGTTTTGAGAAGTTAGATCTGCTGACGCACACATATACACACACACACACACACACATTGTGTAGGCTAAGTGGCCATAAGTCAGACAATGAGAGGGGCAGTCTGTGGCTTCTGACATGAGGCTGAATGACAGGGTAGAACTGGATAAACTCAAAAGTCTACCAGTCTACACACACACACACATACACACACCTGTGGAAAGAGAGTCTGTGGCCAGACACTCACTCAACAGTTACTGTATCAGGCTCCACATGATAAACACACGCACGCACACACACACACGCATGGACACACACACACACACACATACCTCACATTACAAGTCACTGGGGGAGGTGTGCACATGCTTTTAGAGACAACTGACCCCACTCCAGCCTCTGGCTGATGGGGGTGCTGAGCGTCTGAGGTCATCGGCACAAGCAGATGTACTCACATCTGCTGCCTCACATAGACAGACACACTCACAGAGACTGACAGGGAGCCAACATGGTAGAGGATGATGATGAAGATGAAGAAGAAGAAGAGGAAGAAGAAAGAAAGAAGAAAAACAAGACCCAGTATTCACAAGGATAGAACCGTGAGCACAAGGAGAATGAGAGAAGGAGGAAGATGAGGGGGTGTGGAAAGACAGAGGGATGAAGGAGGAGGAAAAGGAGTAACAAAGCAGTGAACCAGAGCGTGGTGCCCACATCACTTCACCCAAGGGGGCCCACCAAAGGAGATCACATTTCAGCGCTGGAGTCAGGGAGGAAACACACACACACACACACACATACACACACACACACAAATCACCACCACCACCATTCCCTGCAGAAAATATGAGGCTATTTCTGACATTTCAGTGCAAACAGCAGCACATCAGTTGTATGTCACATCTCCCCTCAATGTATACATGAGAGAAAGAGAGACTGAGAGAGAGAGTGAAAGGGAGAGAGAGAGAGAGCAAGGTCATTCTAAACTAAAGCAAATAAACAACTAGTATCAGGCAGGCATCTGTTGATAATTCTGGTGTGTGTGTGTATGTGTGTAGACCTCTTGTCTAAGTATTAGGCAAGCCTTTATCCCTCGCATCTAGAGCCAACAAGCCCATGGGAGCTGACAGCTACACAAACTGCTGGTAAACCCACACCGATCACCTTCACCGCCCCTGTCAATATCAAAGCGCTGGGCTCACCGTCCCTCTAATCACATCGCCGGCACTTCTCTGCCCAACTTTTCCGGAAAATGTGGTTTCGTAGGATATGTCCATATGCATTTCTTTCACTACCTGCCTGCTGTGTATCACACTCAATACAATACTGCAATATCCACAGTCTGTGGAATTTATTAAACATGAATTAGGGCTAATTACCCATTGTCAGGGTTTAAAGACAACATTCCAAACTAACATGGAAAATGTATCTCGAAAGAGGTTTGGAATTCGGAGGTATGTGTCGCATTTCACTAGTCTGGGCTGACTCACTACAGAGTTCAACCTCTTAACCTCATCTCTCTCTCTCTTTCTCTCACACACACACGAAGGCAAACAAACTCCCTCCTGACATTAGCCATGTTAACAGATTTCACTGTTTACCTAGAACAGAGAGAAACGAAGAGAGAGAGAGAGGGTGAGAAAGGGGGGGGGGGCTAGGGAAGAGAGAGAGAGAGAGGGTGAGAAAGGAGGTGGAATGGCTTCCTCCAGGAAAAGACATACTAGAAGGAGAAAGGGAGTAAGAAAGAGACAAAGAAAGGTGACAGACAAATAGAGAGAGAGAGAGTCAAATGAGAAACAGAGTGCGGGAGAGTGGAAGGCTGCAGTCTGTCAATCGTGTGAAACCCTACTCTTCAGTGCACACCAGGAGCCCACTGAAAGAACCACCACACACCACAGTCACTGCCTGCCTCTCTCCTGCCTCTTCAGTCTCCAGCACCTCCTTGAACCACCACACACCACAGTCACTGCCTGCCTCTCTCCTGCCTCTTTAGTCTCCAGCACCTCCTTGGCTCCCCCAGGTCCTCTCCTCTCTCTCTCCTTGGTCACCCTCTCTTTCTCCCTCTGTTAACATTCTCTGTTCCTCTCTTTCTGCTTGCCCTCTTGTTCCTGTTGAACCTACAGTATGTGAGCCGGCTGCCCGGCGACAGTCGTAACCTTCCGACAAACATAGACCTCTCAAAAGAATGCGGCCACGGTCAAGGCTCACTGGAGGACTGCCACTTTCACGCTAAGAGGTGGAGAAAGAGAGAGAGAGAGAGAGAGAGAGAGAGAGAAGTGAAAAAAAGACAAAGACAAAAGTAGTGGGAGGAAGAGACAGGCAGAGAGAAAGAGAAGGAGAAAGAGGGGAGAGAGAGAAAGAGAAGAGAGCAAATGAACACGTCTTCAGTCAATCACTAACAGTGGCAACATTCCAGACAGTGAAAGCTTCCATGAAAAAAAAAAGTTATGGCTCTTGTGTTGCCCTCCTCCTCCCGCACTCATTATCCCAGGATGGAGACACTTAAAAAAAGTTCAGTGTTGAAATAACAGACTAGCTTTGTTGGCATAGTTAGGCTCTATGGGCACCCAGCTCCTCATGGGGGGAAGGCAGTCGACTGTTGTGTCAGAAAGGGACAGGCTATTTCTGTGGGGCTCTGGGAACAACCAGGCCAGGCCAGGCCTGCCCCAATCCAGGCTAGCCCAAAAGAAAAAAAAATCTTCATTTGACCACGTGCAAGAGTTTGTGAAAAGCTTCTGCTGCTTCTAGCACATGTCTCTGTGCAAAGGCTGTCCATCAGCCATCAGCTGATAATGCCATGGATCCAAGTAGTGTCTAAGAGGTGTTAATAGTGTACTTTGTGGCAGTTTTACCCAAATAACCCAAACAATCAAACGACAACTGTTTCAATGTGACTTCATGATGTCAACTTACCTTACTTTACTAGTTTACTAAGTGGCAACTAACAGTGAGTCAAGTTCCAGACTAGGCATGTGCTAAGGCTACGCCCATTCAGTTTAGTCACCACAGATTCGCACATTGGCCAAGTATGAAGTAGATCTGTACAGGTGATTACACGCTCAAGAGACAACAAATCTCCACACACACACACACACGTACAGCCTCACCCGCCTAGACCCATTTTCAAGACCAAACTTAAGTCCAATCAGGTAGTGTGTGTGTGCGTGTGTGTGTGTGCAAAATGTGAATGGAAGCACTAAGCCCACAGAAGTCAGCTCACCACCTGCTGGGGAGCCAGGATACCGCAGAGGGTTTAGTCACAAGAGCTGGGTTTTGGGATTGAAAGAAGGGAAACTCAGCAAGGAAATAGACCAAAAGAACGAAAAAAAGAAAGCAAGAAAGAAACACAGACACTTAGTCTCCATCAACAGCCAGCCAGACGTTATGGCTTCACCAGTGGTGGCAAAGCCAGTCCTGGCTCTTTCGACATCCTCCGGGTCTCTCTCTCCCCTCCTCTCTTTCACTTCAGTTTGACTCAGAGTCACGGAATCCTCCTGTCTCTGACCCACGATTCTGGAGACTAGAGATAGGCTCAATGGCACCACAGAATTTTGTGGAAAAACCACATTGTCTGTGTAAGTGTGTTTAGATATGTCTGATATAATATGGCTTGACATGTGTTGGAAACTTTTAATAGCCTACACATTTGCTTATCCAAGTCTACTTCCCCTTGTGCACAAATCCAGCTGTTTGCTATCACTACTACACTAGGTGGATGAGAGCCTCTATGGAAATTTTAGACTGATTAATTTACCCACCTCACCAAATCCAAATAATTTGATGATGAATCACAAATGATTTCTCAAGTACCATGAGAGCTCCCCAAACTATTGTTCATCCTCAACTGTAATGTTTCCTGTAGGTAGCAATTAAAGCACTTCAGCATTTTACAAGTCAAAGGTCCTGATCTGACCTCTGCTCGTCTCAAAAACTTTACTCCTCTGACAATTCCACATTTACTGTGATCATGACTTCACCACATTGCAAGGTTGCAGAGGCCTCCAGTATGGATTGGCTGAAGAGATTAACAGGCAGCCCACTGGGAACTGTCTGATGAGTCAGCGTTTAGGGTGGCCTACACATTCACAGCAAACCCAGGCGCCAGCCAAGTAGCACATCCTGTCAGTGGCAGGAAACTAAGGACAAGTTCCTGCTTAGAGCCATCTGATGACAAGGTCCACAAAAATTCTGTAGGCTAGGCTATTTCTGATATTCCATGAGCACACACTGCAAGGGAGAACACGCCGCATGAGGAAAATCGTTCTGTGAAATGTTAAAACTCAAAGACACCCTGGACGTTATAGTAAGTTATGACAGTGACATAATGTCACTGGCCCAGAACAAATCCTGAGTCCCCAAGATGGGTCTCGATTTCCTCTTCTGTCAGTTCATTCATTTGAAGCGGGCGCGTGGTGTCGGCTACTTGATTATTAATCATCTGATAGGCCTTCGCAAAGTGACGTTCCAGTGGACTTTATTTACAATTATGGAAAACGTAATAGTCATCTATTGATAGATGCATAGTTTCAATCTAACTTTGTGCTATTTCAGTCATTTATACATAAATTGTAGATTCTGGGTTGGCACCGGCATTGGGCTAGAAAACTCCCTGTGAAAAATGATTCACTTGACATAGGCTACGTGCATGATCCGTTACAACAACTATAACTCTGACGCCAGTGTAACCTGAAAATGTTCATTAAAAAAGATGACAAAAAGAGATGTTTGCCTTACCAGATATTCCTTTATGTGGTATTCTGCTACTACAGCAAGAGAAATGCTGCCGTCTCCTCTTAAGTGTTCTTTCCCCAGGGCACTGAAATACTACAGATTGCTGTCTGGTTACTATTCCCCTAGCGCGGCGGATAACTTCAGCTCTCTTTTCCTCCGTGACTACGACGAAGAGTGAGTGATAGAGCCGACAGTCCCACGCGCTTCTAAACCACTGAGGAAGTTCGTGAGTCACAAGATCCCGCCCCACTGAGAGAAAAAAAAGCATTCCCTCCCTCTCCTGAACTTCTTAAGTTAGTTAATGCAATATCCACGAATCGAATTTAAACGTGTAAAGTATCTGAAAGTTTCGTAACAGAGTCTGTCATTTAGAACTCTTGTTTAAACACTAGCATATGCCCGTGCTCTCCTGTTAACACAGAGAGCGACTGTGAAAAGAGAATTATCTTGGATCATACTAGTTCGTCCGATTTAGGCCTCAAGAGCTGTATGGCTGTTTTTTTTTAATATAATGAAGGCCACGTTTATTTAATCTTGACACACACTGACAGCTGCCTTTTAATGCAGAAAAACAAGGGTTATATCAGACTGAGTAGCTTATAGTTTTATTGCTGCCGAAGATATGTGGATGTTGATTTTAGTGACTATTTCCACTATTTCCATTTTTTCTGACAATATCTGATATCTGGTGACATGCATGTCATTGATCTTGGCTCTGTCTCCTTTTTGTGGAAATTCTTTTGCAAAACTCAACAGAAGACTCCTATCATTGTTATCCATACTGATCCTGTCAGACAATCTTTTTGTCGGCTTTCACATTCACAAATTCACATGTTTGGCAGTATCTAATTCTGTGAGCCTGTTCAACTCTTTGCCTTACCACTGTGGCTCTGTACTCTTGACGCAGTCCTGGCAAAGGCCGAACAGGAGATGGAAACTCTTGTGTCTTATGAGTGTGAGTTTAAACTAGCACCAGTGTTATATGAAAAAAGCACATCAGGTGAGAAAAAAAACACAGATGTTCAAATGTACGTGTTTTTTTGGGAAATGTCATCAACATTTGTGTGGTATGTTGAAATTAAACTTTAAAAGCCTAAAGCCCAAACATACTTCAGCAAATGTGCCTCTTCGTGTTACGTCCATCCCTACCACTTCTTTCCTGTGTCTGTCTGGTGGTGTGGACTCCATTTCCTGGAAAAGACAGGGATATGCTGTCCACATCCACTTCAATGCCCTTGAGTGTTAAAGCATCCTATAAAAAGGGCTAAAAACATGCATTCCACACATATTTCCATAAACATGTGAGATTCCACTTAGTTAAAAGGCAAGACAATTGGAAAAGCATGGTCTTTGCAGTCCCGAAGACACCTCTCTCTCTCTCTCTCTCTCTCTCTTTAAATTACGAGCTCTTCTTTCACACTCTGAGGCATGGGCATTTGAGGCACGACAAATTACTGTAGAGGACAGAAACACCTCTGTTCATCATAGCATCGTGGTATGATGAGACATCAATCTGTCTTATCTGTACACTTATCCTTCACATGGACATTGTGTCATGGTCCATGAATTAGACAAATTACTTTAGAGAATGGCATCATGACTGGATTTCACTGTTCACCTTTAACCATAACAGTTGTAGTAGTAAGTTCTACAGTATGAACATCTAAAAGCCTGGGCCGCTATACCTCCCATCCAAGTATAAGATGGACGTCATGATGATGTTTTTAACAGCCGGTGTGTGTAAACTACCTGTCAGCAACAGTATAAGCCAACCAAGTTCATTGACAATCTGAAATGGGCATCGTGTGAGTGAAAATCAGTGAAGAGAATGGCAGGTGGTACAATTTCACACTGACTCACTAAGAACAGGCTAAAGAGCTTAGTGTGTGCTAAATTGTTGTTGTGTGGTAGCCTACTGCTTGTGTAGGCCTTTGCCATGCACAAGATGGCCTTTAACTCAGTATGGGCCTGTTATTAGAGGTGTAGAGATGCCTTCATACTGCCTTCATCAGAACTGCAAAATTGGCTCTACATTGAAACATGGTTCCACCATTAAAAGTATTTGAACATAACACATTTGCAGCCATGATTTCACAAATGGGAAATATCATCTTGTGTATGTGTGTGTGTGTGTATGCATGTGTATGTATCTGTGTCTGTGTGTGTGGTGTGTGCATGTGTCAGTGTGGAGTGGTCTCCAACAGGTAAAGTATGAAGGACTAATCCTAATTGTTCCCACAAGTATAACATATCAATAAGCTTACAGGGCCCAGCTTTTTCTGCTTGAACACTCCAGATTTATAGGATTATTAAGTGTATCTGTAAGATAATGATTTGATTCAGCTGGGTTTGAGCAGAGGGGTCTAAAATATTCAGTATATAGGGTCTCGAGGATCAGAATTGATAATCACTGTATTGGCAACTTTGGTCCAAAACTGCACAATGCTGCCCTGAGGCAATGAACAAAGAACAGCAGTTTTAGTCAATACATAAAAACAACGTAATATGCTTCTTTATATATCCAGGATCATGCACATATGTTTGTTTATTAAGTTATTTCAGTTTAAACATGTTGGAAATTATATTTATCTCATTGATTGTTGGCACTGTGTACTATGCAGCTTTACTTCCTAATAGGATTGCTTCATACCCAGGTCAAAGGTCAGACTCAAATTTAAATTAAATCAAATTTAAATGTCACCCACAATAGCCAAAAAAAAGGTTTGTTGCCTGAGAGTACTGAGAGAACTTTCCACAATTAATGGATACGAAATTGATCCGAAATTGTTTTATAGGTGACAATGACAAATTCAAAATCTGATCAAATTATTTAGCGCTACCCTGGACAAGACTCACGGCACCCACTTTGAGAACCCCTGCTCAAGAATTTATTCAGAGTGGAAGTGCCAGGTATAAGTCAAACGACATTTGGAAAGCAAGTAGTGACTACATTAAATTGCGGCTGCTAAGCAGCTTTGTCTTTAAGAAACAAGAAGAAACTACTCAAACAGCAGAGGACACTACATGACTTTTAATGTCCCATCAAAGGCAATGAATACCAGACAACATTTGTAAGACTTCTGGAGATGTTGTGGGACTTCTTCAGCTTAATCAGAGGCGACCATAGAGCCGCTTGTTTAATGGAACACTTAGAGTAGACTGTTGGTTATGATTCATTTCATGTGACAGTAAAGGCTTCAAATCATGTGGTACATCCCCAACCAATAGCACAAATTTGCCATATTTTCTGGTAAAATAAGAATCACACTGACAATTGTTTTTCTGTCTTCTCCTGTCCTGTTTTGACCCGTACATATCAGACAGAGCTGCTGATGTGGTCCAGGCCGATGCCTGAATGGTTTGAGTGTGTTTATATTTACACAGGTTTTGTACTCTTTCTTATGAGTACTCTCATGAGTTGGTCCATAATGACTTTAACTGATGTGGTTAAGACATAGAGACACCACTCAATGCAGCCAGTGTCTGAACTCAACTTTGAATTTTAAGGCTTTTTTTAAGAACATTACCAGCGATGTTTGTTGGATGCCGGAGACAAGATAACATCATCAGGTGGGTCTTGAACAGAACTTAAAATCTTAAGATAAGGTCAGTGGGGTGTATTTAAGGAGAGGCTGGAAATGTGTACCAGATTGAAATACACTGGCCCAGCCATGCAATCTGAGGTCAGATGACTTTTCTGTAGCATGTTAGATGTCCTTGTAAAAAGGCATTAAGCCGTTGTGACACCTACGGCTTGCTGACTTTAATAAGAGTCATGGGCTGTTTAGTTTTGAACATGGGATTGGTTATTACAAAAGCCTATTCTGTAGGCTACTGTGGGCTAACATTAGTTTGGGTTACTGTAGAGCCAGTAAGTGATGTTTAGTAAACTATGATTAATACATGTCCTATATTAGGGAAATTACTGCAACCTCTTGAAAATGCAACAGGAAAATTTCCCCCTGTAAATAAAAGTTTCAAATGCAGTTGTGTACTGAATTCATATAAAAAAAATAGACATTGATATGATATTATGCTGAGGCCATGATCACACACGCTCTGTCTGTCATTCTAAAAGCCTTCAGTGCAAGATAAGTGGCTGTGATTGTTTCCTGGGTGTTTGGTGAACAAATGAAATTCAGGAATGGGCCGCTACAGGCACAACCCCAGACCTGCAGAGCTAATCAAAATTTACCATCTGAAATGATCCAGGCTAAGATAACATGCACGTCATAATAATCATAATAATCATAATAATCATTTTCCTCTCTTTCATTCTGTGACCTTTTTTTTCCTGTACCTTCACCACATTTTTTTGTTTTGTTTGCAGGGTCTCAAAAAGATGCACAACTTGTATACTAGTTGTTTACAGCTGCTGAAATGCATACGATGTGTTGATGTTCATGTTAGTAAAACCTTTGTCCCAACCACTGTCCCAACAGTTGAAGAGTCTGACATGTGTTTGTGTGCTCCATCATAAAGCTCCTCATCATTGGATTTTATTCAGCCGACTCCAGCTGTGTAATAAGCACGTGGGCCTGCTGTTAATGGTCTTGTATATAGTCTTTATTAGAATCTGCGGCGAGACAAGGAGGTGTGAGCGTTGGGGAAATATAAAGCTGGGGTGGGGGGTTGCGAATCCAATTA
Organism: Tenualosa thibaudeaui; assembly: GCA_027481765.1. Taxonomy (NCBI): domain Eukaryota; kingdom Metazoa; phylum Chordata; class Actinopteri; order Clupeiformes; family Clupeidae; genus Tenualosa; species Tenualosa thibaudeaui. Next base: position 2,635,775 of record JAIFZK010000019.1, on the reverse strand, counting down.
AAGGAAAACAAAATAAAGCAAGAAAAACAAATAAAGACAAAACAAAACAAAAAACAACAACAATGTAAAGACTAATCAGCTGATGCCTTACATTGGCTGGCTATGGCTTCAGGGACAAACTGACAAACAAAAGTCATGACAGAAAAAACTTTAACTGTACAAACTTTAACTGTACTTTAGTTTTAGCTGTACTGTACACACACACACACACACATCCATATGGACAAGCACACAGACACACACACAAACACACATACACACAGTGCTCACCCCCTGTCTAAGAGAACTGTTAATGCTGAAACAGCAATTTACTATGCTGGAGTCCTCATAACACGCTGATCCAAATGAACTTTTGACCCCAGTCAGGCTGTCATATTGCATCTAAGTCAGCTTTCAAATTTGCAAGGCAGAACATCAAATAATATGCGCGAACACACGGGCAGATACACTCTTAGTTATCGGAAATGTTCAAGCGGAATTTTACAAGGACAAATTATTATGTGGCATGTTCGATATTTCAAGGGGTCTGGAAAACGAGAGCCTAAAGCCCCCATAACCCAAAGTCGATCAACAAACAAGTCGGTGACAGAATATGGAAACAGTGAGCCCATTCAGGGATTCATTGCCCACAACACATTCTGCATATTGAGCAAAACTCACACATATAAAAGAAATTCTTTGTGGTTGTGAGAAATGGTTGGATAAAGAGCGAAAACCCCCCAAAGAACTTTGTCTTTTTTTCCACATGTGCTCATTTTTTCCAGAGATCTCCTGATGTCTGAGAGGCTGTTTGAGATAGGCAACCTCTTCTGCTGCTTCCTTTCTTAAACGCTTCAGCAGGAAGTGTGGATAACAGATGAGACATTGCAAGGCTTGTTTGTAACTCTTCACACTTTTTCATGGCAGTTTCTTACCTGAGGCCAGATTTACAGAGAGGGAATCATGTGTGCCTTAGTTTTTCAATGTCTGAATACACGTCATGTAAAAGAGTTACATGGCATGGGTGTTTATGTCAGTCACACTGCATTAGAGTGTGCTAGATACAAGAATGGAGTTCCTGTTTCATGTATGTTATTGTTGAGGGGACCATGTTCATGTTCTTGCCCTGATGACCCTGTTTCCATATTTCATTGTGTCCATGCAGATACTGCCTGGTGTAAAACATTAGACTGAACTACTGAGTCCTACTGAGATCCGCTCAGGTGTCAGTCATGAAGGGAATACATGTCTGATGTTTGTCATGGTAATAACTGGAGGACTGCAGGGTCCGGAGGGTGTTCAAGTGTCAAATGTCCATGCTGGAAAAGCACAAGTTATTATCTGTTGTTATTCACTAGCTTCTCTGGCAAACGCAAGCTTTCATTACTGTGACCAAAGTCATTTTCTGTGTCAGCACTGTGTCTAAGGCATAAAAACTGGGAAGCTTAATATTCCTGTGTCAAGTTTGTTATAGAGCAGCACTTCTTCCACCTCAAGTTCTGTTCCGTACACAGAACGACAACTCCCTCGACAAATGTCTCTTATTAGAAAACATAAATTATAAATTGGCTGTGGTGTGAATGTGCAGCAGGATGCTTACTGTTGGCTTAAAACTAACAGTAAGTCAACGCATGCTGGATCCTCTATAGGCTTCTGGCTTTTGTTTCGCAGGCCCAATTGACTTTTCAACTTAGTTTCACAGGTCAGTTCAGGTATTCCATAACCGTCACAAAGCTAAGCCAGAGCCCTGCTGAGAAATATAAATATACGTGCACTGCCCTCTGGTGGACTTCATATTATATCACAGATTATGATACAGGCTTCCCTCAGATTCCCCTGCAATTCGTCCGTCCTTACTCACAAATAGTCAAGAGACACATCTAGAAATAGGTTTAAAAAGTATGGTCTATTCCTTAAGGACACTGACACCTTAAATAAGTCCAAAACAGAAATTTTCTGGATAAAGGATAGCGCCCTCCGTTGGGCGGACAAACAAGCGAATCTGCTCAGGATAAACGTACTCCACATTTACTTCACATGATCTGACCCACGTGAAGTGAACTTAGTGGAGATCCAGACTGAATAGTTGTGACTGACTACACTGTGTCTGGTGCTGAATTTCCAAAACAAACACAATGTCTTCGTTTAGAAAAGCCTTGAAATCCCGTCAGCGGGATCACAAAGAAAGATCTCAGGTAAGGTTAATTTGGATTAAGTGGACAGTTAGCAAGAGCCGCTAATGTAACGTGAAGCTAATAGCTACCTCTGTTGTGGCTGGAATCTTGAAGGCTAATCTGCAACAGTTTGGGATAACCATCAAAATAACTTCATAATTACTAGGTCTGTCTGCCTAAGGTTGTTTACTTACCTGATAACATGACAGTGCCGACTGGTTGCGCCGAACAGAGAACCTCAGATCAGTGTGTTTAACATTGCCTCATCTCGACGTTACAGTGTGACCTCGTTGCAATCTGTCTTTACTTTAAAGTTATCATAGTATGGTTCACTGTATTCTGTGCACTGTATTCACTGAATTTTCTGTATCTCAGCTTGGTTTTAGGAAACATTTGGGACTTTTGGAGAAGAAGAAGGACTACAAACTTCGTGCAGAGTACGTAACTTAACGTTATTTCATAGAAGTAGGGAGATAATGTTTTAATGTAAGCTATCCTAGGTCTTTGTTTCCCATTGTGATTCCATGAACAAGAAGAGAAGTGGGCTAATGTTTGTGTATCTGTTACTCAGTGACTACCACAAGAAACAAAACACACTTAATGCCTTACGTAAGAAGGCCATGGACAAGAACCCAGATGAATTCTACTTCAAAATGATAAACTCTCAGTTAAAGGTTTGTATCCAAGTCATAAGTTATATGAATTGTAAACTCACACAGTGTATGAATCAATGCAAAATATTTTCCATTGTGATTACCTTTCATGACAAACAGTTTCAGCAATAACATTCATCAGCATGGGCCACAACTCAATTAATGTTGGAGTAGCATGCACGTGACTAAAACAAAATTTATGGTCACCATCGATACAGACACGCGATTGTATTCACAGAGAGATTTACCTTTCACAGTTCTCCAACGTGTCCTTGTATTATGTACACCAACACACACTATAAGACAGGTTGGAGTGGCACTAGTCCACTCACATACCGATAGTGATTGAAAAGCTGTTTGGCTTCGTCTTTCTATTATTGTGTCGCTAATAGAGACAGCGCTTCTCAATAGAGTTGTTCACATTATTTATTTATGAGCAAATTTCTGTTTTCTGTGAACTTCACACACCTGCCTACAAAGTAATGCCTGCTGACGACGTGCTGATTTCAAAACTTTGTTGAAATATAGGCACAATACAACTGGGAAATTCTTCCACTGTATCCAAAACAACGTCTGAGATTACTTATAAAGCTTGCACTGTGAACTAGCATGTTGCTAACTATACCTACGGGGGCGGGGGGAGCAAGAAGCCAAAACAAAGCGAGCCGACCAATCACATGCTCCATCTATTTGTGGAGTCTGGATGGATAGTTAGACAATTTGAGAGTTACCCATCAGCCTAGTGTGGCCTTGCCTTCCTAGCACTTCTGCTTGATTATCATCTCCAGTGCTAGTCTGGATTTGATCCCATTGAGCTTGTTGTCTCAGGAGGCATTTTAACGTGTCCAGTCAGCGAACAGAGGGAGGCGTTCTGAATGCAGAGCTAGAATGGTATCAGTCTGGGGCTGATACCATTTAAACTTAAACACATCAAGCAAGCAATTAAATCTTACTACCGAATGTCCAGACCCTCTGTACGAAACGAAAGTGTACAATGAGAGTCTGGCTTTAAACCAGGGTACTGTCAGCCATGGAAAACATGTGGAGTGGCTCTGCGTGTCTGTGAGCGAGCTTGCGGTCTGCGTATTGATGGAGTAAGACAAGTATAAATTAAACTTAAATGTTTTGGGTAGATTGAGATCAGTCAATCAGCCATCCCTACTGCTGGTTATTTTGAAACAGGATGGGGTCCATGTGGAAAAGAACAAAGAAGAGGAGATGACCGATGAGCAGAAGAAGGTGATGAGGACTCAGGACATAAAGTATGTGGAGATGAAGAGGGTCTCAGAGGCCAAGGTGAGGAACCTCTGTCTGTCTGCCTGCCTGCCTGCCTGTCAGCCTGCCAGTCTATCTTTTATTTGTGAGAGGTCTGAAGATCATTTTTGTGATGGAGTGGTCTGTGAATCTGTCATTCAGTGGTCATGCTCTGTCTCCCATATGTTCCCATCAGAAAATTGAAAGGTTGAAGTCCGAGCTTCATCTTCTAGATGCCGAGGGGAAGCAAAGAAACCAGCACATGTTTTTTGTTGACTCTAAGAAAGAAGGTTAGTTTATGTCCAATGTGTATTCAGTGGTAATTTGGGGACATTGATGTGACATTGCTTTTTATTATTTATATATTCATGTGTATTTTCTCTCGTATTGTTACTGTTTATGTACTATGGGGCGGCCATGGCCTACTGGTTAGGGCTTTAGGCTTGTAACCGAAGGGTTGCCGGTTCCATCCCCAATTAGTGGACCATGGCTGAAGTGCCCTTGAGCAAGGCACCTAACTCACTTCACTATGTACCATGTGTGTTTCACTAATTCATGTTTTTGGGATCAAAATATTATAGATTGTTGTTTTTGTTATTATTATTAGATACAATGTTCATGAAACAGATATATAATAATACACTCCTGTGTGTGTTTTGTCTTGCAGTGGAGACCTTTGACCTGGCTACACACCTGAACACAGTGCCAGAGTTGGTGAAGCGAACCTTTAACAGGCCCACAGTGGAAACCCTGGAGAAGAAAAGCATTGTGGGTGCAGTGGAGCCATGGAACATTGAGGTCTGTGCTTAGGCCATTAGTTCATATTCAATATGAAACATATGCACCCAACAGTGTTTGTTAAATAGCAAAATGCATTCTGTCCAAAACAGGGAGCTAGTTACTTCCTGCCTCGCTCTCTTTACTCTGATGACCCTGATGAGTCAGTTGCTAATGCAGGTGTCAAAGTACTGGCTAAAAGTCTGCTAAACTGTGTTTGGATTATTTCATCTTTGGGACACCATTGCCAAAACACAGACAGCTGACTTCTAATTCGATAGGATTTTGAAGATGGCATGAAGGATGCATCTATGCCACCTTCACATCTCAGCAAAGCAAGAATTGTATCCAAATATTTGATTTGGACATTCCTCGATGCCCTGCTGCTACCGAACGCTACCTTAGCCGAGAGCGTTTTCTCTGTTTTGGACATATCCAGTATTTATAGTTTGAACCCAAAGTTTTTACTGACCTTGATTTTGCTCATTTGCTTTTTACATTATGAAGTTAGTAACTGGTTGCTTATCACATTCATTCTCCCTCCCAGAAACTAGCCAAACAGAGGAAGAATCAGTATGAGATTCTCTCTCAGCGCATTGAGAGAGAGAAGAAAATGTTCGTCATCAGCCAGAAAATTCAGACACGCAAAGACCTCCAAGTAAGTCTGACTCTACTGACAGTACATACGGCCGCTGTTGAAATGCAGTTTAGATGCATTTCTATTCTGAATGTTTTCGCTCCCCAGACTGGCCTTTTTTTTGTAAAAGTATATTACATACATACACATACATTAGTACATATTTACCTGTAGGCTTTCTTTATAGCCTCTAATGACAGTTTGCAACCTTTTTTTAACCTCCCGCCTCCCACTGTGCAGGACAAGACCAGGAAAGTGAAAGTGAAGGGGGAGACGGTTAACTCCGCAGCCATCTACAAATTTGAGGCCAAGAGGAAACGCTGACAAAGTCTTCTCTGCTCTGGAAATAGGAGTACACTGTTAGATCAGGAGCCCATACAGACTGTCTCAAGCTTTGGCCCTCACTGGCCTCACGCTCGGAGGACTGGACCATGGTTTTCTGGTGACTTGGCTGCAGTAGTCACAAAGTCACTGAAGTTCTTTTTTTTTTCCTCTCAATTTTTATATTTATAGCAACATTTTCAAGATTTCAACAAAAGTTATGTGTTAAAATAAAATTAAATGTTTGTTTTGGGAAAACATTTGTTGTTTTTCAAATTAACCTGCCAGCTGGTCCTACCATTAGCAACCACTAGATGGCAGTAGCATATTCCTTCCCAGCCACATGAGCAGTATGCGCTCCGAGTCACTCTAACTTCCGTGAAACACTTTAAAAATGAAATGCTGTTTAAAGTTAATCATCAGCACACACAGTAATGTAGGAGGCATTATTGAATTTTTAACCCTTCATTTCAGCATCTTGAGAGGTTGTACACCAGTATGGCTTGAGCTCTTGTGCTCTGATGGGAACTCCCCAATGTGTGTGTGGCATTAGTAATGACTGCTGCCTGTTTGTAATGGAGCTTAATGAAGGCTTAGCATTGTCAATTAGCTACTGATCATTAAGGTCAAGATCTCATGTTGCATCTGTTCCTGCTTTTGTATTTGACAGGGTAGAGATGTTACAATTGTTGCAGATATAAGTATGGCATCTTTGATTGTTCATATTTTTGTTGCCTTTTATCAACATATTTGTTTAATATTAGGGTTGCATAAAAATCTTTAAACTGGCTGAAATGTAGCTGTAGGATTTTTGTTTTAAATTTATTGAAAATTTAAATGTCTGCAGATTTAAAAGGATCCCGCTTAGTAAGACATGCCAGCCTTATAAAATTGATGTTGCAGTCAGCTATATAAATGATTTCAAGTGATTTCAAAACACTATACATGTTGTCAGTTTCTGTTTTAAAATCTTTCACTTAAAAACTGCCATTGTTTTTTACACCGCTTGCTCTCTGGGTAAAAATTGATATCACCTGGTTGAGCTGATCTATGTCCAAGCTGTTGCCACACATGGACATCATCGATATTGTTCAACTCTTGTTTCCTCACTTCTCCCTTCTCATATTTCCAAACACATTTTGAGTAGTTGTTGAGTGTTGTCTTCCTGATTTACGGTGTGCTTGGGTTGAAAGAGAGAGGGCTGAACAGAGGAAGTGTTCATCTCACCGTTGTCTCTGACTCACACAGCTGATATCACTTTTTACCCAGAAAACATAGAGATGTAAATGCAGTGGCAGTTGTACAAATGCAGGGATTTTTAAAAAGGTTTTAATAAAAACAAAAGCACTTTGAGTGTTTACAAATCACGTCATATAGCTGACGCCGAAGTCAGTTTTATAAAGCCAACATGCCTTGCCAGTCTTGGATCCTTCTCATATCCTTGTGCAGCACATGCTGTCATTGACCTGGAGCAGGAGACTACATAGAAGGCTATATTAATTTGAATACTCAAGTCCTTGAAGGAACTTCTTTGTGTGTTTGTATGAATGAAGTGGCTGTGTGTCTGAATACTAATACGGAAGCTGACTGACTCCTGTATTTGACCATATCTATAATTATGCCTACCCTGTAAAATCACATTTGATCTGTTGCATTGGGTTAGTTTGTCAACCTGTATCCTTCTTGTCTGCTTGACACATATTTAGTGTGTGTTTAATGCTGAGAGCATACCTCCAGCACGTGTTTACGAGTGCGTATGTTAGTGGCAGAGGGATGGCATGTTATCCTTCAGTCAAGAGGGGTGTCAGAGATGAGATGAGGACTGGTGTTGGGGGCCGGGGGGGGGGGGGGGGGGGAGTTGCACTTCAGGTTTATGAGTGAAAGTGTGTGTGTGTGAGTGGTGGAGTGTCTCCAGGATCCTCTCAGTGTTACTTGATTGATCACACCGCTGGCAGCAGCTTCATAAACAGGCCCCATCCATCAGCCCCTGCTGGGACGGAGGCGTGGAGAGAGGAGGATGGCCAGAGAAATGTCACGACGACGGAGGAAATGAGGCTGAGACTGAGGCAAGGATGCTCCTCTCCTCTTCTCTCCTCTCTCTCGTGCTGACCTCAGTGAAAGTATTCTGGTGGCAGGAATAAAATTGGTATGGATATGGTCCACACACCCTCACCTCTCACAACACATCCAAGCACCTCAACACAAAGCAGCCTCTACCCTGTGTGTGTGTGTCTTTAGTCAGGGTTGTATCATATTGTACAAAACTACCCTACAGCATGCAGTCACAGATACGACCTTGCTTTCACACGGTGATATTTAGAAGCTTTTCCATCACAGTTGTAAGGCTTATCAGGTTTCTGTCATCATGCCCATTTCTGCCTGGTAAAAACCTTTACAGACACACACACACGCACACACTTCTCTTGTGTGCGTCATGTTGCAACTTCAGCATTCATGAGTGCGTCAGAGAACCACAGCTCCTCTCCTGACATTGGCAGTGATGATGGTTAGGAGAAAGGGTTTTGCGTTTTGAGGATGGTTATGGTGTGTGTGTGTGTGTGTGTGTGTGTGTGTATGTGTGTGTGTGAGGCGGGGGTGGAGGTTGGTTAGCTGTGTGCGCAGTTCTGTCTGAGCCCAGGACCCCTCCACACAGACAACCCACTGTTCAGCCACAAGTCCATCTTTCAGTGTTGCGGGCCTGCGGAGACCCGGCGGGTCGAGGTGGTGGAGGCGGCGCTGGTGGTGGAGGCCCAGGATCCTTTTAGGCTGGGTTCAAGGGTGACCCTACAGATTATAGAGATGTGGGCCAAGCATGGCCATGTCAGCATAGTTCTGCCCCCACCCCTTACCCCCCCAACACACACACACACACACACTCACTCACTCACTCACTCACTCTCTCTCTGGTCAGATGGATGGACGGACGTGCAAGAGTGTGTGTGTATGCGCGCGGGAGGCTTCCGGGGGCGAGCAGGTTGGTTAAGGGCTGGAGCGCGGCACAGCTGCAGGGCACAGAAGCATGACTGGGAGTCTGTGTTCCGAGTGGCCACGCTAAGAGAGGGAGCCATTGTCCCTGGCTCAAGAGGGACATGTCAAGACTCTCTCTTGTTTGGCTTTGTCCACTGGAAAAGAATGTGCTGTACTCTCTCTCCAGTCTAGTGCCCTAGAGGCAGCCAGTCTGAAAAGTTATTCTTGCGTTTGTTTGCAGACATATTCATGGCTTTCATTTAGCCAAAGACGATGTCAGATGCTTGAGACAAATTAACATTTAATATCAACATTAGCAAACATTAGTAGACTGCACCATCATTTGAATGACTCATCTTTTACAAGTAACAGAAATGAATCATAATCGGTGCATCTGTGCTTTTTTAATAGCAGTTTGCTTGTTTTTATTTGTTTGTTTTTTTAACACCGTCGGCTGCTCATCACTTGTTTGTGTTCCATCTTACAATATTCATTCCTTACCAGATGGTTAAACTCACAGGAATTTGATTTGTGACTAGGCTGCCAAGGATTTCTCAGTAGCAAATCTTTCTCTCTCTCCCTCTCTCTCTCCCTCTGTCCTCTCTCTCTGTCTCTTTCTCTCTCTCTGTTCCTGTCTGTTTATCTTTACACTATCCGTCTCTCTGTGAAGGATGGCCAGAGGCCTGGCATAGGTTGTGGCCTCAACAGTGAGCACACCTGAGCCCCTTAGGTCTGTCTCCCTCTACCTGACCCCTCCCCCCCCCCCAACTCACACACACACACACACACACACACACAGACACACACACATGCACATACTCCATCTCTTTCCTCTCCTCCACTCTTGAACCTCTTGGTCTCAAAGGGAGCTTTCATCGGGGGGGTTAAGGAGAGCGCTAATCGATTCCCCAATTATGGCAGAGAGAGCAGGAACAGGGTGAGGATGCCCTGGAGGAGAAAGGTAGGTGTGTGTGTGTGTGTGTGCGTGTGTGTGTGTGTGTGTGTTTGTGTGTGTGTGTGACAGGGCTGGGGGGTGAGGTCGTTTGCTCTTTGCCTTCTCATGTGTTCGGTTTTAACACCAGTGTGGTGTCACTTGGCTTTTGAAGAGGTGGGTGGTGGTGGAGTGTGTGTGTGTGTCAGAGTGTGTGTGTGTGTGTTGATGAAGGAAGGGGGGGGGGGGGGTGAGTGAAAGGGGTTTGTGTCAGTTGTGTCAGTGCCAAGGGGGAGAAGGCATCTGAAGGAAAATCTTTACTATCCTGCTGGTGTGTGTGTGTGTGTGTGTGTGTGTGAACATGTTTGTGAGCAAGTGAGAGAAAGACAGGGAGAGGGAGAAGAGAAAGCGAAAGAGAGAGAGAGAAGGAGTGTGAGGTGGGATCACAGAAACCCCTTTAAATTGCCTCTAATGAGGCGTGCGGCAGGGTGGGAAGAGGCACTCGAATTGATTAAATTTGCATGGGAGTCTAAATCACAGCGAGGAGGCCTTCTTTCCCCTGACGGAACCCCCCCCCCACACACACACACACACACACACACAGGCCCTCCCTGTCTCCCTTGCTACCCGCTGACACGTCACAGCCCACAGGGGATGGGCTGCAGGCTGCTGGGGGTGGATGGGTGAGGGTGGATGGGTGGGGGTGGATGGGAGAGGGTGCAGGAACGGGACGGGACAGGGCGTGCCGCGCGCCCATCTGCGCTGGTATTAGGCACAAGCCCATCCGTCTCAGAGCGTGGCAGGCCCTCTGCCTGGGGGACGTGTTCATTACGCTTTAACTACCGGATCTGTCCTTGTCTGCTGTCTCTTTCTGTTTTTACCATCACACCACCCCCCACCTCCAAACACACACACACACACACCTAGTCTGTTGTCATTGTTTGTCTGAGTGTGCCGTAGACTTAACTCATCTCTCAGTGTTTGTGTTGCTTTCTGTGTCTCCTAATGTGCCTACAACCCTTGTGTGTTTTGCAGCCACTTTCCCTCCGTTTCTTCTCTCCTCCTTCATATTTATCTGTCCATCACTCCATCATTATGTTCCATCACATTTGCTGATTCTCCACTATTCTCTATAAAGCCACAACTTTGTTCAGACTTTGTGTATGCGTGTGTGTGTGACATTTGGTCTGTCTGTATGAGGCCAGAAAAGTTTTTGGTCTCCTTTTTTTAGCTTCTTTTATTCCTCTCATCTTTTCCTTTATTTTATCCTGTTTTTTGTTTTGTTTTAGTTCACTGTCACTAGATCACTCTCTACTTCTTTCTTAATCTATTCTGTCTTTAGCTCACTGTCTCACACTCTTACTGTTTTCTTCTCTCTCTCTTTCTTCTTCCCATCCTGTGCTGTGCTGTGCTCTGTGTGTGTGTGTGTGTGTGTGTGTGTGTGATTATCGTAATCAGAACCCAGTGTTAATCAGAGAGTGGGCTCGTCACTGTCTTGATGAGAGGCTCGCCATGATTGTAACGTGATGCGTCTTCTTTCTTCCTACCTCTTCCCTTTCTCCCTTGCCCCCCTTCTCTCTTTCTTTCTCTGCTTTCTTTCTTTCTCTCTCTCTCTCTCTCTCTCTCATAGTGCACTATTGGACATGTGACAGGAGGGCCAGGAGGGCCTCTCTTGTCCACCCCATGGCACTGGGGTTGGGTGACATGGGGTAAGGTGGGCTGGGGTTGTAGTTTGGGCTAGTGGGTAGTCAGGGACAGGCTAGGGTGGATTGGGGACACAAGTCAGGGACAGGCTAGGGTGGATTGGGGACACTAGTCAGGGGCGGGTTGGGGACACTAGTCAGGGACAGGCTAGGGTGGATTGGGGACACTAGTCAGGGACAGGTTAGGGTGGATTGGGGACACTAGTCAGGGGCGGGTTGGGGACACTAGTCAGGGACAGGCTAGGGTGGATTGGGGACACTAGTCAGGGACAGGTTAGGGTGGATTGGGGACACTAGTCAGGGACAGGTTGTGGCCATTGGAGACACAAATCAGGGGCATGTTAACGTGGATTGGGGACACTAGTCAGGGACACATTCGGGTGGATTGGACAGGTTTGGGAGAAGTAGTGACACTAGTTAGGGACAGGTTAGGGGTGTGTGTGTGCGTGTGTTTGTGTGGGCGGTTTGGGGACACTAGTCAGGGACAGGTTTGGGTGGAAGGAGACACTAGTGAGGGACAGGTTAGGGAGAAGTGGTGACACTAGTTAGGGACAGGTTAGGGGTGTGTGTGTGTTTGTGTGGGTAGGTTGGGGACACTAGTCAGGGATAGGTTTGGGTGGATTGGAGACACTAGCCAGGGACAGGTTTGGGGTGTGTGTGCGTAAGTGTGTGTGTGTGTGTGTGTGTGTGTGTGTAAGGGAGCGAGGACTCCTGGTGGATGCTTTATTGGCTTGTCAAAGGTGGGGTCACAAGGAATAGGTAACACTTTCGCTCTCTCTCCTTCTCTCATACCCTCTTTTATCCCCTGTTTCTTCATCTCCCCCTTGTCTCTCTCTCTCTCTGTGTCAAACACATAGCCCTTATCTCTCCCAGTCCTGGAGAATCCAAGCACTGACGTTACTATGGCTTCCTCATCAGCCAAGTCCCTACAAGCACAGCTACAAATTAATTAACCTAATTAGAGTGTGTGATTGCGGGCGTGATTGTGGGGGCCGGGGGGGAGGGGGCTGGTGATGGTGATGGGGCCTGGTGGGGTGGGGGGTGGTGGGACTGATGCGGTGTGTGGGACTGATGCGGTGTGTGTGTGTGTGGGGGGTGGGGGTTGGGGGGGTGCTGGCAGCCAGGGCTCAGGCTCTAATGAGGCGGGAGGGGTAGGAGAGGAGCCAAAGCTCGCCGCATGGCTAATGAGGAGAACTCCTCCCCGCTCCTCCTCCTCACTCCACTCCTCTCTCCTTCTCTCGCTTCTCTTCTCTTCTCATCTCATTTTCCTCATCCTCCTGTTCCTCTGGTTCTTCCACTCTCGTCTGTCATTCTATTTCCTCTTTATTTTTTATTTTTCTCGCATGTTCTCTTCCTACCCAGCTCTCCTCCCCTTGGCTCACACTTCATTCATTCATTCATTCATTCATTCATTCATTCATTCATACATTCATTCATTCATTCTTATTTCCTCTCCATTTCATTCTCTGTGTCCCTTTCTTCTTTTGCCCCAGGCCTGCTGTGGATTACGCATTGCTCTATTATGTCCCTGTAGTACTGCCTTTTGCTATCTGTGTGTGAGTTTGTGTGTGTGTGTGTGTGTGTGTGTGTGTTTGTGTGTGTGTGTGTTTGTGTGTGTGTTTGTGTGTGTGTGTGTGTGTGTCTGTGTGTCTGTGTGGTCTTGATCCCAGTGCTGCTCGTCTCTCTCAGGCTTGGCAAAACCTTCGACTTTTTGTCATTGCTTTTGATTCCCTGGTGGTTCTAGCAGGGTATCTGTGTTCTCTTTGTCGACGCTCATTTCTTTACAATCACCTCACCCCCAGTGACTTGTGCTCTATTTCCTCAGAGCTGTGATTTCTGCCATGTTCCTACTGTGTCTTGGGTTCTCTTGCTTGTCTGGTCTCTCTTAAGTTGCTGTTGTAGAACACTGAGGTCCGCTGGGTAAAGACCGGCTTATATTCAACCTTGAGTGTGTTTCTTGCAATGAGCAAACAGGCTCAGAGTGTCTCTTATACTCACTCATTCAGTGTAACGCACACACATATACACACACACACACACACAAACACGCACACACACACTCACAGACACACTATTTGCACACACACACTTAGGAGTTACATGTATTCTCTTTTCCTCTCCCCTTCACACAAACCACACACACACACATACACACTCACAGCACAAGCAGCACGCGAATGCCATGCAAGAGCAATATTTAAATTCCTTTTCTATTTGTATTGGAAGCAGAACAAAGATATTCTGGAGAACGAAGCAGAATCCATTTTCTTGCCTGGATCAGCAGTTCTGAGATTTCTAATGAGTTGCTGCTGGAGGAGGACTGGGAGCATTTTCGGTAAATAAATATATAAAAAAAAAACAAAAAAAAAAAACAGAAAGTTCTTTAGAAGTGTGCTCACTCGCCCATCTTGCCTTTCCTTCACCGACCAAACCCCCCCCCCCCCCCCGGCAACAGCCACCCTGGCAACAGCCACCCCTTGGTGCAATGTCACCTCTGAATTACCGTTGCTATGAACACCAGAAGTGATGCTGGGCTTGTTTACTTATTTGGCTGTTCACTATTTCTTTCTTCATTAAGGGGAGGGGGTGGTAAATTGTGGTCAGTCTTAGTCATATATTGAGAGTGGAAACTGTGATGGCATTTCCTAAAAGACAGAAGCAGTTTCTTTACAACACCAACTTAACAGTTATGATACAACTGCTATTTTTCATTGGCATGGCATGGCATGGCTGTAGTGTTGTTGATTATTTGCTTTATATAAAATACAGTGAGGGTTAATGAAATGACAATCAATTGTTTTTTTTATATCAAATGAATGGGCAACAAGTTAGTCCAAAATATTTTTGGAGGGCTTTCATAGCTTAGTTCTATAAAACGGATGAAGGCAACATTAAGGCATTTCCATCCAAAGCACAGTGGCTTATCACTGAAGAAACAGCATGTGTCTTTTTTCTTTAAAACGAAAAAAATGAGAACATAAGACTGGATAAGATGCTAACGGCAGAGCTGTAGTGGAGTTCTAGACAGGATGGTCTCTCTAGCATTAGAGATCAGAGCGCTAATTTTACAGCCCATCCATCAACATGTCCGAGTGTGATGAACAGGCCTGTGTCTTTGAGTGAGCGGCGTGTGTAAAACATGGGGAGGCTGTGTTGTAATTTGTCAGTTAATTCAGAGCGGGAAGAGACCAAGGCCAACTCCCTCTGTCGCCTGAATAGCTGATTGTCCTCGTTTGACAATCATATTCATCAGTGGCCATTCATGAGGGAAGCTGGCTTTTTTAAACACCCATAATAGAAAAAATGAGCGCTTTTTCAGGTCCTTCATGAAATGATGTAATTTGTTAGTTCCTTTCTTTTAACTCAGTAATTAAAATAACAATAAAAGCCAGTGATTCCTCTATAAGAGGAGAAGAGAACGAGAGAGTGAGAAAGGGGGGGGGGGTGTGTGTAGAAGACTAAGCAAGTGTTGGTATGAGTGGTGATTAGCCCTAGCCCTTCACTAAGAGCCCCATCTCCCTCAAGCTGGCCCCCTGATAAGAGAGGTGTACTGTCGAGGGGGAAGGTAAATACAGCACTTAGGGATTCTTCTCTCATTTGGCGGTCACGCTCCTGCTTTAATTATGCCTGGGGCGATGCACTGCCAATGAGCCGATGCTATCACCAGGTCGCTAACGCTATGCCTCGCGCCCTGAGCCTCGCCTTTCTGAGCGGCAATGCAGTGAGATCGGTGCTCTGAGATGGGGTCCAGACCTGTGTGTGTGTGTTTGTGTCTGTGTGTGTGTGTGTGTGTGTGTGTGTGTGTGTAGACTTTTTTTGGTGGCTTTTTTGGAGCCAAACAGCTGTAGAGCGTGGCGGCCGCTATCAGATATTTATAAGAGGCTCATGAATATGGATGAAGGGAGAGATGGGACTGAAGTTCGTCCTCCAAGAGGGATGAAAGGAGAATGCGCTCTCCTCCCAGAAGCACCCAGTCAGGGCCGTGCACCAAAGGGGGAGGAAGGCTCTGTGTGTGTGTGTGTGTATGTGTGTGTGTGTGTGTGTGTGTGTGTGTGTGTGTGTGTGTGTGTGTGTGTGTTAAAAGCTGGGGGGACGTTGGATGGGCAATGGCAGCCTGCTCTCGCTGTCCCTGGGCACTTGAGTATTTTCCAGTCATTTTGTTGCTCTTTATGATGCCGTGATTTGACTTTGCTGTGCATGCATCTGAACCTTTGCACTCCAATGTCTGTGTTATATCAGCGGCACGTGTCTCTCCTGTGGGTCTGGTGAAAGTGCATGTTTTTGGGTAAACCTACGCAACAGACCACTTCAAACATGCTGCGATTGAACATCGTTGCCCTGGCAGACTTCCATGTGTGATACAACTATCAAACCAATGTACTCCCAACCCATGGAGCACAGGGAGCAGATGATGAAGTGACCCACAGATGTGGTTGGGTAAGTGGCTGGGGGGACATACATAGAGGGCATCACTCGTGAACGAGGCCCCCTCCCAGGGTCAGGGTTGTTTCTAGCAGGCTGGCTGTCCGTCCCAGCACTGCAGCCCCTTAAAAGCAGCACCGCTCCCGTTCCCCCCCGTTCCCCCCTCTAACCCCCCTTCTACACCCTTCTACACTTCTCAGGGCCCATCAGGGCCTAATCCATTATGATAAATTGCAGGGAGTAGCCCCAGCGAAACCTGCATTAGGAGTCGCCAATTAGCATAATTGAGAGATTTTAATATGGTTAATAGGCCGACATGACCTTGCCCACGCACTCTGCAGGCACGTATTGTGCACAAGCCGAGGCATGCGGAGTGGCCATATTTAGTCGTGATGACGACAGCCCCACCTGATGGATTCATGACTGGGGTTTAAGTGTGTGTTCAGCCTGGTCAGAGACCTTTAGGGGGAGTGTGTGTGTGTGTGTGTGTGTTTGGGGGAGGGGGGGGGATTCAGGGTCAGCAGCCATTGAAGGCAAGCCATTTAAGGACATTTATGAATCAATGCATATTGCAGTTGTGGTTATGAGAATTTGGAAGGCAACTGACCACTTAGAAAGAGGAAAAGAAATAGAGAGAAACAGAGAGAAAGGGGAAAAAATCCTTGATGGAGATAAACACCAAACAGAGTCTCATCTGTTCCACTCTCTGACAAAAGAGCAAACAAGAAAATGGACAGAAAAAAATGGCCGGTCGTTCGTGTCTGACCCATGGGTTGTACAACCTTTGAGCCACCGTTGTTCTGCTCCCGGTGGCGTAGGAGCAGCGTGGGTACTGACACTGAAGGACGTCATCGTGGGCCCGAGGGTGCCGGGTGCACCCCCCACACACACTTTCCCCGACCCAAACCAAGAAAGACAGAATCCCAGAAATGCACCTCCCCCCCGCCCCTCCACCCCCGAAAAACTGAACCCACAGGGTTAACATTTTGGGGTGTGGGGGTTTGTGTGTGGGTGGGGTGGGGGTCATTCTCCCCTTTTGTCAGGCTGGACAAATGATTCGGGCTGGTGGGACAATAATGTTTTTGATGGGACTCTAAATTTTGAATCTGAAGCGCTCCATTGTGGGCCTGACTAATGGTCAGCACGTGGCTAGATGTGAACTCCCATAGCCCCAGTGGCTCGCGCCCAAAGGACAGTGGCCAGGGAGCGGAGAGTCTGGGACAGACCAGCCCTCCTTCCAGCTTCAGCTCTGGCCCAACAAGTGGACACTTTGTTCCCGGCAGGACAACAAGGAGCGCTGTGAATGAGGGTAAATTACCTAGAGGACACATTTGCTGGCAGAGGTCAGGGTAGTCGAGTCAGGTTAGGGTGTCCATTCCCTTCACATTGGCTGAGGGAGGGAGAATGTTTCTCTGCAAACCACCCATGGCCTGAGTCCCTCATCTGAAGAAAGGGCTGCCGCACTGTGCACACTCATTCACTTCATCCCCCTCTCTTTCATCATTTCACTCAAGAGCGCGAAGCCACTTCATCTTTTTTTCCTGAGTTTGTTTTCTTTCTGTGATTAATACATATACAGATTTTGCCTAAAATCTCCTTTCCCTGCTTCTTCCTTTAGCTGTGAACAATAGATACAGCTGACATAGTTAAGCTCTTGTATTTCCACACAGTCCTAACTGTGTAAAAGGGAAACATAGTCAATGGCTTGGAGTGAGCCAGACAGGACATGTAACAACCTTTTGCTAGAATTGAGGACTGAACCATTAACCTTACCCTCCCCCACACATTCTGAATTTAGTGCCTTTAGCAGAGATGCTACATGTGAGTAACTTCACTGGGATTGTGTTGGTACACTCCTGCTAAATTCATTAGGTCAAGCATATAAGCAAATAAAATGACTTCCCTCTGTTATATTACACTAATGTTGAATATGGATGGCTTGCTCTGCAGAGAGGAAAGTTGTCCTCATCGTTTGATTTTTGTGATTTTTATCTCTGTGATAGCTACTCGCCCTCATATTCAGATATCGCATCACATATCTGAAAACCTAGATATTTATTTAAGTGGCACCTCTATGGCTTTTGATGTTCTCACTAAAAGGATATGTAACTCATAAGCCCAAAATTGTAAAATCACCTGCCATTTGGATGGTGAGCCTGCATAAATATAGCAGGTCCTCATTACTGTGATTAAGCCATCTCATTACCTGCTCTGATAACTAATCCAAATTCTTGTTGAAATCAAAGAGGAAAATGAACACTAAAAATATGTTGGCTCCCCTGGCTGTGCAGAAGCATCTCAGAGCACAATCTGTATTTAAACTGTTTACACTGTAACTAGTATCTTAAATGAGATGTTATTTATTTACATACAAAGATAAATACATACATGCATACATACATACATACATACATGAATACATACATACATACATACATACATACATACATACATACATACATACATACGTGCATACATACATACAGAAATATATACAATCTTTTATTTTATTATGAGATCAATGGATAAGAATAGTATGAAAATGTCTGTAAATTATCATAGTAAATTATATCTGCATGTACGTGTGTATGTGTATGCATATGTGTGTGGGGGGGTGTGGGTATGTTTGTTTATATGTGGATGTGTGGCTCTTTTGAGTCATAAGTCATACTTGCTGGTAAATAGCTTGGTGGCACAAGCAAAGTCCCCCATCCCCCCTCCCCCTCCCCTTCTGAGTGAGAGGTGTACCCAAGAGAGAGAAACACGGACCCTAACCCCCCCCCCCCCACACACACACACACACACAACACCCACACACACCATAACCTCCCCTGAGTGCTGCCATATGTCCCACGTTAACAAGCCCCTTGCTGCTCAGACAGCTAATCAATGGATCAATCATAAAATTATCGCTAGTAATCAATCACCACTCAGCACAGGATAAATCCCATCAATCTACCAGTGTAGCTGCCTGTCTGTCTTGTCCACGCCATGTCCACTACCAGATGGAGAGCATGCTTGCCATGTCCACTACCAGATGGAGAGCATGCTTAAGCAACCCTCTCACTCTCATAAAGCCTTTCCAACCTTCTCTTTTTATGAATAAGGAAAGGGTATATGGACAGAAGAGAGAGAGTAGAGTCTGTGTGTGTGCATGCGTGCGTTAGTGTGTCAGTGTTTGTGCGAGTGCATGTGTATATTGGTGTGTGTGAGTGTGTGTGTGTGTGTGTGTCTCAGTGAGTGCACACAGTTCTCGACAGAGATGGTGGTGCAGCAAAGAAAGTTGAGATCAGAGGCGGCGTGTGTCGTGGCTCCTGTGTCTGCACGCGGGCTGCTTTCTTCATCTCCCCGACTCTGTCATAAAAAATCCATTATCAGGCCTTATGATTTACAAGACATTCGCTCCCCATGCCTCTCAATAGTCATGAACCTCACTGAGGAGGAGGAGGAAGGAGGAGGAGGAGCGGATGTGAGTGTGTACTAAAGAGTGCTTGTATGTGCACCCCTGTACAGGGAGAATGCCACATGGGACACACATCATGGGACCCATAGAACAGAACAGGAAGAAACAAGGAGAGAACATCACTGAAAGAGATGGGGGGAGAGAGAGATGGAGAGGGAAAGAAAGAGAATGGGGGGATGGAGAAAGCGGCTGTCGGATGGAGAGGGAGAGTGAGATGGAGGGAAGGGAAGAGAGGAAGAGTGGGGAGAGATGAAGGGAGACAGAGAGAAAGGGAGGCCATTGTTCAGCCTCTGCACGCTCAGCTCCTACCCGGCGGCCATCTTGAATTCCATCCATTGAGCCGGTTGCCGTGCGTAGGCCAGCCCTCCGACGCATTTCCCCGCCGAGCACACAACGGCGGTTATTCAGTCGCACATCTGCAACACACACACACACACACACACACACACAAAAACATACACATATACACATACACACACATAACCTCAACCACTTGCGGACTGGATTGCCTTTTGAGCCACTGCCCCTGTCTCCCAACCCCACTCCGCACCCCAACCCACCCCCCACATACACACACACACACACACAGACACACACACACTCTGCCTCAGATGTTGTGACAGACACACCAGCGGCCCTCAGAAATGGCTCTTCTGTGTGTCGGGCCCCAACGCATTGTGCATTACTGCCACCAGGGGCCAGCGGGAGAGGTGACTGGTGACCAGAGGGGTTGCCAGGGTTACGAGGTTCCCCCACGGGCGCGTCACCGAAAGGGGAGAGTTGTGTCCGTGGGGCTCCCAACGCCCCACCGCCCCCATGCCTGCATTCCAGTTGTGCGATACGGCATGCTGACGTGGGTGGCCAGCCTGACCTGTGACCTCTGGGAAAGTGCTTTTGCGTGCCCATTGTGTCAGAGGTGCACTGTCGGACCCCTCTATCTGCTATGAACCATGGTGAGGCTTGCGTGTTGTGAGTCAGGGACTGCTGCTGATGCAAGAAATATATCGACCTTTGTCATAGCAACATACCTCACAGGTGCAGCCAGTTTGTCTTCAATACTTGCTAAAGGGTTTTCAATAAGGCTACTGCTTATACTGAACTCCTTAAGAGTTGCTGTTCTTGTTTAAAATGCCTGATATTGGTAGTAAAAATAGTAGAATGTATTTGGGCAATGTGTGTCAATGCCCTTATTTGGAAAGCACACAGCACAAGTGCACAGACACACACACACTTTGGACAGCACACAGTGCAGTAGATGTCCAAGCCAACGCTGTGTAGGAGCCACCGTCAATGTTATTGTAAGTGATAATACCATGCACTTGTTTTGTTGTTTTCCAGCAATCGACACATACATATTTAATAAAGGCTGCACAAAGAGCCATTGTAATGGGCCAGGCCAAGACTCTCTCACACAAACTCACACTGTGAGTAACTAAGCCTGAATCTGAGCCACAGAGAACCACTGGGCTTTCTTTCTGCTCCTGGAAGTCTCTCACACCTCTCTCTTTTCCTCCAATTAAGGGCTTGAAATGTCAGTTTTAGATCAGTCTTTATAAGACACTCTTTCAGCATGCTTTTGCATCTACTAATGATTCTCTCTCTCTCTCTCTCTCTCTCTCTCTCTATGTATATATATATATATATATTCTCTGTCTGTCTCTGTGTGTTTGTGTGTGTTCATAGATTTGTTCATCTGTTGGATATGTTTTTTTCCTGTCAGTTTATCATGCTGCTGAGCTTCTGTCATTCATTTGTCCTCCATAAAGTAAGGACAAAGGACTTGGATGCAGACACAGGGGTTCAGCGGTGCAGGGGTGCAGGGGTGCAGGGGGAGTTTGTCTGCTAGGACCCTGAGGGATGGACGTCTGAGGCAGCGTGAGAGTGCTGCTGCGATGGAGGATGGACAGGAGAGACCGGCTGATGGGAACGGGCAGAGGCCAGCGGAGGTGACCGCGGTCAGTCAGACACACTCGGACATCGACTGCCGTGTCACAGAGGTGAGTGATAGCAGAGCCTTTTCAGAACCTGGGGTGGAGATTGAGAGAGGACGGAGGGGAGGGGGTGACAGATGGGGTGATGGATGAGGCGGCTGTCAAGACGTTTCCTGTGGCTTGTGCTTAGCACCCTCTCGTGTGGGCCGAAGAGGAGGACGAGGAAGAGGAGGAGGGGGCAATTGCTGAAGATGATGGAGCAAGAGGTGAAAGTGTTGCCTACCTCACAACCTATCCCAACACACGCACACACAGACACACACACACACACACACTTGGTGTTTCTGGGATGAGGGGAAACAGCTGGTGGGCTTGGCCAAAGAGGCCCGTTGACAGCGGTGGTCGTTGCTGTGGTAGTCCCCTCCCTTCATCCTTCACTCGGGAGACACTGAGACGTCATTTCACAGCTGGTGGCTAATGAAGATGAAGACGCATCACCTGGGCTCACTTGCATTGTTCAGCCTCTGTCTGCATGCTGCAGGTGAAGCATGGCAGGTTATGAGCAGCCAAGGCTTGTCTCCGTTATTCCAGGCATTCCAGAGTTTCTGACATCTCTGCTCTCCAAGGTCTCCTGAGTAAGTAGTGAAATTATGTTCAATGGCCTTTTTAAAGACACTTAAGCTATGGGACGAGTCAGTCATCTACTTTTCTCCTTCTCGCTCTTTTTTGTTCTCTGACTTTTTCTTTCTCTCCCTCTCCTTCTCTCATCCCTCACCCCCTTTTCTCTCTGTGCACCAAAGAGGTTTAAAAGCTCTTTGGAATCTTTTGGCAGCACCATGAAACACTTGGCCCTTATTTACCCTTGGAGGCATAGGCCAGCACCCCCAAGACGCCCCTTCCTATACACACACACACACACACACACACACACACACACACACACACACACATAACCTGGCCACCCTCTTATCTTAACCTTCAAACAGAAGGAGGGCGAGCGGGAGGAGGGGAGAGATGAGGGGGGACAGGACGGGTGCTGCTGCAGCAGCAACAAAGGCAGGAGAGGGGAGGCAGAGGGCCGTCACAGGAGCCCACTCTGCTAATTGATGGCTGGAGGGAGTTTGGGAACACAGGGAGATGTGAGAGCTGTCACACCATTTCCTTTAAAAGGAGGCATCCTGCACCGTTAGGCCACTGGCCACTGTACATACACACACACACGCACATACACACATACATACACTATGGACAGACAAACAACACACACACACACAACAGACAGATGACACACACACACATACACAATGGACAGACAGTCAGACAAACACACAGATTTATATATCGAGAGACAGACACACACAATTTTTTTCTGATACTCCACAGCATAGTACAAAACATGTACTCTATATAACTATAACACACACACACACACACACACACACACACACACACAAAGCGATGCATACTAGTAAGGCATAACAGTGTTGCCTGCTGTAAACCACAGGGCCTCGTCTGAACATGAGCATTATAATAAATGTGTATTAGAATGTGAGAATGACACATGCTAACATGGGTTCGAATCCTGGCTGCTACTGTTGTGCCCTTGAGCAAGGCCATCAGTTGCTCTAAGGGAGCCTGGTCCTGAAGTGACTGATGACAAATATGTAAGTCGCTTTGGATAAAAGCATTTGCTAAATGTAATGTAAATGTAAATTTTATTGGAGGTTTTGTGGTGCTGTGCAGTAGTGGAAGAGGTGGCATCCTTTGGAGAAACATCAACAAAACAAGACTTCGCTGTTCAGGTAACAATACAGTGATACTGATAATTGTTCTCATTCAGAGAGACAATTTATCCCGATATGTGTGTTACCCGAAAAGCTTGCTGTTGCATAAGTCATCTGATGGACAATATTGATAACAGGTTAATCAAAACATTTCTGTACTGGTTAAAGGTGTGAATGAGGAACTCTGAATTACACTTTACACCACAGTACACATTAGGGGCTACTACACTGGTCGCATCCTAGGATCACAAACCTATTGAGATGAAGTAAGTAACTGAAACTGTGTGCGCGTATGTGTGTGTACGTGTGTGTATGTGTGTGTGTGTATTGGTGCATGCATGCATGTTTAGGGATACACTCCACCGCCTTCACCCCATGTCTGTCAAAGTTTGTTGTCCACCTGATGCGCTTCACTGCTTATGAAAGGAAAGGAGTCCAGCCGGGAGGGTCACACTCATATACACAGACACACACACATACACACACACACACACACACTGAGAGTCACATATCCAGAGCAACAGCACTGGTGTGACTTTGTGAGATTCAGAGTAAGGGCTTTGACATCTGGCTGATGCGTAGCCAGATCCACAGGAGGCCTTTTGACCTACTGCAGGGAAGCCCGACCCTTGAGACAAAAAGAGAGAGGAACCAACCACCCCCTCCCCCTCCACTCCCTCAAAAAAAAAAAAAAAATCCTACCCCACACCCTCATACCCTCTAGGTCTCCAACCATGGGACAATTAATTTAACCTTAATGTCATCATCAGCTATGAATAATACAATTTTTAATTAATTTTAACATCTCTCATCTCAGTGCTCACCTGGTCAGGAATCCCAAGGCATCTTCCACTCACTCATGCTAAACTTTCTCCGCTCTCCTTTCACCATGAATGTAAAGATGGCCGTCACCTCAAATGGAAATTAGGACAAAAGAAATGAAGAATCTTACATACTAAAAGGAAGAGTAAAGAAAAGAAAGAAAGATACTGTGTGTGTGTGAGAGAGAGAGAGAGAGAAAGAAAGAAAGAATGAAAGGAGAGTGAGAGAAAAAGACAAATAGAGTGAGAATGAGAGTAAGCTTCCTGACCTTTGTCTTATTTAAAAATCAAAGGAGCATTGGGTGCTGGGCCAAAGGAGCACAGCGTGTGTGTGTGTGTGTGTGTGTGTGTGTGAGGGGGTGTCAGCTTGACCCCTGACCCCTGGGGGTGTGCATGGTGGAGGTGGCAACGACAGCAGCAACAGCAGCGGTGGTTGCATCGGTGGTGGCGGAGATGGTGAGCCAATCCGCTGGGCGTTGGCCCGGAATGTCAGGCCCCTGGGCGGCTGCCTCGGCCTGCCCCGCTAATGATTTATGGGTCTGGGGTGGCATCGACGCGCAGCCAGCCCTGGGGAGGGACCTAAATGGTAGTTTTGACACCGCTGAAAGCAGAGGTTAAAGGTGATCAATAACAAGGCTTTACAGGAGCCGGAGAGGAACAGGGGGACAGAGAAGTGGGAGGAGGGAGGGAAAGAGGGAGGGAGGGCTGGTGGGGTTTTAATTGGGCACCTCGTTAATTGTGTCTTTGTGTCTCATCTCTTCTTCTGTTGTGTGGTCGGGCAAAGACCCATGAACTCTGCCTGTGGTATGGGGAGGTTTACCAGAGAGGCTGAGTGGTCTCATCCAATATGTCTGGTATGTCTGTATACGTGTGTGTATAATGAGTGTGTGTTTATGACTTTTAACTAGAAACATATGGGTTGAAGGGCAGGAAAAAAAAACTGTAAATTTACATTGTTTCAATAATGGCATACTGTGGGACTACTTACAACATAAGACATGGGAGGCATTATGGGAGACTTTTTCAATCAAGAGTATGTAGAGTAGAGTAGAGTTACTTTATTGATCCCGAAGGAAATTAAGGTGTCCAGCAGCATACACATAATACACATAATACACAATGCAAAAACAACTCAAACAACCTTCACTGAACAGGAAAAAAAAAAAAAAGGTAATGATAATAAGAAAAACCACGAGGTAGATAAGTGTCGTGATAAGGTGCCTTGCGGTAATCCTGGTAGATACATTGTGTGCTTGTTTGACTTGTACCCTCTTTGCAAAGTTGCTTGTTGAAATGACGGCTATTGCTATTCCTCCAGTGGACGGAAAGAGGTGGGACAGAAATGTGGTAAAACCAACATCACCTACGGCTTTTCTAAAACGCCACATTACCACATTAACCTGGCATGGTTTTGTTACACATAGAACAGCAACACGAAATGTAGCGATTGGTTGCCAAGTAATGCACAGTCACAGTAACTTTTGTTTTACCGTAGTAACATAGTTTGACGTCTGAGACGTATATCAGGAATTTTACAAGGACCAGAAATGTGCATTTAGACATGCAAATAAAACACAGTTAAATAAAAAGTGAGGTGTTTGATTAGAACTTTAAAATGTGAGTGTCTGTAAACATTTCAAAGTGACTGCTTAAATATATTATAAAAAACAATTAACAGCAATTAACAATTTGATCGTACCTAAGACTTTAGGCATAACATGCATGCATCTCATTTTGCCATGTCGTACACCAGTCTGGTTAGTGTGTTACTTCACTAAGCCATGTTTCCACAGAGCCAAGCACAGTTATGTGTTTATTTATTTACTTACTTTATTCCTAAATATTACAGCGCTCCCTCTTTTATTTGTTTATATATGTTAGTGATGGAGTGTCCAGTCCGAAATGCTATTATTCTATTTAAACTTAATATTATGTACATGTGCTCACACATTGAGATATATGTGTTTATAAAGCGGACGTCTTTTTGAGTGTATAGGTAACGTTAGCCAACTGGTTCATAGTTCAGTTATTGCTGTGGCATATGAATCTAGCGGTCTGGAAAGTTAACTCACTGGCTGCTACATTTGACTCCCAATCCAAGAGGCTGTGACTCTCTGGAGTAATCCAACCCATATGCCCTGCTGTTTGACATTGCTGAGTGCTGTTGGTCGATATAGGAGCGAGAGAATCTGATACAACATAAACCAAATAGCTAAACAGCAGCCAACACCAACTGATGAGGACAAGCTATAGAGACAAGCTAGGAGCTTTTGTTCCAGTTTCATTTACCAAATTCTAACGTTCTCATACCTACCAACTGCTCTCAGCAATACCAAACAACAGGACTACGAGTTCATTCTCTCCGGAGTGAAAATGTCATATAATAGTCATCCAACTGCCATATAATAGTCATCCAACTGCTAACCACTGTAAGTATTTTGTATGTATGGCCATGTGTCTGTGTCTAGAATTTGGGGTTTATAGTGTGTGTGTGATTCTCTGCAAGTGTATGTACATGCTGTGTGTGTGTGTGTGATTCTCTGCAAGTGTGTGTACATGCTGTGTGTGTATGTGTGTGTGTGTGTGTCAGCCTCACTGCCCCCTCTTCCCTACCCATCCCCTCCGACCCCAATTCAAACCCCCCACATTTTGGAGGATCTCTTAGAAGTGAGCTGATTAGGCTTAAAACTCCACTGCTTTCCCTAATCATATCTGCGCATCTAAATCATCTGTGTACGTTACTAATTACATAGTCGCGCGCCGTGTCCTTGAGCTCAGCGGCAGGTCTCCATTTCATCTCCCTTCTCTCCCTTCTCCTCCTTCTCTCTTCCTCCACTCCCTCTCCCCCCCTTTCTTTCTTTCCCTTTCTCTCTTCACTTTCTGTCTTCCTTCTCCCTCTCTCCCTCCTCTTCTCCTTCTCCCCCTCTCTCACTCTATCTTTCTTTCATTCTCCCCTCTCCTCCCCTCTCCTCCCCCTCCCTCCCACCTAGTTATTTATTTATTTACTTTCTTCACTTGTTATTTCGGATGCAGTGAGGCTCACGGCTCATTTTCGTACGGCTCCGTGCAGCTCCGACGGAGCAGCAGACAGGGCAGCAGACTGCACTTCACACACTACGAGCCTCAGTGTCCTCTCGGAGAAATTCAGGAACACGCTACACAGAGAGCATGAGAGGAACAGAGACAGAGAGAGAGAGAGAGAAAGAGAGAGAGAGAGAGGGACAAAGAGAAAGAGGGAAAGATGGCTTATGATTTATGTACAAGATGACAAAGGCTGGGATATGTTCATATAGGCACGTATTTTTGGCTTACTTGCATGTACATCTTCAGACATGTATGAGACAGGAAACTGTCAATATCAATCCATCACAATTACATTTCCCACCATTGCTGCTGATGATAGCATCACAACTGGAAACATCCCCAAATCTCAACGAAATAAAGCTGCATCTCGCTGTAAGGCTCACACATCTGAAGATTGCTCTGGGCCTTCGAGTGTCCTTGGATGGAAAACCTTACAAATCTCAATATTCACCACTGTCTGATGACCTTCCATTTTCTATCATCATAATACTTCCCCTCTTAGATACATCAGAGAGAGAGAGAAAAAGAAAGTTTTGCCCTCTCCATTTTTCTAACGTCCATGGATGACCTTGCAATTATGAACCATTGTGCTGTCCTTAATGCCTTAATGCTCCTGGATTTAACCTGTGAGTCAAGGGGCAAGCACAGCAGTAGAAGATCCTTATAGAAAGAACATGAATAGTCAAACCTTGAACAGGGTGCTGAGATATGCAACCTTGTTATCAATGAATATAAAAATATATACAACAACTAGATAAAACAAACAAACAGTAGTTTTCCTATCAATAAACGAGAAAAAGAGCAACTAATGTTACAGAAAAGGTGGAGGAACCTATAGTATCTCCACGTATGGTTACCTTGAAAGAGACTTGAAGGAGAGACCAATTATAGCTATAATGCCCAATGAACATCATAAATAGCACAACAGCCCTCTGCCTTCCCTATCTCTTCCAGGGTCTTTTCATATGGTAAACAGGTGATCACTGTGTGGCCACATCGTTGCCCGTCTTTCAAGATGCTCAGAGGGGGAAACCTTGAGGTTGGCTGAGAAGAAAAGGAATATTTGATGAAAAAGTGCATTATTCCTCCTCATGCAGTTGCCTTCCTCCAACCACCCTGAAGCGCCGGCTTTCTTTTCGCTCCCAGAGAAGAGTATTTATCACAGAAATGAGTGGGAGGAGGACAGAGGGAAGAGTGAGTGAGTGTGTGTGTGTGTGTGTGTGTGCGTGTGTGTGTGTGTGTGTGTGTGTGTGTGTGTGTGTGTGTGTGTGTGTGTGTGTGTGTGTGTGTGTGTGCGTGTGTGTGTGTGTGTGGTGGGGGGGCACAGGACAGCATCTCCTCTCTGAGGTGCTAACGAACAGACCAGCTAATCAACTAATCCTTTTTTTCCAGTGACTCTTCATAGAGTAGCCTGGCCATGCCTTCCTACTCACTTCCGCTCGATTATCATCTCCCTACAGTGCTAGTCTGGATTTGATCTCATTGAGCTTGTTTTCTCTGGAGGCATTTTAACCTGATCCAATCAGCGAATAGAGGGAGGAGTTGTGAATGTAGAACTAGAATGCTATCAGTTAAGGCAGGCTATCAGTCAAGGGATGATCCAATCTTTAAACTTAAACACCTCCAACAAGCAACTGAATCTCACTCCAGACCCTCTGTGCAGAACAAAGTGTAAAACGAGGTGCTTGGTTAATTACCAGGCTTTACATACAGCAACTTTCTATACAGACTCCTGTAATTGTCCAAGGATTAAGGTCAGAATGCCTAGAGGTTCTCTGGTATTGAATTTATATAGTGCAGTTTTCATGTAGGCTACATTTCTTTTGCTTCTTTAGTTATGACATTGTTGTCTTAAAACAAATGCACAGCTGAAGACCATCCGCTTTCACTGATTAAACATTAGATCACATCTCCTTTGATATACTCCTGTCTCCAAGCGCAGTGGATACACAACAGTCCTTATTCATTATGTAAATGACTTCAGAGAAAAGTAAGAGCTAAATAAGTACCAGGAAGAAGAGCATCAACTGCCCTTAATCTCAACTGTCCTTGATAAAGTGTCCCTCGGGAACACAGCAGGTATCTCAAGCATCAGTGTCTTCAGAGGCGTCCAGCACTGCTTGTCTGTGAGCCTCAAACTCTCAGTTGAACTCTGAGTCGAGTTGTGGTGAAGTGGGGCTACTGAATCTCCTAATCTGGCTTGGCTGGGTGATTATGCTTGAGCTCAGCTCTCAAGCATCACTTCACACTTTAGCATAGACCAGAGAGAGAGAGAGAATGGAAGAGAGGAATCCAGAAAGTGAGAGCGAAAAAAAGAGAGAGCATTCAGGAGAGAGAGAGAGAGAGAGAGGGGGAGAGAGGAGGAGAAACAGCATGAAGTGCATTATTTAGTCCTATTATTACCATAATTGCCAGAATTGTTGCAGTGTTTGTAATGTCATTAATAACAGTCGGCGTAGAATAATGCGCTTAATATTATTTATGTGTTGACAGATAGATGCGCCTAATCCTTGTTCATTTGCTTTGGATCAATGCAAATCCGTTAGTGCAAGCGAAATCCGCCAGCACTCTGCCCCCCTCACGCCTGTGGCTCCTAATGTATTTTCCCACCATTAACCAGTCATAATCCCTGCTAATCAGAACTAATCCACTCTCCCGTGTGGGACCGTACTGCAGGTGAGAATGTTGAAGGCAGTGGCTGTGCCCAAACAGCACAGGTCCAAACTCACTCACCCACTCCCCCCTCTGTCTCTCTTTCTCTCCCTCTTTCTCTTTTGCGCTCTTTTCCCCTTCTTCTATATGTCTCTCTTTCTCACTCTCTTCTGCCTATTGTCAGGGGCGTCACCTGGGGTGGGTGGGAGTTAGGATGATTCTAAGTTAGGATGATTCTAAGGGCCTGGCACTAACAGGGGGCCCCAAAGAACATTTTCATAATATAATCAATGTTTGGGAGGCCCAAAATGATTTTCTGTCATAGGGCCCAAAATTTCTAGCGGCACCTTTGCCTGCTATCATTAGTTTACACCAAAGTACATGGAACATAACAGGTGTATTGGCTAGTAAACCCAAGTGATTTTAAGGATGATGGTGGTGGTTGATCTCCCTGTGCGCTGCCTTAAGAGGGGTTCTCTGTTCCACTCGAGCAGGGATGTACATCTATTTACAGGTTGAGTAAAATGGGCTGTAAAAAAAACTCTTTAGATTGATTGACTGATTGATTTAAAAGTGGTATGTTTGATTTTAGTCTCTCCATCTTTGGCCTGACCACTTATTGTGACATATCATTGCGTAGGCCTTGGCGAACAGTTTCCCAGGAGATTTAACCTTTTTAAATTCCCCTCTATGACCTTGCATTACTTCTGCTGTGCGGTGACTAATGCCCTTGAAACTGTTCTTTGAAACTGAGTTTTGTGTGGAACACAGTCAGTCTGACCACCATTAGCGCTCAATGTATCTGGCAAAAAAAAATCCAGAATTTCCACCAATTATTTGCATAGTCCGAAGCCCAAATGAAAGTTTTAAAGTCAAAGTTGATGACTATATTTAATGGTCAATGTAGCTAACTTTTAAATGTTCCCTTTGGATAAAAGCATTGGATAAATAAATAAATAAATACATATATAAATAAATAAATAATATAACATCCAAGTGGATGAAGCAGTACTCCATGACCGGAGGCTGATTCACACTGGTCTTGCTGCACAACTCTGACTAGCTCATATTGGATACTTCGGCCAGGGTCACCAGGTCCACCTGTTCGGTTTCTCTCTTTCAGGTAGGAGAAGAGCAGAAGTCCCTATTTGCATTTCCCAAATCAGTCATGTAATATAAGCATGACTAGCCTATATGCACTTGGCTATAAAATAGCCTACCAGGAAAGTGAAGAAGAAAAAAATGGTGTTTGTGTGGGGAGGAGAGGACAGGAGAGGAGAGGAGAGAAAGAGAGAAAGATTATATCAGACATTAGGTTGCCATGTGAAGCTGTTAGCCTCTGAACTCAGCTCTGACCATAGTGCAGGGCTCCAAGGACACAGGTTAAAGGTCGAGGTCTACATTTCCCCTATAGAACGCTATATTCGAAGAGATACTGAAATACAATATATACATATATTATAAATAGCATAAAATCCAAAGTAGACACACTTACCATACAGTTAAAAAAGTGATCCTCTAATCAATGAAAATCATGTTTGCACAGTCTCCTAGGCCCTATTTGATCACAGCCTGCGCTTTCTGGAAGATCCCATGTAATGTCATACGCGCACTGACACATTATGGTCGGTGGGGGGCGCATAGAGCTCATCTGTGGATCAGTTGACCTGAACCTGCCAAGCAGAGCTTATAAATATAAAACCGTTAAAGTCTTGAGCTGCCTTGGTATTTAACAGAGGAAATATTCTGTACAGAAGTTTAAGTTCTCTGGGCTGCTGTTCAGATGTTTGCTACTTATATCCGTTATATTAGTCAGTTATTAAAGTATGAACCAACAGACCCAACAAACTGCAATGATGTATTTCAGATTTACTTTTTGTATTCACAATAGCCCTATTGGCCTATGTTATTTAGATGGTTGACCTACTGTCTAAAATAAACAAATTTCACTACATGTAGAAATACATTTGCATACTTACACGTCTAATGATTCTGTAAAGGTCTGCATTGTTGTGCGAATTAAAACCAGTGCGCAAAAACAGAAAGGACGGAATACAAAAATGCAAGTAGGCCTATAGAAACAGCACCATTTAAATAGAATGGTAGGTTTCACACAGTTTTGTCTTCCACAATAAAGAAAGCGTGTTTGTTTGATTGTGTATATTTAATTATATCCTCCATCCTCATCACGCACTCGCTCGCCTTTCGCAAACTTCATCATAGTCTATGCGGTCATTTTTGCATTTGACTGAGGATAAACAAATCAAATGGTTGTGATTGAAAGTGGCTAATAGTTTACTATTATCAACAATGGAAAAGCTCTGTGGCAGTAGCCTACATTTAGTATTTGATTCTGTGACAATGGACTCTCACCCATATATTTGAAACTATTTAGATTATAAATAACGAATATCTGTCTTTATGTTTTGGAGATGGAATGAGTTGACATATTTGATGAACAGGTATTCATACTCTTAGACTTACTTAAGCACTCTTATTTGTTCTTTTGGTCACTTTAAAAAGGTCCTACCGATAATGTGCGCCATACGCAAAACAAGACGCTACAGATACGTTCTTCTTATAAAATTTAGAAGAGAGAACCCATGTCTTTATCACATTTGACTTTCCTGTATCTGAATGCAGTCAAAATCAGAGAGAGGGCCTGTCTAACATTTTGGAATAATTCCAATGGTTTTGCTGTATGAATGTAACGCAGAAGCTAATTGTTTTATGACGGAACGATTTTTCCCATAAGGTTGGAAAAGTGGAGTTGCGAAATCACCAAGGACTTCGCTAGCAATTGACCAGCCCTTGTTATGGGTAAATTGAATTAAGGTTGACTTTGAACGCAAGTTTATGGATGTGAGCTGAAGGAATCCTAATCATAATCACAAATCTTTCTTTTCGTTGTGTCAGTCGCTATAGGTTAATATTAGTGCAGGAAGCCTAAACAGTGACAGTGGTGGTAGATATTTGTAGTGAGGAGAATGATTAAAGATTTCATTAATTAACTGCTAAATTGTTAATTATGACATTACATCAAAAGCATACGTATCAGTAGGCAAAAAGTAGTATCAGTGAAAGACAGGACAGTGCAAGTGTTTTCTCAATATTGCACAATTTAATACTGCAGTTACACGAGTGTCGACAACCTGTAATAATGCAAATAAGGCCCGAGGTAATATTTCTTAAATTCGTTTTGCTTTCTTTACGCTTTCGGACAGCATGGACATAGCGCTGGCCAAGCGGATCTGATGTTACAGGACGGATTCCAGGCGAGAATCCGTTGTTATTAAGGATTGTATGGGCAATTCAGCCTACTAACTGCATTGCATTATATGCCTTCATTATAAAGAAACTTTTGCAAAGCTATTGCCTATACTCCCCAGGATTTCTCAGCAGTCACAAACAGAGGATGGGTAGTGAAGACAGAAGACATTTTCTTGTAGTATATACGTTTTATGTAAGTAATAAAATATTACTATAACATAAATATAAATGCGACTTTGCAGTCTACATTTTGCAACCAACATACAACCAATGTAGTAAACAAAACATTTGTAATCCACTGCAACTTAATTAACAGAGCCAAACAAAACAAGCTCCAAACACATTAAGGAAATAAATATATAGATATATAAATGGTCAAATTCATAAAGGAAATCATATTAAAATATCTTCTTGGAATTAGTAAGTGTACAAAACTGCCCAGAAAGAAAGAAACAAACAAACAAAACGATAAACTCAGAACAAATACATATGTTTACATATTCGACATATTTACATCTCCGAAATAATCCTGACATCTATTTTTTTTAGAATCTTTGTAGCTGTTAATGTGTTTGTTGAGAACGTAGACTAGTAAGCTACGTCCACCGGTGACAAAGCACTTTTCTCCATACTGTCCATCCAAGGATGACGAATCTCGAAAAATAATAATAAAAAACAAATAGTGGAAAATACACAACTTCGTCAATTTTCCAGTCCTACATCCAGTCACGGAAATGTTAAAAGACTTGCTATGAGAGGCTGTCATCACTTTCTTATGGGCATATTCCTCATGTATTTATCAGTGTGGATAAATCACTTAATGGCACAAAAATAACCGCCAATGGCTCCTTCTCATAATGAATTTAGCGAGATCTGTCTAACAATGCATCTTATTACAAAGTATGTCATGTATTCGATATAGAACAGGGCACTGAAGTTACCTGAGATAGTTCTTTCCTTTTCAATTCTGACCAATCTCTTCAGAAAGGATTTACTTTGAAGAGTAATATTTAGCCGTACTGGCCAGGAGCGCAAAGATATAGATATGAAAACTGTAAACAAGTCTTTTTTTCTGAGAACGCTTGGAGGGAAAATGTAGGCTACTTTTGCTAAATATGGAAAATTGCAACAATGTTAACTCAAAAATAAGTGCTCCATGCAAAAAGAAAACATAATCACAAAGAAAGTAAACTGGTCTTCGCCTTTTAGCGTCTGATGCCATCTCCAACTATGATGTCAGACGAAAAAAAGAGCAAAAATGTTGTGCTGCCTTTTGATATTTCAGCAGTTGAAATGTTTTCGTCAGAATCTGACAACTGTCTTTTAACTATGATGTGTATTTTACTGTTGCAGGAGGTGGATAAGAGTTGCCTTGTTACACTACAACAATACATGGATATTCAAAAAAGAAACATTTTGCAATATCCTACATTGGGGACACGGGCTAAAAATAACGAAATAATCACAATTGATATACTGATTAGAAACAACGATTTTCAAGTCTGGTTAATCAGTTTTTATCTAGAAAGGCGCATTTCTGTCCATATTCTGTCTCCTTTGTTGATGAACACCACAGATACACTGGCGAGCCCGTCCACATTCAAAGACACCAGAAAGAAGCAGCCCCACTTGTGACAGGCTTTCCCGTGAACAAACGATGAGAGAGCATCAATTATGTTTTGTTTTTTTGTTGTTTTTTTGTCCTGACTGCCATCCTCCGTTCAATTTTGGTAAATTAAGACCTTGGTTTCATTAAAAAATACGCGTAAAATTTAACTAAATGACCATTATTTATGCAATATTCGAAAACATTCCTGTCCACTCAGTTGTTGCGCCACAATCTCGGGTCGCGAACGGCAAAACTCTTTCTGCCCAGCTTGTCTCATTGTTTTTTTTTGTTTTGTTTTTTTTTTTCTCACTTGAAATCTAAAACAAATTAAATACTGTAAAATCCATAGTCCATTTCTCATTTTCTTTTCTTTTCTGAAATTATAATATTGTTCATGAAAACAGTCACTGCACAGGACTCTGTAGTGCATGGTGAAGAGGGGGGGTCTCCGCTTGTGAATATACGTCCTCCATGGAGGGATGAGGGACCCCCACAGGCGTCATTCTTTTTTCTTTTTGTCTTCTGTTGCAAAACCAAACACGAACAACCTCTTTCTCTAACTGAAGGGTGCTAGCTAAACTGGTGATTTCGTGGGCAGAAGGCTTGGGGCACTTTAAGAAATGGTTTTCCAGGGCTCCTTTCACCCCGACCTCGATAGAGGTCCTCTTCTTTCGTTTCCTACCCTGTGCGGCGATCTTGTCCAAATTGGTTGGGCTGCCAGTGTTTGAGTCTGTTTCCTCAAGCCACTTGTTCAACAGTGGCTTAAGTTTGCACATGTTCTTAAAACTGAGCTGAAGAGCCTCGAACCTGCAGATAGTGGTCTGCGAAAAGACGTTTCCGTAGAGAGTACCCAGTGCCAAACCAACGTCCGCCTGCGTGAAGCCCAGCTTGATACGACGCTGCTTGAACTGTTTGGCAAACTGCTCCAAGTCGTCCGAGCTGGGTGCGTCCTCGTCGGAATGGTCCTGGTGATGGCTGAAAGGCTGCTGGGGGGACTCCATCTGGTTGTCATGGCTACCCGCGTCGTCGTGGAGCGGGTCTCGCATGTGGTGCAGGGAGGCGGGCTGCGGGCTAAGCATGGCGTTGAGATTCGTGTAGCCAGTCTGCGAGTAGACCAGTGACTGGTGACCGTTGGAAGTCGGTGAGAGTGGGGATAAGTGGTGCGCCGTGGTCGGTGCCCATGACGTGTGGTGGTTGTTCTGTGTTTGCTGGTGCACTAAGTGCGATCTGTGGTGAAATCCGTTCCCCTGGTCATCTCGGCTCGCCTGAACACTGGCTTTGTTGTGTTCCGGCTGCCCGATGTGAGTGCCGCTGGTCCAGTCGGTGTTGGATGTGGGGAGCCACTGATGGTGCGTCAGGCTCATCGGATGTCCCGTGTTGGTCGCCGCTAGCCCTTGCAGGTATTCGTGGTGCATCATTTTCTGCACCTCTCTATAGGTTGTCCCTTGGTGCATCCTGTCCGAATCCGGATGCATGAGCGGGTTGGAAGGCAAGGTGTTATTCCGCGGAATATAGTGAGCTGTTGTCGCCATGGCTCCGACTTACAAAACTGCCACACTCTTCGGAGCTCCGTGGGCTTTAGAGCCAAAAACGCAACAGCCTTCTTGGGGAGGTCTTAGCAAAGAGGGAAGACACGCCTCCCCTTCGCTAGCATTGGTTCCGACTTGAGCCCACCAGGTTTCTGTATTCTCTTTCGCGAGCCGCTTGGTTGGCTGTCGGGCGAAATGATCCTAGTTACTCACAATTGGCCTCCCTCGCAACTCTCTCTCTCTCTCGCTCTGTCTCCCAATTCAGGCGGAGAGCGGTAGCAAAACAGTAGGAAATGATTGGGTTTCACTTAGTTTTACGGGCTGTTTTGAAAATAGCCACGTGGGGGAGTACGGAGCTCTTTTTGGAGGGGTGGAACGCACACCCCTCAGCGTTTGTGGTCATAAGTAAGAGTTGGCGGGGACTCTTCTAACGCTCTCCTTCATCCTGGATTAGTATTCCGGCGCTATTCAAAGCCTGAAACCACCCACAAAATCAGATGCATGTAAATAGGCAGGCGACATTAAAGGAAGCCATGCAGTTCTACAACACTGCAAAATCATTGATACGAGGAGGGAATGAGGGAGAAAGTCCGTATTTATATCACAAATGCATCTCCCTCACTGAAGCAGGACGAGGAAGGTGCACAGCCTACACACGGGTGCAATCTGCATATGTTTGGCAACACAAAAAGGCAAAATGAAACTGACATATTCCCCATCCTCCAGTGCCCTACGCCGTCAAGAAAATGGAGGTTTGATCAGTTTTGTGCCTTAATATAATGTGGTTATGAATATGAGAAAATTGACCTGGTGATTAAAAATAATGCTACATTGCCGTTAATTTA
Source organism: Tenualosa thibaudeaui (assembly GCA_027481765.1). Taxonomy (NCBI): domain Eukaryota; kingdom Metazoa; phylum Chordata; class Actinopteri; order Clupeiformes; family Clupeidae; genus Tenualosa; species Tenualosa thibaudeaui. Next base: position 2,598,969 of record JAIFZK010000019.1, on the reverse strand, counting down.
TTAAAACTTAGTTAAATCAGCCCAGTGGTAGGAATGCACAGACTACGCATATTTGACAAAAATGCAGACCTATGTACTCAGATTTTTTTTTATTTACAGACCCTATTTTTTAATTATTATTTTTTAAGTACAGTCTGAGGGTGCCTATGTTTTCTGTATGCAAAACCGGTGAAAATATTGGTGTTATTTCATCGCATTTTTCTATCGAAGCATTTTTCTGAACAGCAACTTGGAGAGAAATCCTCTGTGTCTCCCTCCTGGCTTCCTCTCCACCGCTCTCCCGGTTGATCTGATTATTTTTCCCTTCACGTTTTGTCCCAATAGCAAATTACCAATTCTATGAATTGCAAAGCAGCCGCAGAGACGCTGAGGGGTAGAGAGGGGGGAGATGCGAAGATTGAAAGGGATCTTTGCAAACACAATCACGTTCTTAAATGGAAATGTGGGGCTTTAAACAAATCTTACATCTCTCCTGTTCCAGTCTTCTAAAAGTCCGCAATCAGGCACGCGCTCCCCTCTTCTAAAACTGCAGCTTTTTGGAAGATTTTTTGGTATCAGTCTTATTTTAATTATTTACCTGAATGTATTTCTTTTTTTCTCACTCTCACGCGCTTGTTTGTGTGTCTTTCTCTCCTACACACAAGCTGGCATGTAGTGCAGGATGTTCAGATGGGATGAGCCGCAGCGGTCATGCAATTCCAGCACCAGACAACTAGAAAACCATAACGGCAAGTGTCCTCTTTTTGACTGTCATTTTAAAATGCGTACACGACACGGGGCTTGAAGTGTGTGTACATGGGTGCGTGCGTGTGTGTGTATCTGTGTGCGTGCGCGTGCTTGTCGTTTATGCTGTTCATGGGGTCACAGGTACTCGTCACTGTCTCTTGAAAGGCGTGGTTTTGTTCGGCTATCGATTAGATATTTATTTAACGAATATGACTGAGGCACGTGTGTCTCTGTCTTCTGGTGACTAAACCATAACTGTGTCCTAATATTCCCAGCTAAAGAAGACGTTATGAATTAATTGCGTTTGTGTGCACAAACATTGACTGACATTATTGTTTCATTAGTGTCTCCATTTTTATGAAAACTGTAACAGTTAATTGACTCCTACAGTTGTGATACCCATACTGGAAATCAGTTAAATTGCAAATAAGATGTGGTGTTTGATCATGAAATCAGTATTTTTCATGTAATCAGTAGCTATATTTCATGATCACTTTTATCAGTGATTTTGACAATTTCTTTATCAGCATATTTTGAAGAAATTTGAGCCACTTTGGCTCTCTAAAAGCATGGCCTCAAATTAAACAGCTTGTAGACTAAACCTAATCCTTCGCGTACAGACATTTCCAAATTTGTTTATGGGCTCTGTAAAAGTAAAACATTTGCAAAGTCATAATGGTGGGGTAGTTATATGTAACATGAGTTATCTTTAAAGCATCGAGAAATTTAATGAATTTTCTTGAGTGGGCCTATAGCAGACATAAATGTCTGGACAACATTATAACAATATTTAAAAGCATTTACCCTTCACTCGTGACTTACAAACCTATTGAGTCAAACCAAAAGTTGCATCGGGATGTTGAAAGTTAGCTGAGGCGGGGTAGAGAGGTTGTTGCTTAGCCTACCCCAGAGCTTTCTCGATACACTTAATGTGAAAGCCTTACTGTGGAGTCGTTCTCGTTTACCAGTCTATAAAAAGAGCGGTCATTCCTAGCGGAGGAAGAAGCCTCGACACAGAGCAACTCTTGTGCTTTGCCTGTCTGGGAGAGCACGGCTAAAAACATCCCAGCTTTCTTTCCACAGAGAATATGGCCTTGTGTGAAACGAGGTGAATTTTTCTTAGGATACAAGAGGTTGCTATGGAGAGCAGTTTGAAAGGATCAAACTGATCGCGTTGATGAATGACAGGCCATACAGGAAAAGACAAATAATGGCCTACTAAGATTTTATGGAAAGACAATCGGATACAAGCAGACTATTTTAACAAGACCGATATAATTGCATAGTGTAACCCAGGCTACTGTATGCTTTAAAATGACCAGTATCCACTTTAATCACTGCTCAGGCCTACAGGCTATGTTGAACATGTTGTTTTGCCGTGATTCGAAAAGTGGTCAGTTTGGATTTTTGCCTTTTGATAGAAAACATATATCGTATGTAGCATTACCTTCGTTTACAATCAAATTATATCATTTGAGCGCACCTATCATTTCTTTATGTAAAGAAGTGTACTTGTTTTGGGAAAGATACAGGCAATGGACGACAAACCCATACATGCCAGTTTCAGCATCCCATTTTGTATAGCATAGCGTCCTAATGCATTTCGGAGAACCTAAGGCCAGTTCTCAAGGCATTTCTCCCCAGTCGGTCAGGATCCCACGCGCGTATTGCCAGTCAAGTTCTGAGAACCTCGCTAGGGAATCCATTGATTTGGATACGATTAAGCGTTCCTCAATCGGACTGACATTTTGCAGCCAGCAGGGTTACTGCTGGCTTTCTATTGAGAACAAGGGAAGGGAGAACAAGGGAACAAGGAAATAAGTGAATCAGTGCACAGCCAGGCCTGTAAGTTCTATCCTGCGTAAAGCATTTCAAAAGACAAGAGAAGTAAAATATTAAGCGAAAGTAAAACAAATAAATAGAAAACAAATGTTGTTTACAGTCAAAGCTGAAAATGGATGCGCATAAGTTACTTTGTAATGATGGCAAGTTTGGAATAGCTTTATAACATTACGACAATCAAAACATCACTGGAATGCGTGAGCAAATATTAATGTATCAAGAAAGTGTGTGTGTGTGTGTGTGCGTGAGAGAGAGAGAGAGAGAGAGTGTGTGTGCGCGCGTGTGTGTGTGCGCTCGGGCGCCTCTGCAAGTAAGAGAAACAGAGGTAGTGTGTGAGAGAGATGCTGTTGTTAAGATAGGACAGAAGTTTCTTCATGTTAAAAATAAAACTTTACAAACGTGCTTTTGGACAGACAGCATCGTTTAGTCCAGACGCAATGCTTGCAATTCTGCTATAAAATTTTGTTTATTTAGTTTTCGTTTGATTCCAAACCCTGGTAGAGGAATAGACTAGGTTTGTCTTTAGTTTTCGCTTTCATTTTAAAATGTTAAAATATTTGACAGACATGGGTAATGGGCATCGGCTCTTCATAACAAGGCGTTTAGAGAGACCAGAAACGTCCTGTACTCCGCAGGTATCTCAGCCCCCCATGCTTTTTTGGCTAATGAACTCAGGCGATTCCGCCATAATTCCCTTGGGATCTCAGGAGGTATGTTTCCCTTTCGCTAAAAGGTGGGAGTTATCTCCCTGTATCTCTCCAGTTACCTCAAGGCTAATTAGGCGGGGCTCTGAAGACACGCTCATGAATATTCATGTCAAGACACCGGCGTGCAATTAGCCAGTGAGAGTTCTTAACTTCAGTCCCCGGCCAGGAACGCGCCATACAAACGAGACGGAGACTTTTCGCCGCATCTGTGGTGTTGAGCCAAGTTTGTTTGAACACGACGTGCGTGAAAGAAATGGGCGGCACCAACGAAATTATATTCTTATCCCTTCACTTCTACTTTCGCTTGCAAGAAATGGCACAAACGAGAGCGCTATATAGAAACTATAAATAAAGCCCATATATTTTAATTGCAAATGTAGCTACTTGTCCGTCGGATTTGGGTGAATTTATCTTTTGGACTGTTTTAATAGATAACAGCACCGTAGATGAATGTGTGTAGAGATTGCGTAGAGAATAATTAAAAGTAATCTCTGCATTGACAGATAGTTAAAGAAAAGTAGCCTACAGGAGCTGAAGTGAACCAAGTGGCTTTTGTATTTCCACAATACACACATGGGGATGAACTCCGGAGTGTGTAATGAACTTGGAATAATATTAATAGGGCACGCGTTTAAGGTTAAATTAGATGCCACTGACATACAGACACCTGTGTTATGCAAATATGCTTCCCATTTGCACATGTTTATTCACAAGCTCTCTTACCCTATCACTCCTCAGCACATCACACACACACACACACACACACACACACACACACACACACACACACACACACACACACACACACACACACACACACACACACACACACACACACACACACACACACACACACACACATACACAAACACACACACATACACACACACACACACACACACATACACAAACACGTACCCCCGCACACCACACATGCATTATGCACACACACATACACATGCACTCTCTCTCACACACACTCACTCACTCACTTACTTACTCCTGTGCACTCTCATGGCCTACCCAAAATAACAAGTGTATGGTTATGCACCCAGCTTTACACCCATACCCCTACTTTCTCATACACGCGTGTGTATGCATGTGTTTGGAGAGAAGTGTGTGTGTGTGTGTGTTTGAAAGTATGCGTACCTGTGCGGACAAAGTGCCTACCTAACCTGCGTGGCAGTCTTACCTTGTCCTTCAGGGACTCCAATCCACTGTTTTGAATTCAAGGTGATGCTTATCCTGCCTCTTCCCCTTGGGTGTGTGTGTGTGTGTGTGTGTGTGTGTGTGCATGCCTCCATAAGGATGTGTTTATGTATGTATGTATGTGCACGGGGGAGTACGACCAGCTTTTGGGGCGGTTTGTGAGATAAGCAGCCGAATGTGTGCAAGCTGAATATGGATGCCCTCTCCATCACTAGCACCACACACGCATTCACACACACACACAAACACACACACACACACACACACACACACACACACACACACACACACACACACACACACACACACACACACACACACACACACACACACACACACACACACACACACACACACACACACACACACACACACACACACACACACACACACACACACACACACACACACACACACACACACACACACATTCTCCTAGCCTGTGGCTGATAGAGAAGTAAACTGTTGTTGGAACTGTTGGATGGAGAGAAAGAGAGAGAGAGAGAAAGGGAGAGAGAGAGGGCGAGGGAAAGAAAGAGTGAGAGGTATGCATATGCATGTCTCATACTCCCATCTGTCCTATCACAGTTGTCCATGTCTCATACTTTTGTCTGTCCTATTACTGTTGTCCATGTCTCATACTTTTGTCTGTCCTATTACTGTTGTCACATACTTCATTTTGATGTTTTTGTTCATTAATATTCGTTATGTTTAGGGAAAAAAAAATCTGAAAAAAGTTGGTTATCCTTTTCTCGGCTTCATCAGAGAATATGACATCTTTTATTTATATAACTCTATTTACTTATATTGCTATATTTCACTTTATGATTGAGTCATCAGAGCCTGACCTTTGTCCTCTGACCTTTGCTCTGGCTCTGTTCTGACAGGTCACCAAAAATCTCCGCCACATCTCTCTCACATCTCTCCCAGCCTGCCCTCAAGTGGCCCTTGCTTCAAGACATGCTGGGGAGTAAGTCTTTCATGCACAACAAATTGGCTGCTATCATTATGCATGCAAGCACATCATACCTGCAGCAATTCCACGCATAAGTCCAGTTGTCATCACAGACTGTCAATGTGGTTGAGCGGCTGAAAGCTGTGCAGATAAAGTGTTTATGAATGCTTGTGATGCCTTGATCATTAGATTCATAAATGGTTGACACATGATGCTAAATGACTACTTATTTTAATGCAGTTTTTTGTTGTTGTTTTTGAGTGTGCTCTTCATATGATATTTGTTATTTGATGTTTGGTGTCAAACGTTGTCTTCTCTTACTGTTACAGTGCTTTACCTATCTGTTCTACTTAGATTCAAATGAAATATATGATATTTAACATAAATAAATAAATATTTAACATAAATAAATAATAGTTGATATTTTGAACATTCACTGTTGTCATCATGTCTTTAAAGTTTCCTCAAAAACATACATACATACACATATACACATACATATACACATATACACACACATATACACATATACACATACACATATACACATACATATACACATGTACACACACATATACACATATACACACACATATACTCATATACATATACACATATACACATACACACATATACACATATACACATACATATACATATATACACATAGATAGATAGATAAATAGATATATTTGTATATAGGGAGGGAGAGAGCTTCCAGGAACTTGGGAGACTGGACATATGAAGATGATTAGAAATCAGACTAATGCCAGTGCTCTGTGCCTTACCCCCAGAGTCATGGGGCCCCATGTGGTGCCGTGCCCATCTGTCCTCAGTGCATCACACACACACACACACACACACACACACACACACACACACACACACACACACACACACACACACACACACACACACACACACACACACACACAAACACCCACACGTACCCATGTGCCCATCTTTAGGTGATCTAACTTTATCTTTAACTTTAACTTTTAAAATAAAAAAAAAAACTGTAAAATTTAAATAATGATTCTCTATTTATAGGTGTGTATCATACGCTCTCTTCTTCACAATATTAAAGATACACACACACACACACACAAACATCAGTTACTGACCCTTCTTGTAAAACATCAGTTGTGTCTGTGTAATTTTGTGTGTATGAACCTTATCTTTATAAGGTAAAAAAATAAGAAGTTTTGTATGTGTGTGTGTGTGTGTGTGTGCGCGGGTATGGGCATTTACGGTCAATCTCCAGTCCAAAGAGAGAGGTCGTGGCGTGGGCAGTCTCTCGCCACCACGTCCGCCTCGTCTCGCTGCCGTCTGGGGGCCAGCGGTTTGCTGGGAAGTCTGAATTGAGTTAAGCGTCTGCCGACGCTCCTTAATGGTGGATTGACCGGTCAAGCTGCTGGCCAGACAAGGGGTCGGCACAGATAGCAGAGGTAGTGTCCCTCAGGCCCCTGACACACACACATACACACACTGGACACGGTGTGTGTGTGTGTGTGTGTGTGTGTGTGTGTGTGTGTGTTTGTGTTGGTGCAGAGGTCAGAGCAGATAGAAAGGTAATTTCCCCTGGCATCAGGCACACACTGCACAGAGGGAGGGCCAGAGAGAGGAATCAGCTTGCAGTTCAGTCGCATATCTAATAAGGAGGGTGAGTGCCACAGTAGACTTAGCCTGGATTTGTCAATGGGGATTATTGGCACTAGAAGTGTCTCTCTCTCTCTCTCTCTCTCTCTCTCTCTCTCTGTGTGTGTAAGTGCATTTGTGTATGCACGTTTGTGTTTGTTTACCATACAGTACATGTATGTGTCTGTGTTCAAACCTAAGCCTATATTGTGAAAGTCTGTGTGTTTGTGTGTGTTTGTGTGTGTATCACTTGCTTAAGAGAGGGAGATTGATACACAGAAAGTAAGAATAGTGTATTTGTGTTTGCACATTTTATGTTGTAAAAGAGTACACACACACACACACACACACACACACACACACACACATACATCCTTGCCAAGCCTACTAAGCAGAGTGTGAGGTAAATGGGCTTTAGCTGGCTTTAGTGCTGTTCATTCTCACTCATGCAGGCAAGGCAATTAGTCGCTTCATTAGGCCACAATCAGCAGTGTCGATCCGCCGGCCCGACAGCTAAGCGTGTTGGCAGCGCGCGACGTGCAGTATGACCGATCCGTGTTCACAGTCGCTCACCTTCATAAAAGCCTGGCTCTTTTCTTCCCATGTCCCATCCTTTTTTCACTCGCTCAGTCAGTCGTGCGAGATACACTCCATCCCTCGCTCGCTTTCACGTTTTTTTTCCTTTTGCCACTCGTTCATCTTCCTTGTTCTCTCTTCTTTTTTACATCGAGTGGTACATCTGGTACAATTGCTTTTAAAATGTTTGCTATATTTTAACACTGAGAAACACAGAGAGCAAACACACACACACACACACACACACACACACACACACACACACACACACACACACACACACACACACACACACACAATCTCTCTATGACTGAGAGTTTGCGTGTGTGTGTGTGTGTGTGTGTGTGTGTTTGTCTGTGTGTGTGTGTGTGTGTGTGTGTGTGTGTGTGAGCATATGTGTTTTCTCAGTGCTTAATTTTTCTCCACCCTCTGCAGTGGGTCAGAGTCCTAGGCAGACATCTGTTATCTGTAATCCAGCAGATCCTTCATGCTAAACAGGCGTAGTAAACGGCCTGCTACACCTTCTCCACCCACAGCACCCTTATTAACTTCCACTTGTTTATTTGGGCTGGACACATTGGGTCAGTACTTCTCTGACTGCTGCACCCCCACCCCCCCCCACCCTTCCTTTCTCGCCCCTCTCTTCTGTCTCACTGTGCCTCTTTCACTGTGAGCCTGCATGTCCTCTTTGGGATTTTCACGACACGTTATTCCCAAGTTCAAACCAGGCACTAGAGGTATTTGTTGTCTGCTGTGGAGACAATCTTCCTCTTTCACACACACACAGAGACAGTCCTCTCTTAATGGAAGAGGTGAAAGTGAAAACTGGCATCAAAACTTGTCATGTGACTTGCAGCTAAGAAAGTGAAGTGACAAGCATGAGGATACGTCACATAAACAACAGATGTGTTTGACTGCATTTTCATTTCTGTTTGAGCATTTCCTTGTTAGCAGAGACAAAGACTGGACATGCACTTTTGTACATTTCTTCTTCTTTTATTTGGCATCTGACACACACACACGCACATGCGCGCACTCTCTCACACACACACACACACACACACACACACACACACACACACACACACACACACACACACACACATTGTATTCTTTCCATTACTGACACAGTTGGAAATGTTGCTACTCAAGTAAACAAGCAAACACACACACACACACACACATGGAGCCACCTAGAAACAGAAGACATAATGTTAGCCAGAGGCATTTTTCTCCCTCTCTCTCTGTCTTTCTTTCTTTTTCTCACACACTAAGAAACACACACATGGGTGCATGCACACACACACACACTTGTCTGCTCACACTGTTAGAGTCAATCAGCATCACTGGTGCTTCATTTAAGTATTGGTGGACAGTGCGAAGTGTGTGTGTATGTGTGTAAACAAACAAACAAACACAGACTGCCAGCAGATATTTGACAGTGTTTTGCTGACACCTTCAGTTGCTTGTTTACACATCATTACATGTGCACATGTGGCTAACAAAGTAAGGGGAGAAGCACACACACGCACACACACACACACACACACACACACACACACACACACTCACACACACAGGCACGTATTAGCACACCCATACACACAAGCATAATTAAACATAGGTAGAGACACAAGCACAGCACAAGGAATTAATTCTGAATTGTACATTCATAACAGACTTAAAACTGACTTACACAGACTTACATTCATAAATGACCTAAACCTATGAGCTTGAAATACACAACCTGAAAAACTGAACAGACACACACACAAACACACACACACACAAACACACACACACACCCTCACACACACACATACACACACACCTGTGTGTGTGTGTGTGTGTGTGTGTGTGTGTGTGTGTGTGTGTGTCTGTGTGTGTGTGTGTGTGTGTGTGTGTGTGTATGTGTGTGTGTGTGTGTGTATGTGTGTGTGTGTGTGTTGTGGGCCAGAGGGAAATGTGTGCTGCAGCTGCTTGGTTGTCTGAGGAGGAGGAGGAGGAGGAAGGTAAATCCCCATCTTGGAGACCCGAGGGTGCCCATCTTTGAGTGACAGCTCCCCTTTCAGTGTCGCCGCTGGCCCAGAGAAGGATTAGGGCTCTGCTAAAACAACCCCCCCCCCACACACACACACCCAAAAAGAGCCGGAGCACACACACACACACACCACCTCCACCATCCCGGCATCTCCCAGCTGCTGCACCCTTTACCCAACCAGCCTTCTCAGCCCAGTGCCCCTATCTAGATCTGAAACACAGAGGACACACTCACAGATGGGAAGACTTCAAGGCTACAGCGTTCTCTCTTTCTTTCTTTTGCTCGCTCGCTTGTGTGTGTGTGTGTATGTGTGTGTGCATTGTTTTTCTTTCTCTCTTCCAGTGGTTTTGTTAATATGTTTATTGCTAATTGAAGATTTTATTTATCTGTAATGGTTGTACACACCCACACCCAGACCCCTGCACCCATCTTTCTCTCTTTTCTCTCTCTCTCTCTCTCTCTCTCTCACACACACACACACACACACACACAAAGATAAACACATGCATTGCATTCTGCAGTCAGGTGTTGTAGAACAGGTTGTTCAAATCAAGGTCAAAGTGTAAGGAAGGCAGAGTGTATGTGTGAATGTGCGTGTGTGTGCATGTGTGTATGAGTGTGTGTGTGTGTGCGTGTATGTGTGTGTGTGTGTGTGTGTAAGTGTGTGTGTGTCTGTGTGTTTGTGTGTATCTTTGTCTGTGTTTGTACGTTGGAGCACCTCCTTTGACTTTTGACGGGCATCTCCTGGTTCAGGTGCTCAGAAGAAGACAGTCTATTGGTTTTACAGCCATTTAACCTCCATCTGTCCATCTCTCATTTTCATTTTAGTGCACAGAAGGTATGCCTTAGTGCACAGAAGGTATGCCTTGGTGCACAGAAGGTATGCCTTGGTGGCAATCGTAGCCAATGGCTGCAGCTCAAGGTTGCATCTTAGTTTGGATGGGGACAGAAAACATGGTGGACGACATAATGGATAAACAAACAAACAAACAACATATTTCACACACACAAACACACACACACACACACACACACACACACACACACATTCTCTCTGCCCCTCTCTCTATAAGACCCTCTGTCTCTCTCTCATTCACTCACACGCACACACACACACACACACACACACACACACACACACACACACACACACACACACACACACACACACACACACAGAGACATGTGGTCACCCTCATTCAGTGGCTGAGTGTTGTTTACTCTGGCAGTGCCCAGGAGTTGGCACACATGGTGAGAACATGCCGGCAGCCAAAATACCATCAGTGCCACCCAGGCCTGGCGCTTGCCAATTTGTGAGGTAATTATCCAGCCTCAGCTGACTGTGTCACCTCTCCACCACTGCTGTTTGGAGTCTCTACCAGCAGAGAGAAGCGAAACAGAGGAGAGGCTTGCATCGAGTGTGTGTGTGTGTGTTTGTGTGTGTGTGTTTGTGTTTGTGTGTGTGTTAGGGTTGTTAGGCATGTGTGCACACTGACACCAACAACTACACACACGCGAACAGATAAACAAGCAAACAAAATAACCACACATATACATATGTATACACACACTGCATCACATTATCCAGGTCTGATATCCATAAGTGTGTGCTCTTAGAGTGACATGCAGCCCCCTCCCCTCCTGCGGATGGCCCCTGGCCTGACGGGTCGTACTCTGATGTGGCAGCAGCTGACTGCCATCAGAAGTCCTTGGCGAAGGAGATGAGCTGCGGCCTTGTGGTGCATGCTGGGACATGCGGCGGTCGAAACGGCGAGGAGTGGAAGCCTCCGCCCGCTGCTGATGAAAGGGCTCCTGTGATCGCCACGACAACAAAGGGCCCCCGGTTGCCTCTGTTTGGAGGAGGTTTCCTCTCTTCTCCCCTCTCCATCTCCTCCTCCTCCTCCATCTCCTCTGCTCACACCCCAGTCTCTGATCTCTCTCTCTCTCTCTCTCTTCCTCTTCCTCTCTCCCTCGCTCTTTCTCCATCTCTCATGCGCTCTCTGTGCACTCTATCTCTCTGCGGCTGATGCCAGTGGCTCAGTTCTTCGTTAGGCCAGCGATACAATCAGGGGACGGAATTAAAAATCAGAGAGCGTCCTTGTCGGAGGCGCCCAGGATGGTGCACTTTGATGTCTCCCCGGAAATTTGAAATTCATATGTTGTCACACTTTTTATTCTGTACTATTGCCCCACTCCCTCCTCTCTCTCTCTCTCTCCTCTCTCTCTCTCTCTCCTCTCTCTCTCTCTCTCTCTCTCTCTCTCTCTCTCTCTCTCTCTCTCTCTTTCTCTCTCTCTCTACCTTTCTCTCTACCTTCCTGTTCATCTCTGTCTCTCTGTCTTTCCTTCAGTCTTTTGTTGCAATTGGAGTCATGTACTATTCAGTTTCAGAAAGAGACAGAGAGAACGAGAGAGAGAGAGAAAGAAAGAGAAAGACAGAGAGTAAGAGTTGGGGTGTTCCTTTCTTGTTCCTTTCTTATATATTTCATGTTTCAACATTACTGAATGGGAGGGAAGACCTACTAAATCATTTAATTTCCTTTTGATTGGAGGAGGTCTTCAGGGATGCGTGAGTATCAGCAGATGACAGGGACAATTGAAGACAGTGGTAGAGGGGAGGGGTATGTGTGTGTGTGTGTGTGTGTGTGTGTGTGTGTGTTGGGAGGAGGACCCACTTTGATGGTACTTCAGAACTGCGTGCCAAGTCTGAGCAATCACACCTTCTGGTTACCCCCACCCCTTTGAAAAAAATAAGACACCCAACCTTGCCTGAAGTGCTCGACATGTCCCTAGTGAAAACAAACACTTACACACCAAGAAACCTCGAGAATGAGGGCTGAGATGGAGACAAGCACAGTCATCTGCTTTACAAGGACATCAGAAATGAAAGACAATGCTGATGAGGGCTATCCTTTTTGAATTACAGGGTAAAAGACAAAAAGAAATAGGAAAACTATGTAAATGAAACAAATAAACAAACAAACAAAAAGACTCTCAGTGAGACCAGCCTATGTCTGGACTCCAAATAAGACTGAGAGTAGATGACGCAAACATGGCTAAGAATGCATAGTGTATTTATGGGGATGTTAAATAATAATAATAATAATAATAATAATAATAATAATAATAATAATAATAATAATAATAATGATAATAATAATAATAATAAATAACACATAAATAAACAAATAAAATTATTATTCATAGTATTATTATTAGTAGTAGTAGTAGTAGGAAAAGTAGTAGTACTGTTATAAAATAATAATAATAATAATAATAATAATAATATATATATTTTATAACAGTACTACTGCTACTACTACTTTTCCTCCTACTACTACTACTACTAATAATAATAATAATATGAATAATAATTTTATTTGGAGGTTATTGCTGAAGCGACTAGAGCTACTAGAGTACTAAACTACATTGGAAACCAATGCACCCAATGTCTATTGGTCAACTTAAAGTCCTTCTCTGTTCCAATGTTAGATTAGTGCTACTATGTCTCTTCTTCATATTATGGCCTACTCTCCTCTCCTCTCCTCTCCTTTCTCCTTGTCTCTCCTCTACTCCTCTGTCCCCTTCTCCTCTGCACTCTCTACCCCCATCAACTCGAGTTGCTCTCTCTCTCTCTATCTCTCTCTCTCCAGCGTGATGAATGGGTTTTAATAAGCCGGGACAGACTGATGAAATTAACAGAGTATCCCGTGGCCTTCGATTGCTTCGACTGCTCAATTACATCCCTCAGTACTCTCCATTACAGTGGGTGCCACTGTCTTACATCACTGCTTGGGTGATGTTATTGGTCTCATCAACATCATCAGCACAGATACTAAGTGTGCTGTGACTGCTGGTGAAAATAGCTGGCTGTTAGTGCACACATCAGAGGAGATGTTCCAAACGTCCTTCTGTGATCCCGCAACCCAATATGTTTGCCCTAATCTAAAGCTATTAGCCGCTCAGAGGACGCGGGTGGGTAATGGGAGGGGGTGGGGCCGTAAAACATTGTTCTTTAAAAAAAGAAACTGAGATTTAAAGAAAGAATAAAAATGGGATTTAGGAGTGTGCATGGAGGCGTCTGTGCATCTTTCTAAGGGAAAGGGCCCAGAAGGACCAACCGCCACTGTCCCAAGTGTTCCAATCCGCCCCCCAAGACCCTGGCCTCCCCTCCCCTCCCCTGCATGTTCCTACCCCAAAGCCACCCATTCAGATAAGGGAGTATTGTTTTGGCGGATTACAGCAGGACTTAATCCTCCAGTCCCAGCACCCCCCTGA
>JAIFZK010000019.1:2560000-2580000 GCA_027481765.1 Tenualosa thibaudeaui | reverse complement strand
AGAATTCTCTTTTATTTTTTGGTGTAGAAAGAATGTCACACACGACACTGGTTAGCACAGATTTTCAGCAAAGCGAGTGGACGAACTCGACCAATCACAGCCCTTGTGGTGTATGTAAATGAGGAGGGCGTTGGTGGGTCGTGTGACATATGTGTCTGTATGATTTAAAAAAAAGACTTTTATATTGAAATTTTTACATTACTCACATGTGTACATGTTAACATTGACATCACTAATAAGAACATATCATTTGAACTTTCAGACAGGGACACAAAACATTACTGTTAATTTCTAAATGAAAAGGCTTAATGCAGAATTCACAAAGGCAAAACACATTTATGGTGTATTATGCAACAAACCTGACATTCATTTTAATAACTTGTAATAATAAAAACAAGTCATTTGAATTAAGAAGACAATTGCCAAGCAACAGTGATTGTACTCATTGACTAAATGACTTTATGGTCACAAAAATAACAGTTAGAAAACACATGAAAGGGTCATTAAATAGCTGATCAATTAAACCTTTAACAAACTAACATTTTTACTGTCAGACATGGCTGACATTTTAGAGAGAATCATTTCTTTTTATAGAGAAGCCTATGTGAGACTTATTAGTGCACTTAGTTACCTGCAAACAGGCCAGTTTTTATTTATTTATTTATTTGTTTATTTTGAAGTTTTATTTATTTTATTTTGTCACTTGTCATGACACCCCACCCTCTTGACTATCACTGCTTCTCCTGCTTCTGCTCTCCTCAGGACCACTGACTTACACGTCACATCACTTGGTTTGTTTCCACAACAAACTGCCCGAGGGCTGGATCCTTGACTGTAGGGACATGTTGATTCTGCCATGATCCTGCAGCTGAGCTGACATGACTGAATATCTGTATTGCCTATGCTGCCCGGAAAAAAGAGACAAACACACAGTCATAAACAAGCTTATAAAACAGAAGGACATTTATTTATTTAAGTTATAAAACACAAACTCCCCCACCACGCCTGGCTTACAAGAACAGGCAGAACAACTTTCCAAAGACACAAAGGTTGCTGTTATGAAGGTGGATGCTATGCAAGGCAGGAATCTGAATACTGCAACTTTGGCACAGTCATTTCAATAGGCCACTCTAAAGCAACAACAATGCAAGAAAACCTTATGTATACAAACACTGCAATTAGTCTGTGAGCTGAGCTGCATAGGCAAGGGAGTTGCTCCTTGCCACAAGGACAACGCAAGAGAAGAGCCTGCCAATGCCAACATGACTGCTTTCTTTCCTGCATACCCAAACAAGAGGTCAACCGAAACTTCCATGCAGAGATATGCTGTGTTGGTTGCAAGATGGAGACAGTGGGAGAGAGAGAAGGAGGGATAGAGATAGCTAGAAGGAGGGCTGAAGAGGGAGGAAGAGGAGAGCGGAACTGCAAAGAAAGACGTGATTGGAACAAGAGAAAGAGAAGAGGGAGAGCCTAGAGAGAGTAATGTGTGAACACAGAAGGCTTGATATGATTTCAATGGAATGTTTGTTGACACTGATTCATAGCCTCAGGCCTGGGGATAAATGATTGAACAGCACGCCTGTCAGAGCCAAAGCTTTTCTGCAGGCCTCCCTCTCTCTCTCTCTCTCTCTCTCTCTCTCTCTCTCCCACTCTCTCTTCGTCTCTCTCTTTCCAAACACACATACACTCAGAGACACACAGACATGCATACACACTCTCTCTTCCGCTGGAGGGAAGGTAGCAGTCGACTAATTGACACAGAATTAAGCATGAAACACCGTATGCACTCTCCCATGCCAACCCCACACCACCCCCACCCCCTCACCCTCTACAGCAGGGCTTTGAGGAGGAGGAAAGGAGGTGTCAAGCCACTGTAATCTCTCCATACCCAACATAGAAACATGGCCAAATATATACTGTATATATGCAGTGCACACACACGCACACACACACACACACACACACACACACACACACACACACACACACACACACACACACACACAAGCAAATTTATTGACATGCATATGCCTATACTCACATTAAGTCACGGCATGCTAACAGTATACAGAAACTAGATAGATCTGTTGCTGTATGGATTGAAGAGGTGTCGGACACCTTCCCTTTCTTGTCTCTTTCACACACACACACACACACACACACACACACACACACACACACACACACACACACACACACACACACACATATACAGAGACCGAGACAAACAGAGAGAGTCGTGTTCTCCTGTTCTCTCAGTCATCTTGAACTGGGGAGCTCCAGTGCTGCTTTGTCCTGTCTGGACTCTGTCCCCTAAACACAGTCCCTGCTGCCAAACCATGAGCTCAGCCTCGCGAACAGTGACCCTGGCAATCTTTAATCAATCCTAATCAAAACAAATAGCCCCTGGGCCAAAGACCCAAACACAAGCCCTGCTAATCAAAACAATATACACCAA
Organism: Tenualosa thibaudeaui; assembly: GCA_027481765.1. Taxonomy (NCBI): domain Eukaryota; kingdom Metazoa; phylum Chordata; class Actinopteri; order Clupeiformes; family Clupeidae; genus Tenualosa; species Tenualosa thibaudeaui. The sequence goes on along the minus strand of JAIFZK010000019.1, from coordinate 2,577,542 downwards.
TATAGACAATAAGGTCAATCTCTGCATTAAAGAGATGGATGCCCTCATTATTGCCATTATGTACTTTAAGTGTTTTACTTCATTCACTTAAAAATACTGGATGAAAATAACACAGTAGACTAGGTTAAGGTCAAGCAGAAAGCAGGGAGCAAGGGCAGAGCATGTTAATATATGTCATCATACACTAACTGCCGCAGTAATAACAAATGATTGCAGAACTTATTAACTTGCACATAACAATTAATTACATTGTTATAATGGACACATAATGCAGTGGTTATATAGCATAGTATATCAGAGCACGCAGTGTTGTCAAGAAACAGCCATAAGGTGTTAGAGCACAGAACACAGTATATACATGTGCTTTGTCTCAGAGTCATGCATGACTAAAGGCTTAGAGGACAACAATAGGGTTCTGCTAACACACAGGGAAATAATAGTATGATAATCACACCTAAAAAAACAGCACTTGACAGTGAATAAGTATGTGCCTGTGTGTGTGTGTGTGTGTGTGTGTGTGTGTGTGTGTGTGTGTAATTGTGAGAGCATCAGCCAGTATGTATGTGTATGTGTGTGTGTGTGTGTGTGTGTGTGTGTGTGTGTGTGTTGTGTGAAGGTATGCATGTGGAATCTGCATGGACTTTATTTATAATTTTTTTTATTTTCCTTTTGTGAATGTGCTTTTTAGAAAAACAGTGATGTCACTGGATTTTGAGGTTTATTTTAAAAACTGCAAAAGTGATTAATACAAAATATGAGTGTGACTGATATCAGTGAGTTTGCCCACATATGTGTGTGTAATCGTCTGTGTGTGTGTGTGTGTGTGTGAATTCTAGAGCTAATGTCAGGCCTAGCTCAGCTACTGGACGTCCTTGTGAAAGAGTTGAAAGGAGAAGAGGTGCGTGTATGTGTGTGTAAGTGTGTGTGTGTGTGTGTGCACGCGTGCATAGACAGGGGACTCAGGTTCAAAGGTCAGTCATTTACTGCTGACTACCAACCAATCAGAGGCATGTGGACTGTCAAGGACTGGGGAAGAAGAGGAGGAGTGGGTTTGGAGGCGGACCCGGGGGTCAATTATCTCCAGCAAGGAGACACCCACAGCCACCACTCCAAATCTCATTTCCACAACACCACACACACACACACACACACACACACACACATGCAAGACATGCAAAATTTGCCATGACTACAAAGGCAATTAATGCGTGAGAAACAGTGACATACAGATGTGTGTAAAATGCCTGTGTCTGGTGTGAGATGGTAGTGACAGGCAAGGATGTGTGTGTGTGTGTGTGTGTGTGCGTGTGTGTGTGTGTGTGTGTGTGTATCTGCGTGTGTGTGTATGAGAGTACTACTCTTTACTCCCATAGAGACTAATTTTACACTACATGGGATAGAGAGAGAGTGAGAGAGAGAGAGTTATGAAGATATCTCTATTATACAGTATCTATCTATCTATCTATCTGTTACTATTTGTCTATGGAATGTATGTACATATCTATTGAATGTATATTACTGTGTTTTGAATGTTTAGAGAGCTAACATCTACCGAAGTCAAATTACTTGTGTATGTAAGTATAGTTGGCCAATACAACTGATTTTGATTCTGCTTCTGAGCGAGCCCTGTATAGTGACAGTCTTCTCCATTGATGTATCTTCAGCTTGTGTTCTCACTCAAGCCACAGTCTCTACCCTCAGTGGACTATCAGCTCCAACAGGTGAGATCTCTTTGACCTTTGACCTTAGTGTTTCACTGGAGCCCTTAGTCTGGGTGTTATGTGCGTGTAGAAGCCACATTGTTTACCTCTTCAATCATTTATTTATGATTTTGTATGCCGGCATTTAATAAAAACGGGGGGGAAGAAAAGGAGAGAGAGAGAGGGAGAGGTAGAGAGAGATCAGAAAGTGTTCAACCACACAACTAGAAATTTGTCACATTTCATATTCACATTAACAAATATTTGGCTCAGGAATATGCATGTGTGCATGCGTTTCCATCAGCTGTGTACTGCAAATAAAAAATAAAAATAAACATTAGGCTAATCAAGTGATGTGTTCTAACCAGCAGTGGGATCAATGTCTATATAGAGAAACTCGGCAAATGCGAGCATACGCAAATTGAGTTTAATTGCATTATGACTTATTCGTATCATGACTTAATCCACTCTGCCCCCAACCGAATTCAATTTATATTTGCATTAGGAGACACATATGTATTTGCAGGTGTTTCCAACTAAGGATTTCTTATTTTCATAACTTACATGCACATCAACTAGTTGAATGGAAATCCAGCTTGTGTGTGTGTGTGTGTGTGTGTGTGTGTGTGTTTGCGTGTGTGTGTGTGTGTGTGTGTGTGTGTGTGTGTGTTTGTGTGTGTGTCAGTGTGTGTGTCAGTGTGTGTGTGTGCGTGTGTTTGCGTGTGTGTGTGTGTGTGTGTGTGTCGGTGTGTGTCGGTGTGTGTGAGTGTGTGTGTGTGTGTGTTTGACCCCATGGCTGAACCCATCTCCTGAGGGTATCTGGAGCGGAGGCTAATGTGAGGGCTGAGTCAGTACACTTTATTTGGGCATGTCCATCCAGTTTACTGGATGTGTTTGTTTCATGGTGTGTGTGTGTGTGTGTGTGTGTGTGTGTGTGCATGCAATGAGCCCATTCTTCCAGTAAGTGCCTGTTGAACGAGGGAGATGAAGACGGGGAGCAGATTCAACCCCTCACATCTGAACTGTCCTTCAGGCCCACATACAAAACTCTAAAAAAATAGACATGCATAAACACCCAGACACACAAAAATAAGAAAAACAAAAAATAAATAGCAATAGATCAAAAATAATATTAAAAAACAGGCACACAGACAGCCATTCACAAATACAACAAAAATGCATGCACAGTGTTGTCAGATCTATGAAGAATACATAAATGGTACTCAAAATGAAAAGAAATTTCAACAGAACAAAACACTTATAACTTGTAATACATGATACAAAAACAATTACATATAAAACACTCTAACCATATCTCACTCAAAACACACTCACACATCACTCATACATACAGAAACTCCCCCACACAAAGAGAGAATCACCTTTATACTTGTGTGGGTTAGCTTTGGTTTTTGACGGATGATGGATAAACACATGTAGTCCCTGCTTTGGGTATTACACCCCTGGGAACGCATTCCCCTCTCACACATTCACGCTCCCTGCTTTACAGCCACACATAATCTAGTGCCTGCCTCCTCCCAACACTAACGGCAACACAGACACTGACGCCATCATCACCACCACCAGCAGCAGCAGCGGCAGCGGCAGAAGCGATGTGCTAACTCCACCCGCCACCGCTGTCACGCTTATTACCGAGATCATTATGGGCGGCATGTATAAATCCGCACCAATGTTTGCCTCAGTCTCCGTCCCCCACCCCCCCAGCCGTCTTTCTTTGTCTCCCCCTCTATGAAAGGTTAGCAAAAATCTCTCTTTTCCCTCCATTAACCCCACACGCATTTATCAACAGCAGCTCTGTTTTTCACCACGTGCTTTGTTTATTTAGTTTTTGTCACCACCTTGTTGTGTGTGTGTGTGTGTGTGTGTGTGTGGCGCTTATTTGTTTTTAATTGCAGAGTGGATGTTTAGCTTTTCTCACACCGGCCGCTAAAGGTCACACGCCGCCATTGTTGTTTTATTTGGAGAGGCTCTCGCCCATTGTGTTAACAAGTCATTAAAAATTGAGGCAAATAATGGCAAGAGGAGAGGAAATTGCATATGTTTGGGGGCATTATTATGATTAAATAATCATGTTTGTCGCATGGATTGAAAGTGACTTGGGCCACAATATCAGTAATTAGATGAATTATTGATGGTTGAGGCCCGGGCCGAGTGGTTGACGGGGCAAATGGAAGTGACAGAGCCAATTACTGTCTGGGCTTTTTGGAGTGGCTCCATTAGGTTTGTCTATCCGTCGTCATCCAAGCTGTGGCTCCACACCTAGCACTTAACCATCTTAATTAATAGCGAGGTGATTAATATTTTAATTAACGGGCCACAATCACCAGCCATGCTACGGAGAAGAAGAGCATACCAAACAATCACATTCTTTCTCTCTATTTTTCTCTTTCTATCTCTTCTTCTCTGACGGACAGAGAAATGTGTCTCTCGAACTCTGCTGTTAACTGCTCGCTACACCCTACCACTTCTCCCCCTCACTATATCTCTCTCTCTCTCTCTCTCTATCCCTCTCTCAGCAACTCTGTACACGTGTGTGGGACTCAGCCTTGCATCTGTGGAGTGGCTGCGGGTGGTAAGTATGAGGAGGGTGGCCTGGTCACGTGTCATTGCCACCACCGCTGCGGCACACAGAGAAAAGAAATGTGCCACGGAAGATGAACTCAGCGCTCATAGGATTCACACGCCACACAGACTCACCATGTGAGGCAGACGACTGCTTTCACTTTGACAAGACTCTTTGCAACGCTCGGAACATCAACTGCAAACGACTCCTCAGGAGACTCCTCCTCAAACTCCTCACCACTTTTTTGCGACAAGAGAAGGTACAATGATGTGTTGATGGATAAATTCTCATTTATATTTACTGCGATTTATTTTATTTAACACCACTTGCATGCATGAATAAAGAGGTGATTTCATGTCAATTAATAAATACTCTATGTCAAACCACAGTCGGTACCATTATTTCTCAACACAGACACACTGGTAATATGATTCTTAGAAGATATGTAAAATCTCTTTATACTCAGAGATTTTTAAAATCTCTTTATACTCAGAGAATAATTGAACAGTTACAGTTCATTAACCATACTTGGCTTTACTGTATGTCAGCATATTCTATATTAGTCCACAAGAGTCTGCAGTGCTGCAATCCATTTTGATATGGTGTTGTGTCAACAGTCATTAATCCCCTACTGCTCTTCCGTGATGCTGAGTAACATAAATGCAGCATCAATACAGCAACTGTGTCAAATTATCGTTGCCAATTTCATAATAAACCACAAGAAATGCATTGCAATGCTATCATCCTGCATTCACCACTGTGAGCTATATAGGAATCTGTGTGCGCCGTGACTGGCTTTGACACAGCGCTGTGTAGCTGCTGAGAAGCCCTCCTCCCCTGGCTTTTCCCGGGTGTGGAGGCCCACATATGTCTCCATCAGAGCAGTGACCCACGAGCCCCCCTTCCTCTTCCTACCCCTTAGCTTGGGGTGCGCCGGGTCCCCCTGTGCCACGCAGCCGACACCCGGCGACAACACAGAGGGGCTGCCGCTAATTGGATGGGATAATTACCTCAAACGAACCGCTCCTCGCTACTGTGGGCAATCCTCAAAGCATGTGTACACACACTGTACTACACTGGGCAAACTTCCACAGTCACTATGCCCTGCCAGAGTGTTTCTCTCTCTCTCTTTCTCTCCCTTCCTCCTTTCTCTCTCTCTCTCCCTCTGTCTGATGAACACATCCACACACACACACACACACAGCCATACACACATCCATGCACATATGTATACACACAAACACTAGTTTGCATACATTCACAAACACACACACATAGTGCAAGATTGCTTTCTCCCCCTCTCTGGAGACAGACAGGAAGTATGTCACCAGCATGAATAAAACATTCTCTCATTCTCTGTGCACACACACACAAACACACACTCCAAGTGCTTAGAAAGAAGGGGCCATCGAGGGACCCTAGGTCCTCCACCGCCACCCACATCCTCACCCACACACACACATACACACACACAGACATAATACTCCAACCCCCTTCCCCCAGCCAGACATGCACGGAAGGCTCCCCAGACAGGCTTCAGCCCGTGGGCCAGTCCTCATCCAAACTCTCCTCATCCCCACTGGGGCGTCTTAGTCTGCCACTGGCACCGGATACCACCAACAAACACAGTCACCACCTGGAGACCGCTGCCCATTGCCTCAGTCCAACACATTACTAATTCATCTGAGGATCCCCATACGTACATCTCACATGGTTGAAGAAGTGTGTGTATGTATGTGTATGTGTATGTGTGTGTGTGTGTGTGTGTTAGGGGGGTGGGGGGTTACATGTAAACAAAATCTCTTGTGTGACCATTATATATTTTACCGGATGAAAAAAAAACACCAACTATTGCCTATGAATCTCTATGATAGATCTCAAGTGTACACAAACAATGGTGAGCGAGAAAGAGAGAGAGAGAGACCCTAAGCTGTGGATGTAAAGAAATTATGAGTTAAGGAGGAGACAATAAAAGGTGGAGAGAAAAGGGAGAGGAAGGAGGAGGAGGAGGAGGAAGAGGAGGAGGAGGTGGTTAGTGGTCTAAATAGTGTTAGGTGGCCGAGCTTCACGGGGGAAGATATTAACGCGGGTGGAGAGAGCGAGGTTAACCAGCGTGGTGGTGAATGGGCTTACAAATTGAGAAATTAGCGTTAACACCAGCACTAGTCGTGTGTGTATGTGTGTGTGTGTGTGAGTGTGTGTGTGTGTGCCAGCGAGTCTCGAAGGAGCGACCTGAAAGGCGAGGTCTGATACAACGCGTGGCAGCAGACAGCTGGCCTGGTAATTATCCTCTATATGTTTAGCACAGGCACTTAACCAGGGCAGCGTAGCACAGCACTGCAGCGCACAGCACAGCACCAATCAACTCTCTCAGCACAGCACAGCACCGCACAGCACAGCACCAATCCACTCTCAGCACAGCACCAATCCACTCTCAGCACAGCACAGCACCAATCCACTCTCAGCACAGCACAGCACCAATCCACTCTCAGCACAGCACAGCACAGCACCAATCCACTCTCAGCACAGCACAGCACAGCACCAATCCACTCTCAGCACAGCACAGCACCAATCCACTCTCAGCACAGCACAGCACAGCACCAATCCACTCTCAGCACAGCACAGCACCAATCCACTCTCAGCACAGCACAGCACAGCACAGCACCAATCCACTCACAGCACAGCACAGCACAGCACCAATCCACTCACAGCACAGCACAGCACCAATCCACTCTCAGCACAGCACAGCACCAATACACTCTCAGCACAGCACAACACAGCACAGCACCAATCCACTCACAGCACAGCACAGCACAGCACAGCACAGCACAGCACCAATCCACTCACAGCACAGCACAGCACCAATCCACTCTCAGCACAGCACAGCACCAATCCACTCACAGCACAGCACAGCACAGCACAGCACCAATCCACTCTCAGCACAGCACAGCACCAATACACTCTCAGCACAGCACAGCACCAATACACTCTCAGCACAGCACAGCACAGCACAGCACCAATCCACTCTCAGCACAGCACCAATTCACTCTCAGCACAGCACAGCACCAATACACTCTCAGCACAGCACAACACAGCACAGCACCAATCCACTCACAGCACAGCACAGCACAGCACCAATCCACTCACAGCACAGCACAGCACCAATCCACTCTCAGCACAGGACAACACCAATCCACTCTCAGCACAGCACAGCACCAATCCACTCACAGCACAGCACAGCACAGCACAGCACCAATCCACTCACAGCACAGCACAGCACCAATCCACTCTCAGCACAGCACAGCACAGCACCAATCCACTCACAGCACAGCACAGCACCAATCCACTCTCAGCACAGCACAGCACCAATCCACTCTCAGCACAGCACAGCACAGCACCAATCCACTCACAGCACAGCACAGCACCAATCCACTCTCAGCACAGCACAGCACCAATCCACTCTCAGCACAGCACAGCACAGCACAGCACAGCACCAATCCACTCTCAGCACAGCACAGCACCAATCCACTCTCAGCACAGCACAGCACCAATACACTCTCAGCACAGCACCAATTCACTCTCAGCACAGCACAGCACCAATACACTCTCAGCACAGCACCAATTCACTCTCAGCACAGCACAGCACCAATACACTCTCAGCACAGCACAACACAGCACAGCACCAATCCACTCACAGCACAGCACAGCACAGCACAGCACCAATCCACTCACAGCACAGCACAGCACCAATCCACTCTCAGCACAGGACAACACCAATCCACTCTCAGCACAGCACAGCACAGCACAGCACAGCACAGCACCAATCCACTCTCAGCACAGCACCAATTCACTCTCAGCACAGCACAGCACCAATACACTCTCAGCACAGCACCAATTCACTCTCAGCACAGCACAACACAGCACAGCACCAATCCACTCACAGCACAGCACAGCACAGCACAGCACCAATCCACTCTCAGCACAGCACAGCACAGCACAGCACAGCACCAATACACTCTCAGCACATCACAGCACAGCACCAATACACTCACTGCACAGCACAGCACCAATACACTCTCAGCACAGCACAGCACAGCACAGCACAGCACAGCACAGCACAGCACCAATACACTCTCAGCACATCACAGCACAGCACCATTACACTGTCAGCACAGCACAGCACCAATTCACTCACACCAATACACTGTCAGCACAGCACAGCACAGCACAGCACCAATCCACTCTCAACACAGCACAGCACAGCACTAATGCTGTGCACTGCTGTGCTGTGCGGAGAGTGTATTGGTTCTGTGCTGTGCTGTCTCTCAGCATCCCCAGCTGGACCTACTCACCAGGCAGGCTGGGAGAGAGACGGGGGAGAGGCCAGCACAGAGCACAGACCTGAGTCTGGGAAGGCACTTCCACCACAGTCCTCAATCGCACATTAGATAGTTTCAGATGTTTAAACACAATACGGGCTTAACTGCTGTACTGCATGTCAACATGATTTATTGGATTAGGTTTGGTTCATGAACCTCATTCAGGATATTGTGAGGTTATTTAAAAGCCTTTTACGCAGAAGACATCAGTAAAACAAAACAATAATAAAAGGCATAAGCACATTTTCTTCTCCCTCCCTCCCTCCCTCCCTCTTCCCTCTCTCTTTCTCTCTCTCTGTCTTTCTCTCTCTCCTGCACATTGGATCGATAGTGTTTGTGATCCACTCCCTCAGTTACAGGACAGACATGGAGGGCCCAGTTGGCGAGGGTCCCTGAGGGGCAGAGGAGCAGGTGCCTGGGTGTCTCCTCTGCCAGTTCTGTCCTCTAAGGGGGGTGGGCGCATGTGGAGGTGGTAAAGGAGGCCTTAGGGGAGGAGCTGGCACACTGGGCAGCAGGGGAGCTAGGGATCCAGATGTGAGTCTGAGGAGGCGACCACACACACACACACACACACACACACATACACACTCACATACATGCATGTACACACTCAAACACACAGAGTCTCTATTTCTCTCTCACACACACACATACACACGCACACTCACGCACATGCACACACATACACACACACGCACACACACACACCATCCAGACTGCTAGGGAACAGCTGGCTTACACCATCTGCTTCACCCTGACACTCTCCACAGGCTGAGGGAGAAGCCCTGCTGGAGTGCGACGTGAGGACGGATACACACTGCTCCCCAAACTCAGGGGGAGCGAGTGAGACAGGGAGGCCAGCACAGCACACGCCTCTCTCCGAGTGGGACAGAGGCTCAGCACTGCAGAGCCTGGAGGTTTAATACAAGATAATGCCTGATTTAAAGTGTCCCATAATTAATATTCATTTTACACAATAGTTACACCCTCAAATCCAAATAACAGTTGTTACCATACATGTCCTATGCTGCTCATTAGCATTCATTATGCCTTTTAATGTTTGCTAATTCCAAATGTCATAGCAGCTTTTAGCAATGAATAATGTTAATGATAAAATCCTGTACAGTATGAAACACCTGATAGATTAGTTAGCCTTAACTCTAAGTCTAGCTATTTAGCATTAATGATGGCTTATTAATGCAGGAGATTATGATGAGTGGTGCAATGCTTTCACTACAGATAATTAACTAATAAAGTCTTAGCAAAACTAAGATAAGGAAATCAAATGAAGAGGAAACAGACCTGAGTGAACTGATGAGTCATCTGCCCTCTTATCCTTTTCCATGTTTGACATTGGCCTCTGGCCATGGTGTGATTGGTGCTAAGAGAATACATTCACTTCATCGGAGAGGGGTTTGCTTTTTTTGTCTTTTTTTGTTTGTTTTTAGATAATTGTGAATAGATTGCAGCTGCTTTTGGAAAACAGACAAACAAAAACAAAAACAAAAACACATTTTCTGGCAAATCCCTTAAAAGTGATGTGTTATGTGTCAGAACTATAATGTGACACAGACTCGGTTCATGCTCGTCCCACCACTGATTTAATCAAGACTTTGTGGGCACCAAACCATATGGGGCACCTACACACACATCTTATGTCAGAGCAGCAAAGAGTGACTCAGCAGAACCCCCCCCTCCACACACACACCACACACCTCCTCCCTGGTAATATTACATTATGACACCACAGCCTTCTTCTGCATAATCATTGGCCAAGCCTCTGTTCTCTTGATGATGCACATCTAATGGCCCTGCCTTCATTGATATGTAATGCTTCACAGTACAGGGGACAGAGGCCTTAGATCTGGTTATGGGACTTATTGTCCTCCTCCGTTTCCCCCCACCTCCCCACCTCACTCGGCTGGTGCAGAGGCCAGAGCTTTGGGGTAATAGATGGCTTTCATCAGCCCCATGAAAGTGGGGAGGGGAGGGGACTAAGATGGGCCCAGACATCCATCCTGCTGGGTGACAAACACAATGCCACCACCACGGCAGCAGAAGCTGAAACAGTAACAACTGCGAGAGGCACCAGGAGGGAGAAGCAGCAGGAAGCTTGGGGAACTTCCATCGCACACGGAGTCCGGCGAGCATTTTGCTCCCGAGGGGGCAAAGGTGCAGATAAAGACAGAAAGAGCAAAGTCCCATTACTCACCCCCAACACACACACACACACACACACACACACACACACACACACACACACACACACTCAGCTTCAACCCAGCCTCTTTGCCCCCCTACAGACAGGGATTTTTTTTTTTTACATAAAAGTAAACAACGTAGCCTACAGGCACAATTTTCCCGGCAACACAATAAAATGTGCAGTGAATTTATGATGGTCATCCATTAGGTCTTACCAAGGCAACATCAGCCATATCTGTCGTCCATCATTATAATAGAGGGCTAATGCACCCAATTTACATAAAAAAGTCATATTGTCTGCATGAATTATTTACACCCTCAGCTGTTTTTCCTCTCTTTTCTCTCCGTTTCTCTCTCTCTCTCTCTCCTTCTCTCCTTCTCGCTCACCTCCCTTTTCCCCCTTGCATTTCCTCCCTAAGCAACACAAGCTTCTTCAAGCCCCCCACATGCATGCAAGCACACACACACACACACACACATACAGAATATTCTGACAGTAAATTCTGTAGTGTGGTGGTCCTGTCGACAAGCTTCTAATGTAACCCCTCCCAACTCACCTACTAGTTACACACACACACACACACACACACACACACACACACACACACACACCACCTCCTTTTGCTTCATCTCACTCTCTCCATCTTTCCAAGGTGGTCAGATTTGATCCATTGTATTTGCTAATTAAGATTTACATGAACCATGAGGTGTCAAAATACTGTCAGGAAAGCATATGCAAAATATGTGCGCATGTGCAAACACACACACATAGACTGAAACACATACACACAGTTCACATAGACACACATACACACGCAGACGCACACACACACACACACACACACACACACTCACACATAGACTGAAGCACATTAGCATAGCCCACACACACTTTGAAAACCAGCAAAACAAAACAAAAAATAAAACAAAAACAAAAATTCCATGGTAGTCCTCTGCAAGAGTTACATCACAGGGAAAAAAGACAATTAAAACGTGGCATAAAATGGCATCTAAAAGTCATAATCTGGCATGATACCACCTGAATTAGCTGTATAAGACATGCTCAAGCAGTACTATAAATTATAATGTAGCCAGTGGAACCCTGGGGACAGGCTTTGTGATTGAGCAATTACGATGAGCGCAATTACTGTCATCATGTTATCACTGCTAATCCCCCTGTATCAGTGTCGGCCAATGACAACTCACACAATCACAGCACATTATTCTTTCACCCCCCCCCCCCCCACACACACACACCTTTCCTCATTTCTCTCTCACTCACCCTCTCCTTCTCTTTTTCTTTTTGTCTCTCCCTCTCTCTTTCCTTCCTACCCTCTCTCTCTCTCCCCACCCCTCACTTTTCCTCTCTCTCTCTCCCCCCCCCCCTGTCTTACTCTTCCTCTCTCCCTCTCTCTCTATGTATCAGTGTGGTGAAAAAGCTGTTTCTGCCTCACTGAACTGCCTCACTGAATAGACTCAAATGAATCCCTGGCCCCGGAGATCCATACCTCATTGCCTGTTGACTTTTTTTTTTCTTTCTTTTCCCCCACTCTTCTCTTTCTCTCCCTCCCTCCCTCTCCGCCTTCTCCTCTCTCTCTCTTTCTTTCTCTCTCCCCCCTCTTGCACTCGCTCTCTCGCTCTCTTTCTCTTCTTCTCTCTGTTCCTTGCAGGTGAGATAAATGTCTCTTCCTTGGTGGGTGTGTATGTGTATGTATGTGTGCGTGTGTGTGTGTATGTGTCTGTGTGTGTGGGTCTATGTGTGTGTTAAATTCACCTGCCATTGCCACAGGCGCTCTGCAGCACGGCGCTAATTCCTGACATGCCTGAGCAGAGAGGGACTCTATCGCGCTTCAGCGTCTGTCAGATGCACCGCCACTTCTGAAGGATAGCTGGCAGTGATGGCTTAAACGAGTCAAAAATCAGAGCGATTTATCCAGCACACACACACACACACACACACACACCACCACCACCACAGGAAGACACAGGGTTGACCCAGCAGAGCGAAACAAATCTTTCTACCTCAAGTGTTGCTGTAAGACTGTAAGGTGATAGTGACTTGTCTTGGCAGACTGTGGAACAGCTTAAACTTTGTGAGTGTGTGTGGTTTATGAAAGGGTGACTGGGATAAGGGAAAAGGAGAGTATGTAGACAAAAATGTGTGTGTGTGTGTGTGTGTGTGTGTGTGTGTGTAAGCATGCACAAGAGTCTATATGTTTGTGTGCATGTGAGTGATTACACATGGGGTTTTAAGGTGTCTACCTATGCGTTACTGTTTACCAAAGAAGGCCTGAGTTTTTCTTGACTGCTTCTCAATGGCTGCTGTGCTTCACTGATCTGTATTTTGGGGCTCCTTCTGTGGACGCAATTCTGTGGGTCCTGGGAGCTGGAGGCCTCATACAGGTCAGGGTCATGACCCTGCTTGACCTTAGTGACCTTTAGCCTGACAAATCCCCCTCTAGTGGTAACAGTGCAAGGTCAGTGCCTCGGGCTAAATACAGGCACAAGACACACACACACACACACACACACACACACACACACACACACGCAAGCCTCCTCATTAGAGCTTTTATTGATTCTGTATTGGTATTAGTATCAGCATCAGCTTTTTGTTTGTTTCTGGTGACTCCTAGTGCTTAACAGACAAACTTTTCTGATCAATTTTGTCCTTATTTTCCCATTTGCTGTTTCTGTTTCCTATCTTCATGTCTGTTGTCCCAGAAAACTCCTTAAGTAATCCATCAGCCAAAGTGTGAACAGCTCAGCTGTTGTGATCTCTCCAGTAGGTAATTTGACTCTAGTTTACACTGACACAGACACCTGAGAGCAACAACTCAGTAGTACCATCATAACAATTGTCAGAACTAGAACTTATGCAAGACAAATTACTTGGACAAATTACTGGACAGCCATCAATTATCAACTCCCTCCTTCCATTCATCTCCCCCCTCCGCCATACACACACACACACACACACACACACACACACACACACACACACACACACTCACACACACATACACGCACTCCTGCCCCCCCATTCACCCATTCCCCCTCGCGCACACACACACACACACACACACACACACACACACACACACACACACACACACACACACACACACACATCAAACCCTTTGGGGCTCTTGGACCTCTCAGTGGAGCCACTTTATTGATATTGCAGAAATGACATTCCACCCTGTGTACAGATTCCCAAAACAAATAACCAGCCTGCACAGCAGCGGGCACTGGCTCCCCCATCCAAACCCCCTCATTTCCATACAGTACGGTGACTTGAATTAGAAATCAACTTTGATCCACCCTACTAATGAACAATTACGAAGCCCCCCTGCTCTCCGGCCCCTCATTAGCATTCTAAGGGACGGGAGAAAATGTTACCGCAAAGCATTAATCTCCCCTGACAGAGAAAGCTTGTAATTTCTGACAGGTGGGTCAAAGTTTGCGTTTAATCTAGCCCGTAATTTGAGAAATCTGCTGACGGAGTGAATTTAAATGGCTGAAAACGAGGACCGAGCAGGAAGGGAAAAAAGGAGGAATAACAGCAGAAAAAAGGAACAACTTTCAGTGTGTGTGTGTGTCTGTGCGTGTGTGTGTGTGTGTCTGACACAGGAAGGAGGAAGCACCTGTCCTATGCGTGAGTTATGATGGTGAGTAAGCAAATTATGAATGTTCATGGGAATGCACACCAAACGTTTAATCCCTGACTGTGTGTGGGTGCGGGTGTGTGTTTTGATACATGAAAGACTGACACAGGTGTTGGCTCCAAGGAAGTTCTTAAATAGCTGAGAGTTGAGAGAGCGTTACATCCAGAGGCTTCTGTTGCCCAAACAGCAGGCAGCAAGCAAAATGACATCACTGTGCTTCCTCAACTCTTTTTTTTTTTTTCAGAAATGTTGACTGACAAGTGATGGGCTAGTTTCTGCTTGTTAGCCATGGGACAGTCTTATCTTATTACTTCTTACAAAACAAGAAATTGATCTGAACCACACAACATCGCAGGCATGTGACTCTGCTATATGGTAACATGTTTGAGAGTTCTGAAATGTCAGCTGTCACTTTCTCAGTTCCATCACATAAATCTTGGCCTAAACACACTGCTACACATGGCTTTTACAGCTGACATTCCTAAAGAGTGCAGTCACTCGATATACAAGCTTGCTAGCATGCTGTCACGCTCCTAACTTGCATGCATTTGACTGTTCAGAAGAAAATACTTTGTATTTTGTATTTAGGCCTGTGATGTCGCACAGAGAGTCTTTCATGTAAATGTATTAAATGTTAATCAACTTACACACAACAGATAGGACAATAGATTTGCTTTTGAGATTTACGACAGTGGAAATATTTCTGTCTGGTACGAGTCTTCCTCATTCCCTCTAAACTATTGCAATATATCATTCCACATAAATCACAGGGCAGGACCTAAGGAAGGGCGTGGAAGAAGGAAGCTACATGGACTAGTTGAATTAATTGCAGCTGTCAATCACGTTTGAGAAAAAGAATACACATAGGCTTATGTGTGGATCCACGTAAAATCCATCTCTGTTTGATTTGTTTACTTTTCCATACCACTTCCATTAAACATAGTTGTGTGTGTTTGTGTTTTTTAAAACACCTGCATCACTCACAACCTGTTTGTGTTGTGTTCTCTAAATCCCCCCCCTCACCTTGTTGTGATCTTATGTATTAGAAATAACTAACTAACTAACTAACTAAATAATAAATTGCTTCCTACCATTTGTGGCCTATTTGTGATTTGGCTCTCATTTTGACATTGTTTTCAGTTAATGACCTTCATGTTTCCTCCATTCGTGAACTGCTCATGTACCAGCTGAATAACTTAAGCACTGAACCAATACACGCACACACACACACACTAATACACACGTGCACACACAAACACACACACACACACATGCACACACAAACACACACACACTCACTAATACGCACGCGCACGCACGTGCACACACATGCACACACACTCACACACAAACACACTAATACACACGCACATGCACGTGCGCACACAGGCACACACACACACACACACAAATTGGCTCATTTTCCAGAAGCCTGGTCTCCCTGGTCACCCTAAGGTGCTCTTGGCTGGCAACCCTCCACATATCCGGAACACATGCATGAACAGCGGGATGTGATGCTCCTGAAAACACTTGGGTTACAGACAGCACTCCCTGAGGTTACAGGTTACAGATCTGACTAGCACACAATACAGACCTGCTTCAGGAAAAAATGAAAGGATGAAAGAAAACAAGCAGAAATGGCATTCATCAGTCATAAGGTGTGGTTCCCCATATTTCATCTTCTTTAAAAGAATCAAGAACACCACAGCGCAAGCTCTTGTCAAATCAGCCGCATGCTCTCAAATTCACATTCTGTTTGGTTAGACTCTAATGAACAACTCATGTTCAAGAACAAGTTATGGGTCAATGACCAGGAAAACAGAATCAGAACAGAACAGATAGAAGAATGTATGCCATGGGAACAAACACACACACACACACACAACCAAACACACACACACCTAGATAACCTCCATCATATTTGTACACACGGAAAACAAAATTGTGGTATTTTCACGCAAACTGTGCTCCCTGAATATGTATGGTTTTGCAGACCTCTTCCTCCATCTCTTTCTCTCTCTCTCTCTCTCTCTCTCTCTCTCTCTCTCTCCATCCCCGGTGTCTCCTGCCCCCACCTCTCCTGCTGTGCTACTCTGTGGCCTGTGTGTGGATGCTTCTCTGCAGCGTTGTGTTTACTCACCTCATTTGCAAAGGCCACAGGCCACTGGTCAGGTGAGGAGCAGGAACAGGAGCAAGATGGGCTGAGGAGTGGAGGAGACGCAGGGTGGGGAGGAAGAGGAGGTGGAGGAGACGCAGGGCGGGCAGTGGAGGAGACACAGGATGGGGAGGAAGAGGAGGTGGAGGAGACACAGGATGGGGAGGAAGAAGAGGTGAAGGAGACACAGGATGGGGAGTGGAGGAGACACAGGATGGGGAGTGGAGGAGACACAGGATGGGGAGTGGAGGAGACGAAGGGCGGGGAGGAAGAGGAGGTGAAGGAGACACAGGGTGGGGAAGAAGAGGAGGTGAAGGAGACACATTGTGGGGAGGAAGAGGTAGAGGAGGAGGGAGTAGAGATGCGGGGGAGGGGAGGGGAGGGGAGGGGGATGTGGAGGAGGAGGAGCGGGATGTGTGGGAGGAGAAAGTTAAGAAGTTGGTTGAGGAGGATAAGGTAGAAGAGACAAGAGATGAGGGCACGAGGGTCAGAGATGGACCTCTGCCCAGCCCAAATCACCTGTTTTCATATCCACTCACACACACACACACATAAGACAAGCCAGACATGCGCATACAAAAACACACACAACCTGCGCCCGACTCTAGGTTGAAATTCCGACACTGACTTTATTTCCGTGGCCGTATTCACGCCAACACTCCTACAGCTCTCTGTGATCACCCCCTCGCCCAGTCCAGCCAGCTGAATACAAAAGAGAGACAGCTGCTGGTAAATAAGAGAGGTAGATAAAGAGCAGAGGAGAGGAGAAGAGAGGAGAGGAGAGGAGAGGAGAGAAAAGGAGAGAACAGGAGAGGAGAGGAGAGGAGAGGAGGGGAGAGGAGAGGAGAGAAGAG
>JAIFZK010000019.1:2535000-2555000 GCA_027481765.1 Tenualosa thibaudeaui | reverse complement strand
GGAAACACTTACAGATGTGACGGAAAAGGAAAGGAGAAAATGACAGAGAGACAAATACAGAGAAGGAGCGAGGGAGGAGGGAGAAGGGAGAGAGAGAAAAAATAAGAGAGAGAAATTGTGTGTGTGTGTGTGTCTGGTGGGGTGGGGCGTGGGGGGGTAAAGAGAGGAAAACAGGTTGAGAAATTCTGGAACAACAACAGCTATCTTCAAACGCAAGCCAGCGGCCTGCCATCTCCCATCACCTGTTTTTACTCTCTCTCTCTCTCTCTCTCCCCTCATATTTCTCTTCCCCTCTCTCTCTCTTTCCCTCCCTTTCTACTTTCTACCCTCCTCCCCATTGCCTGTGTCCCTTCATCTCTCTCTCTAGGTGGCATGTGGACAGGGAGGATGCAGCTCAGTTCAACTCTCTCTGTGCTCTTTGCTGTTGTTTTACCTGTGTGTGAGGAGCAGAGGAGGGGAGGAGTGGAGGAGCGGAGTAGGGGAGGAGTGGAGGAGTGGAAAAGCAGAGGAGCGGAGGAGCGGAGTAGGGGAGGAGTGGAGAAGCAGAGGAGCGGAGGAGTGGAAAAGCAGAGGAGCGGAGGAGCGGAGTAGTGGAGGAGTGGAGGAGTGGAAAAGCAGAGGAGCGGAGGAGCGGAGTAGTGGAGGAGTGGAGGAGCGGAGGAGTGGAGGAGTGGAGGAGCGGAGTAGGGGAGGAGTGGAGGAGCGGAGGAGTGGAGGAGCGGAGTAGGGGAGGAGTGGAGGAGCGGAGGAGTGGAGGAGCGGAGGAGCGGAGTAGGGGAGGAGTGGAGGAGCGGAGGAGTGGAGGAGTGGAGGAGCGGAGTAGGGGAGGAGTGGAGGAGTGGAGGAGCGGAGGAGTGGAGGAGTGGAGGAGCGGAGTAGGGGAGGAGTGGAGGAGCGGAGGAGTGGAGGAGTGGAGGAGTGGAGGAGTGGAGGAGTGGAGGAGTGGAGGAGCGGAGTAGGGGAGGAGTGGAGGAGTGGAGTAGGGGAGGAGTGGAGGAGCGGAGTAGTGGAGGAGCGGAGGAGTGGAGGAGTGGAGGAGCGGAGTAGGGGAGGAGTGGAGGAGCGGAGGAGTGGAGGAGTGGAGGAGCGGAGTAGGGGAGGAGTGGAGGAGCGGAGGAGTGGAGGAGTGGAGGAGTGGAGGAGTGGAGGAGCGGAGTAGGGGAGGAGTGGAGGAGTGGAGTAGGGGAGGAGTGGAGGAGCGGAGTAGGGGAGGAGTGGAGGAGTGGAGGAGTGGAGGAGTGGAAAAGCAGAGGAGCAGAGGAGCGGAGTAGGGGAGGAGTCGAGGAGTCGAGCTCCAGCCTGGAAGCGGTGGGGAAGGTTAATAAAGCAGGGAGTCCTCGAATCCACTGTCCCACAACTGCAGACCAGACTGCCGTAACGTTAGTTTAACGTTCAACATTAGTTTTTGACTGCAATTTTGGGGTGGGGGGGTGGGGGGTGGATGGGGCAGGTTTGGCTGGGGTACTGAACTATACCTCAGCATTTGTCTTTTGCTGGGGTCTTTTGTGTGTGGAACAAGTGTGTGTGAGTGTGGTATGAGAGGCCTTTCGGTGTTCAAATACTGTATGTGTGTCAGAGTGGAATGTTTGTGGAATGTTTCCAACATTAATGGTTCAGAGAAAAAAAAAATGTTTCTGTTGAAGTGAACTGAATGCACCTCTGTTTTTTCCCAGAATGCAAGACTGCTAGTTATTCAATTCACAACATGGTGCCTTTTTCGCAAAGCACTAGAGCTTCTCACACTGCACTATTGAGTAGCTGACCACACACACACAAGGGCATGATCAGGAGAGCAGGGCAGGGGGTCAGGCAGGGCAGGTAGGGGGGTCAGGGGGGTGTGCTGGCAGGACCAAGGGCCCCTTAATGGACCTGCAGTCATTAGGGCAGCAGTGATGTGAAGGTCAGTGCATTAGGTGCAGTTCACAAAGAGGCCAATAGCTCTGACTGGCAAGCTGTGAAGTGGAAGAGAGACGAGAGAGAGAGAAAGAGAGAGAGAGAGAGATGCTGGGACTTTAAATAAAATAAATAAATAAAACACCATGAGTTTGGCTGAGGACTCAGTCAGACTAATATATAGTGCTGCAGAGGGAGGAAAGATATATATATATATATATAGTTGGGCCCACTTCATTCTTTTCTGTGCGCTGGGTTCTGGTTCTGGGTAAAAACAGCTCAAAGATTAATTATGAAATAATTAATTATTCTATCTATTGGACTACTTGTTGTACAACTAACCCCTGTCATAGCCATGTAAGTAACCCTTAGGTAAACTCTTACTTCTTATTATGATATGCAGTAAACATACATTCATATAGATAGATAGATCGATAGATACTTGTGTTGTCTTGTAGGAAATTAAGGAATTTACCAGGTGTTACAACATCCATTGTAAACAATTTGTCCTGTGTGATGTTATATGAATAGCTAGCCGTGCACAGAAGGAGATGCATTTCTCTTCTCAGTGTAGATGATTTGAATATCTTTCTAATGCACCACACAAGAAACAAGAGGCCTGTTCTTAACCCAGATGTTTGTCATACGTGTGTGAAAAACACTCTTCTTTGATACATCCATCACCTAAAAACACAGAGGTATTACAAATGCAAATACACACACACATACACAAATATGCATTAACACACACACACACACACACACACACACACACACACACACACACACAGCGGATTTATATAGAAACATTCACAGGTAATTGCAGCTAATTGCAAAGGCGATGCATCTTTCTTTGTCCTCCCAGACAACAAACAAAGTTCTTGGCTCCCTGCTTCGGTTCACGCTCAATTACAAACACATATCCCCACTTTCTTCTTTCAAAACGGCCGCTCCTTTTCAAAGCTTAGACAGTGTCTGATTCTGATTCTGGCCCAGATCACATCCGAGTCCATGCCACGGTCAAGACTTCCCCTGCTTTGCCAAGAAAGACAATTAGAGCAGTGTTAATTTCCATATGAAAACCTTCACTCAGCATGCTAATACATCATATAGCTAATGTCTCTGTTGGGAGCCCATGATTCAAGGGCGCAGATTGCTGATAATTGTCTACCCCTGTATTAATGAATGTATCTTGTGCTTTTCGATCTGAATATATTCTTTTACAGTTTTGAGAAAGAGACGAGAGACAAAATGTGTTTTGTCTGATTTTATTTCATTAATTAAATACTACTCTTCTCAGACTACTCAAACATTGCTTCTCTTCTCTTACTGCTTTTGCTCCTCCTACCTTTATACTGTTTCTGCTACAACTAGCCTATTACTACTTTAAAATAAAATAAATAAAGTAAAATTTAAAATAATTAATTTGGATTGGACAAATAAAACGTCCATTCTAAAATGAACAGTTCCGGTTGGTTGAATCACCTTCAATCCTGTTGTGTTGGTTTCATGGTTACAACTTTGGTGTTCTGGTCAAAAATGACCAGAGCATTTTTAACTTGAAATAATACATATATCAATGATTTTCATCAAATTTTGTGATAGATTGTGATGTGTACCAACTTATGAGACTAAGCTGAGTGTGCTACTGAGCAGGCATCACAGTGAAATAATGCAGTTGTAGCCTGATGCTGTTTTCATGTCCAATGTACTGTATCCCTACATAAGAACTGCAAAGTATTCTTCTCTGAGTATGAGGCTCTGAAAGATCATTATACCTTTCTTGTAAAGTCCTGCTCCTCTACAAATCTTTTACACAATCTCAATAACTTTCTGGTCTCCTCGCACCTACAGTGCCCTGTGGTCCTCTGATTAGGACCATTTGGCTATTCCTCACACAAGATTGGGACAGAGCTTCCATGTTGGTGTCCTCTGTGGAGTAAGCTACCCATCTGTAGATCTCCCTTTTTTGAGCCTGTGCATTACACATACACACACAGTTTTCAGCAAGCCCTTTGGTCTCAAACCCCTCCTCCAAATCAGTCAATACTTGGATTTCTTGAAAGGCACCACTGTGTTGTTATTATTGTGCATTTTCAAAGGAATCAGAGAGATTAAAATTATCCAATAGAGATTAAAAATGTCATTTACCATTAAAACTGTAATAAACACAACTAAATTCTTATCCATGACTTTCTGCTCTGTATGCACCCTTGTCATCCACTAGGCTACCACCAATACATTTCCATTTGGAGAGGTTAGCAATTTCATTTCATTTTTGTGGGTTGCTTGATTCAATCTGTTCTGTTGATGTTGCAATCTATTTTTAACAAACTATATATTGTATGCATTCACTGAAAGAAGATTAGACAAGTAACCTGCCACACCTAATTTCTCCATTGCAAATGTTATTAATAGGCTTGTTCTTGTGAAGCCTGTTCTGTTCCAGTATGAACGTTCATGGGTTTTTTTTTTTGTGCATGTACAAATGTGTTTGTTATTGTGGGTGTAAAAAGCCTGTTATTACCCTATTGCCTAGTTGTACTCAGGGGTACAGACACTCGGTCTCTTATAGTCGGTCATTTTTTACAAACAAAGTTGAATAAAAAAACATGTTATGAAAATTATTAAAATATATGTTGTGTGGGATTGAGCCCCATGACCATCCAATTAGATTTAAGTACATTTTTGAGAGAGAAAAAATCCCATTTGACCAGAACACAACAGGAGCGTTAAGCCATGTAAAACAAGCGGGAGTGGGGTTGTTGCACTGCACACTCACGTCTGTGGTTCGATCTCTGCCCCCCAAAATAGATCCAAACTGCCTGGAGTCTCCCACTGCCAGGCAACTCAACAGTTATCCAGCATGGAAGAGAGCGGTTGTAATGTGCTTGTGCACATGCCTGCTTGTCACATGCTGAGCTGTATATTCACACTAATCCATTAAGATGTTTTTCTGAAGATAACAAATGCACCTTCTTAGCAAAAGAATTGTTATCTATGAATTTCTTGTTCTTGTTGTTGTGTCTATGCCAGGTTAATGTGGTAACATTTTAGAAATGCAGTAAACCACTTGAGATGTGGATTATGTTGGTTTTACAATGGCAGTGATGTTAAACACCCTTTGCCGGGGTAAAAACAACATATCCCACAGCTTCTCAACTTTACTGAACTGGGTAATACTTAAGAACAGGGTCTATTAACAACACACCAATTACTAAATCACTAATGCTTAGTCTATTGCTAACACACTTTATTCTATAAGCACTACCCATCAGTTTCTAAGGTATATGGCTGTTCAAGTAGCAGCAGTTAATCAAAGGCTTGGAAGTTATCTCAATGGAAAATGTGGAGTGATTATTTGCTGTGAAGAGTCACCCATGGTATATCATGGAATAACCTCACTCCTAGTGATGCGTAGAATGTGTCTCATTCAGTCAGATATTAATTAGTTTGACCGGACCTAACTGTTGTATAAGTGATCATAACCCACTTAGCTAGTTTCAGCTGCATACCAGGGAGGCATACCAAGCAACATGTCACTTCAGAAACAACAGATGCTCGATGCAGCGACCTTCTGGAGATCAGTGGTTACTCCCAAAGTAACCCTGATTAACTAGTAACCTCGCTTCATGGTATAGGCCCCTGGTATTAATATACATGCAGACATTTATTCTATTATTCTTTCCAATTATTGTTTTATAGCCATGCCTGCACTGGAGCAAAAAGGAAATAAAGTTTACTGGAAACATAAACATTTCTTGATGACATAAGGAGGTGCTTCTTTATTGTGTTAGTTTTCCATAGAAGTCTGAAATATCTAGTGGAAACCAGAAATAGCCAAAGAGAAAACATTACAACATTACATTACAAAAATGTTTCACAGAATTGTCAGCCATCAGTGATGTACACTAATTCTGGTGTATTTTCATCTTATTTCAGCACCATTGTACGAAACCCAAACTCTCAGCCAACAACTGCCATGACTTGGCTTCATGATTGATTCATGCCAATTAAGTCTTTGAGGGCTCAGGGCTTAGAAGGGACACTGCTATGTCATCTAGACTACTCTGATTTATAGAAATTTTAATTCATTCTTTCTTGCAGCTTGCAAAATTGGCATAGGCTTATTTGTCCTTTTTGTGAGCTAGCTAACATTTAGGCTAACCACAGGCTATGTGTCTGCTTACCATGATTCTGTTGATTAAGTCACTTTGTATACAACTGAAAATAGATAGATAGATAGATCTCAAAGGAGGTTATAGAAACCAGCAGCTTATACAATACAAATACAAATACAAATACAAATATTAGGTTCATGTATGGACTCTTATTAAAAGACATTTGGTTTTGTTATTTTCAATATGGTTTCCTGGCCTGGCTTCATTGCTGTTAAGGTAAATATGATCTATATTACTTACTTTTATGCTCTACAGCTGACACTGAACCTCATTAACAGGTTCAGGAACTATATTTTTCTACTCTAACTGGTAACAACAATTTTAGGGTGGAAACCAAAACTGGAAACGTTACAGGAAAATACTGTTTGGTACAAACCAATAGGCAAAACATCCTGGTTCAAAGCCAGTCGCTTTGGATAAAAGTGTCTGCTAAATGCCTAAATGTAAATGTCTGCTAAATGCCTTGCCTCTGACTCAGTGTTTAGTTTTTAAACCACGGTTAACAACAGAACCTGACCTGACCTTATGAGAGAAGAATTATAGATATGGGACAATACGGTGTCCTGACCTGGCTTCATTGCTGTTTACTTGGGTCAAACTTTGTAAATGCATCAGCTAGCTAACTAACAGGCAAGTAGGTATGGCTCAATTGTTTCAATTTTGCTACAAGAGATGTGTCACCTTCTTTAAGGCTATATAGAAAGAATCTGATTATTTGCCTATCATAGAACAGCCTTTTTTGACTTCAGGCTGAGATTCCTGAAGAATGCAGCTGCCCCATTATCAATATATATCAACTCCTCTTGACAAGAAAGAAAAGTACAGGGCACAGGTAACACATTTTGTGAAGAAAAAAAAATAGTATTGATGACTATTCAATAGAAGAAGAACAAGCTAATCGAAATATTGAACAGTTTCACCACTAAGGACCACTAAGTTTTAAGTGGTCAGGGCTGAAAAGCTGGAGAATGGTAGACTATATTTTGTAAAAGACATCAAATGTGTTTAGAAATAGTGATAACTGTGTTTTTCAACCTGAGTTTTCATTGAATGGGTCAGAGGGCAGATATTTTTCCAGAGGGGACAGGGCTTATATCTGGGGGGCAGGCTAAGCCAGTAAACCTAGCCAGTTTCAGCTGCATACCTGGTCTATTAATACACCTGCAGCACTGAGGTTCCAGTACTTGCATCATTCCATCATTCTTAGTTTGGGTATGTCAATGTATGTCACCAGGAAAGTTTACTGGTAATATAAATACTTCCTTGAAAATGATGTTATCATTAACAAGGAAAGATGACAAAAGGAGGGGCTTCTTTATTGTGTTTGTGTTTCCATAGAGGTCAGAAATATTTCGTCGAAACTAGAAATAGCCCAGGAGGTAACTGGTTTTGTTACATTACATTACATCTTTATCAGTCACCATCATTAAACAAACCATAGTCTGACCCCTGGCCTATCCAATGTTTAGACTAACCTGATGCATATGGAGCCTCTGGTCAAGGCTTACAACCAGCTCATGGAACTAAACCTAAAATGAGAAACTTTAGGGATTTTGTGGAAAACCAAATCCAGACACTTTGTATATTTTTTACGTTTTCACGTTTATGTTATATTTATGTTTATGTTTTAAATTGTTATGAACAGATGTTAACTTAAATAATGGTTACCAGTTAATACTGTATTTTTCTGTTCTTGTAGAGTTTTCTGTTTATAGCCTAATACAATGGCATGATTGCCCTTTCTGTCCTTCGGTCAATGGCGAAATTGCACTTCCTGTCCTTTGGTCAGTGGCGGGATTGCACTTCCTGTCCTTCGGTCAATGTGTGGAAAGAACCTAACCAATCAAAACCTAACCAATACCACCAGCAGGCAATCAAAAGGCCTTTGCAGTCTCAAGTCTCAATCAGAATCATAACAGGTAAACATTGAAGGCTCCCAATCTTGCAAACGTTCATTTTAGACACAAATTCAAATTTGCTCTGCTGAGCTGTGACAAACAGCTAGCATTTACAGTAGGAAGGGACATGGGAGGACATTGCAAGAATCCTATGTGACAGCATTTCCACATCATGGGATGTGGAAATGTATTAATTCATGTAGGTTGTAAGATAAAAATGTAGACACAGGAGAACTACAGTGATGCAGCAATTAATACATGAGTTGGGTTGGCAGAGTCAGATTGTCAGATCATTTGTAACCAGTGAGATTGAAAACCTTTGCCAACAAGAAAAAAGAAAATACAAAACACACAATTACTTTAAATCACAGATACTACACACAGTTATAAAAAGTAATAAAACTGCTCTGCTCCCAGTCTACGTATGCATTCTGCACTCGCTAAAGGAATGAGTACTTTGCAAGTCAACTTACTGTGATACATGGTATCAAAACAAAAGTCCCATTTTCCCTATTTTTAAATAAAATAAAAGCCACTCTCCTCAGGATCTGGCAGTACAGTAGTCTTTGCCATAGGATCAAGACTAAAGGTAAACGTGATCTATATGAGCTACTTTTATGCTCTACAGCTGACACTGAACCTCATTAACAGGTTCAGGAACTATATTTTTCTACTCTAACTGGTAACAACAGTTTTAGGGTGGAAACCAAAACTGGAAACGTTACGGGAAAATACTGTTTGGTACAAACCAATAGGCAAAACAACCTGGTTCAAAGCCTTGCCTCTGACTCAGTGTTTTGTTTTAAACAACAGAACCTGACCTGTCAAGTTATGAGATAAGAATTATAGATTTGGGACAATATGGTTTCCTGGCTAAAGGCTCCATGCACTGTACATAACATATACATGCAAACATAATATTTGTATTTGTATTTGTATTGTGTAAGCTGCTGGTTTCTGTAACTTCCTTTGAGATGAATAAAGTATCTGTTTTCAATCTATTTTCAATTGAATACAAATTATAATAATGTCAAACAGATTTAAAAATAAATATTAACTGAATTAAGGTGAATTAATGATGGACACAAATGTTTTAATTTAACCTAATACACAGGACCTAATAGTCTTTCGTGATTAAGGTCCCATAAGAAATGTGCTTTGAATGTTGAACTTACAGATCTCCAATGAGTATACTCTATTTTAGGACATCTACTTCTACTTGATCAGTGTTACAAAGTACGCAGGGACAGTCCAACTCCATAGAGGTTGTAGAAAAACTGCTCCAACTCATTCCTACTCATTCCTACTCATCCATACTCATCCATACTCATCCATACTCATTTATACTCATCCATAGTCATTCCTACTCATCCATACTCATTTATACTCATCCATACTCATTTATACTCATCCATACTCATCCATAGTCATTCCTACTCATCCATAGTCATTTCTACTCATCCATACTCATCCATACTCATCCATACTCATCCATAGTCATTCCTACTCATCCATACTCATTTATACTCATCCATACTCATTTATACTCATCCATACTCATCCATAGTCATTCCTACTCATCCATAGTCATTTCTACTCATCCATACTCATCCATAGTCATTCCTACTCATCCATACTCATTTATACTCATCCATACTCATCCATAGTCATTTATACTCATCCATAGTCATTTCTACTCATCCATAGTCATCCATACTCATCCATACTCATCCATAGTCATTTCTACTCATCCATACTCATCCATAGTCATCCATAGTCATCCATACTCATCCATAGTCATTTCTACTCATCCATACTCATCCATACTCATCCATAGTCATTCCTACTCATCCATACTCATCCATACTCATTCCTACTCATCCATACTCATCCATAGTCATTCCTACTCATCCATACTCATTCATACTCATTCATACTAATTCCTGCACATTCATACTCATTCATACTCATCCATACCTCTTCATACTCATTCATATTCAGATCAGAAGTAGAGGGATGGAAATCCAGGGTTATCTCTGAAGTGAGCAACACCAGGCTGCATGTCTGAACGAGAAACTCTACGTACCCCTTAGTATCATGTCCGAGTAGGTCTACTAAACATTTGTACCTGTGTACCCTAATGTCTGCAGCAACCCACTGGAGCTAGCTAGTATTGTTAATATTATGCTAACACTGCTATCCACATCTTACATTACAGTAAAGCCTCATCTCTTTCCGGAGTGGAGGGGTTTTAGAAGTTTCTTCTAAAATTTAAATCTATAGACATCAAAAATATATTTTGCCATAGCTAGATGAATAACCACTTGTACCTACCTGAAGTGCCATAACTACAGGAGCTTCCTCTACTGGCTGCCCTGCACAAGTCTTCGGCCTTGTGGCCTTCAGCCTTCAGCCTTGTCTTAATCATCCATGTTGTGTGATATCCGTGAGTAAACGTGCGGTTAATTACGCAAAGTTATGCCTGAAAGTGGACTTAAGTGTGTGTGTGTGTATTTGTGTGTGTTTGTGTGTATGTGTGTGTGTGTGTGTTGTGGGGGGTTCTGTATCCCTATAACAGCCTGTATCCCTGCTAATCCATCCCCCTATGGGCCGCTTGACCCCCCCACTCTCTAGGCTGCCCCTTCATTGATGACGTGTGCCATGTAGTCCTCCCTGTTGCCCAACGGCCATTCAATTAGCCCCCATTTCCATAGTAATTCACAAGGGGGGTGAGGTGTGTGTGTGTGTGTGTGTGTGTGTGTCGGTCAGGTCAGTGATGAAAGATGTCTAACAGCGTCACCGCAACAACGCTGGTAGAGTTTGGAAGAGAGAGTGGAAGTAAAACAAGTGTTCATCATTGCATTTTTATTTATAAACCTTTCTCATGCTTGCATTCTTTGCAGTAGCAAGGCACGTGCTCACACAACATATCAGAACAGCAGCATTAGGGAGGCCGTAAGAAATAACATGACATGGCAAGAACATGACAACACAGTGTCATCAGACCCTCTGTGCCCTAGTCTCTCATGACACACACATGAGGAGTGGCCCATACGACAGTGCCAGTCTGTGACAGACAGATAAAAAGGGGGAGAGAAAGAAAGAAAGATAGAAAGACAGAAAGCAAGAGTGGTAGAGAGAGAGACGAACAGAAAGAGAAGCGAGATTGAGTGGTGAAGAGCATGCAGATGCAGTCCCCGTCTCGTTTACAAATATGCAAATAGGGTTGTCTTTGTGATATGCAAATGAGAGATTACAGAGTACTAATTAGGGTCAAAAGAACTGTTCACGTCAATTAGGGGAAATAAAAAATGATCCCCCGATCCCGTAGCCCCGTCCCCTCACCCCGCCACGGATATCCTCCTGCTTTTGTCTTTGTGAAAGCAAGACAAGGGAGAGACCAGTAAAAGACACATGAATACAAGACCAGTGCTCGCTGTTTCTATTAACACGTGTTTGAGAGGGTGACAGCTCAGATAATCTACATGCAGTGTGTGTGTGTGGGTGTGTGTGTGTGTGGATGGATGTGCGTGGAAATGGATGGATGCTTATGTGTGTTTACATATGCGTGTGTGTGTGTCTGATAATGTCCATGTGCAGATGAGTGTGTATACTACAACTGCAACTGCAAGACAACCTCTCTCATACCTCACTCTTCCTCTCAACCTTTCCCCCTCCTCTCCTCTTCCTCCCCCTTTCCTCCTCCTCAGACCTGTGGTATGCACCAGCAGCAGCACAAGCAGCATCAGCAGCACAAGAGGAGAGAGGAG
Organism: Tenualosa thibaudeaui; assembly: GCA_027481765.1. Lineage (NCBI taxonomy): Eukaryota > Metazoa > Chordata > Actinopteri > Clupeiformes > Clupeidae > Tenualosa > Tenualosa thibaudeaui. The sequence continues at coordinate 2,543,258 of JAIFZK010000019.1, read as the reverse complement.
GGCTGGATTAGCATCCTAATGGCCTGGGTCCGGGTCCCTCAGCCTGGGCTTCGTGCATCGCCCAGAGATCAATTAGGCCAGTCCCACCACCACTCACCCAGACAGCCTGCCTCCCTTCCCGGCCTGCCTGCCTGCCTGCCTCCACCCCGCCATCCAGCCTGGCCCCTTCCCACCCACCTCACTGGTCCACCACTACCACCCCCCAGCCCCACACCTCACCCCCAACCCCAACTTCACTTCCCCCTTAACCCTGCAACCTCCACCTCAGGATCTCCACTAGCCGTCTGCATGGCCTCTGTCATCTCCCTCCAGACCGTCTCTTCATCTCTCTCTCTTATTCTCTCTGCTCTGTCTTTCATTCTCCCCACTTCTTTCTCTCCTTCCCCCTCTCTCTATTCACTCATTCCCACACTCTCTCAGTCTCATCATCATCATCTTCTTGTGTTTGTCGGGTGGATTTGTCAACCCCTCCAACTGCATCTGTCTGCTGTCTGATATGTTCTAGTAAACACTATGTAAACACTATGTAAACACTATGTAAACCCAATGTTTACTTCTCTCTGTTCTATACCTCCTGCTCCTTCTTCCCCTGTCTTATAGTTTTTATTGTTTTCTTTCTTAGCATAATACACTATTGTACATTGTCAAAGTGAAACACGGTTTTAAATCAAATTTGGTTTGTGCTACTTACAGTGTTTGTTTTGTGAGAGATTTTGGGTACTGCAGGGAAATTCTCCCCAGCTTTCTATCTATCTCTGAATCTATCTATCTCTCTTGCTCTTTGTCTCTGTGTCATTTCTTCTCTCATTGCCCATATTCTCTCAAGTCCTTGAATACTCCCTCTCACCCCCATTTCCCTGTTTCTCAGAGAGAGAGAGAGAGAGAGAGAGAGAGATAAAAAGAAACAACGACGTGGGATAACTTCACTGGGACAAAGTCTCTTTCTCCACTCCTGGATGGATTTGGCTTGGCAAATGACGGATGTTTCGCCTGCTTTCTCCAATCTTCTCTCGCTCACTGAAGCTGAAAAGCCAGGGACAAAAGCACAGAAAGAACCCGAGCTTTCCTTGGTCTTTGGTGACCAGTGATCCAATGGATCATTCCTGCCACCCCCACACACACACGCCCGCCCCACTCCCTGGCTATCCGCCCTGTGTAGGGATGTCCTTGCATATACACCACGGAAGCTCGGGATTGCCCGTACCTGGGCCGGTAAATCAGGTGAGAACTGGTTTAATGGGCACAACTGCTGCAACAGACGAAGAGGTGGAGCTTCAGAGAGACAGTTAAACCTTCAGAGGGATGAATGTGGAGAGAGGGATATGAAAAACAGGGGGAAGAATGAAGGGACAGATCTCTCTATCTGGAAGGTAAAGGCCGCACAGACAGGAGTGCATTGTGTGTGTGTGTGTGTGTGTATGTGTGTGTGTGTGTGGGTGAGGTTCCTGGATGAATATGGAAAGGCTGGAGGATAACATGGGGAAAGTGGGATAGCAATGAAAATCTTACACACAAAAACACACACACATACACAGACACACACACAAACACACACCCCCAAACACACACACAGCATTACAAGACTATTGTAGTGAGGGTCAACTGTGATGGTTCCACTGCCTGGAGTAGTTTGGACACACAGACAGCCACAGCAAGCACTGGGCTTGCCTCTATGCACACACACACACACACACACACACACACACACACACACACACACACACACACACACACACACACACACACACACACACACACACAGTGTATCACACTTACATTTCCACATTTACACAATTACACATTTTCAAGCATAAATATGCTGAATCTCTTCCTGGAACGTAAGTTTCCTTAGGTATCCTTTGGCTCTTGTTCCCATATTCGCTGTCTTTATTCTCCTTGGCACAAACCTCTTCCTCCACCGTGATCCTGTGGTCACTCTTTCAAACCTCTTCCTCCACAGTGATCCTGTGGTCACTCTTTCAAACCTCTTCCTCCACCGTGATCCTGTGGTAACTCTTTCAAACCTCTTCCTCCACAGTGATCCTGTGGTCACTCTTTCAAACCTCTTCCTCCACAGTGATCCTGTGGAAACTCTATTCATAAACCTCTTCCTCCACAGTGATCCTGTGGTAACTCTTTCAAACCTCTTCCTCCACCATGGCCCTGTGGAAACTCTCCCAAACCTCTCTCTCCATGTCTAAAACTATAGGAAAGTGGTGGACAGATTCAACATGATTTGCATTCATCTTATCGGTTTCTTTAGTAGTCATCTCACACCCACACCCAGCAAAAAACACAGCTCATCCCTTCTCTCTCTCTCTCTCTCTTTCTCTGTCTGTCTGTCTTTCTTTCTCTTTGGCTCATGTGCTAGTTCCTTTGTTTGAGTTGGTGATAGAGGAATGAGAAGACAGGAAATCATGTTCAAAGGAAAGAAAAATCCTCATCTTCCTATCCTATCATTGTCAGATTTGCTTAAGGAATCTCTGGTAATAGTCTGTGATGTGACAGTCCATTATGCACGGCTATGTGAAACGACTTCTTTAGTCTACTGCGTGGATTTATTTCACTCAGTATGTATTAACATGGGGATTCTGTGCTATTGCTATTCACTGCATTGCTCTCAACAAACTATACAATTCTACACATGGTATAGAGCTACTTCATTTGCATACATTCAGAGACATGCACTCACAGGCCATACAGCTGTCCAGTGTGTGTGTGTGTGTGTGTGTGTGAATTTCTGTGCATGCATGTGTGTGAGTTCGTTTTGAGGAGCTGTAGCATCTGCAGAAGGGCAGTTGCAAGGGGCCAGATCAGGATGGCTGGGTGCGGAGGCACGGGGGAGGAGGATGTCTGAGTGGGTGTATGGATATATGGGGGTGGGGTGTGGGGTTGCCTCTGTGTCTCCTGACCCGCCTCCTCACCCCCACACTGATCTCTGAACCGGGCCTCCCTGCTTGCTCCTCAACAACTGTCAATCACCCAAACAGATGGAGAAAGGCGGTCTTGGTGGGGGGTGGATGAGAGGTGCTGATGGGGTGGGGTCAGAGCGTTGCAAATGGCGAGAGGTTCACGCTCCATGAGACCCCCTGTGACCAGGGACGTGGCGATTTGCAGACACAACCCAATGTGGAAGGGGCCGATAAATGGAAGGGAAGGAGTGAGACGTGGGGGATTAGAAGGGGGGAAGCAGACAGACAGTGAGACAGTCTCGTTTGTAATGAGGCATCACCAGCCGTCACTCTCTCTCTCTCTTGTCTCTCCATCTCTTTCTCAGTACCTCTGTCTGTTTCACCTCTGATGATCTTTGGGCACTGAGTCACCTCTCCTCCGAACTTCTGCGGTGCTCACATCATATCAACTAGTCACCTTGGTCTGAAAAGCTGATCTATTACTTTATCTCTATCTATGTGTCACTATACGTCTCTGTCTAGCTCCATCTATCTATCTATCTATCTATCTATCTATCTATCTATCTATCTATCTATCTATCTATCTATCTATCTATCTATCTATCTATCTATCTATCTATCTATCTATCTATCTCAATCAGTAGCTGACGCATGTAGTTGAGTGATTCACCTTTCTATAGTATGTGTAATTCATTGCAGTCTTAGTTGATTGAAGAAAGAAAATTTGAAGTTTAGTAAAGAAAGAAAATTTGAAGTTTAGTATGCAGATACAAGAGAGAACTCTATAAGATGGACACACACACACACACACACACACACACACACACTACAGAGTAGCCTAAAGCTCAAAGATGTCAAAACGTCAGGTTTCTTGTCTTAGACTTAAACTAATGTGTGTCGAATATTTCATTTCATCATTTTAATAGTATTTTTTTCACACACAATGGCAATGTTTTCTTGCATTGTGTTTGGTCACTATTGTTTCACTCTTAATGGGGTGCTGGTCTTCCTGTTTTCAATGGTGTCAGAGTCTTTAGCAACTCCATAATGCCTCAGTTGTAAAACAGATGTCTCTTGCTATTATTTGTCGCTCTCCGGTGGAACATTCCAGCAAGCCGAACACGGAGGAAAAAGGGAGCATCATGTGGCTAGTGGAAGATAAGGGACTCAATGGAATGGCTGATCATCTGTATTGATCCGTGCGCCTCAAGCTGATGAGATCAATACAGCATCTGTGTAGCTGCGCAGCACGTGCCTCGGAGCGGAGGCGAGGGATAGCGCCTGTCGCGCCTTCCTGCGGTGTGACATGACTGATCAGATTGCAAGGAGCAAGGGAGGGAGGAGAAAACTTGCCAGTCTTGACTCACAAACACATACACACACACATACACACACACAAACACACACACACACACAAAAGAAAATTATATTTGTTGGGACATAACCATTTCAGTCCTTTGAACGCAGAAATGTCATTCCATCATCACCAAACTTAAGGTAAAGCCAAGAGAGAACAATGAACTAACAAACAAATAAAGTAAACTCTTCTTGTGTGAGAACAAATACTCATCCTAAACAGTGCAGAGGCATGTAGAAAAGGCTAATTAAATTGTTAAGAACAGTCAGACTTTTGTTACAAACCCTGTGGGTAAGAGATCAACAAACCCTGTGGGTGAGAGATGTCTCTCAGCATTGAGATCAAACTTTGACCTTTCAGTTGTGGCATAACTGATCTCACATGAAAAAGACCAACACCTTGCCAAACCTGCTATGGTTTGTTGTTTTATTTTCAATGAAACTGAAAGCTATCCGTGAGCTATCTGCATTTCTATGTGCATATCTGCACTGTATATATTGTTGGTTAGATGATTCAGTGGAACAGAAATGTTCTTAAGAGGAGGAAGACTGAGAGTAAGATGTCCTGGGGGAAAGACAAAAAACAGAATGTGCCTCAATAATGCCTCATCATTATGCTTTTGTTTGTACATTAGGCTAAATGGATACATTTTATTTTGCTTGTTAAGCAAACTGGACAAAAACGGAAAAAAAACAAAACAAAAAAACAAGGCGTGTGTGTCTCGTGAACCCTGACCTTAGTTTAACCAACATGCCAGCAGTGAAGCTGAGAGAGAGGGAATCACAACTTTGTCCCCCAGCACACACACACACACACACACACACACACCTGCCCTCCAGTGACCCTGGGAGTCTAACCCCTTCCACTCCAAACACACACCACCCGGGCAGAGAGTTCCATTGTTTACTTTCACTCTCTCTCTCTCCCTCCTTCTCTCTCTGTCACTGTCTTACTCTCTCTCTCTTAGCTGCATGGACGAGGGGAAAGAAAGCAGGGATGGAAACGTTGCATTGTTGTCTCATCCTCATGACCCAGGGTGCCCCCATTCACTGCGCTCAAAAGCCCCATCTGTAGAAACCGACAGTCAGAAGACGACAGAGAGATGGAGAGAACGAGAGAGAGAGGAGGGAGGGGGTAAGAGTGAGATAGTGTGAAGGAGCAGGAGAAAAACAGATAGAGGAACATGATGGAGAGATATTTCAAGAAGAGTATTAGTCAAAAACAACCAAGACCAAAACAATGAGGGAAAAAATGCATGTAGCTTGTCTTGACTGTGTGGCTTTTCATTAGAGTTGAGCCAGAGTAGGCAAAACAGCATGTTTTCACCACCCTTGTTTAACATGATCCTTCTCTCTGAAACATTACTCTGTCTCACCTCTCTCTCTGTTTCGCTCTCTCTCTTTCTCTTTCTCTCTTTGCATGTCTCCTTATCTCTCATCCTCTCGGTGTCTGTATGTGTTTGTGTGTGTGTGTGTGTGTGTGAGTGTGTGTCTTTGGAGGAACATTCCACGGCGCTCTCTTGGCGGCTGCATGTGTGTGGAAGGCGGATTTTTCCCATGGGGCTGCAGGTGAAATCTAGGACTCGTTCGCTCAGCCCCTCCGAGGGACGCCATCTGTCCCCGTCGCCTCATTTGCAGGGAGGGAGGCCTGACACCCCCGTCCCCCTCCCTCTCCCTCTCTGCCCCCCCCCTCTCTCCCTCACTCACTCTCTCTCTCCCTCACCCCCCCCCCTCTCTCTCCCTCTCTGTTCCCCTCTCTCCCTCACTCACTCTCTCTCTCCCTCCCCCCCTCCCTCCCTCTCTCTCCCTCTCTGTCCCTCACTCACTCTCTGCCCCCCCCCCACCCCCACACCCCATATCTCCACACCCCACATTTACCTCATGCCGGCCCAGCAGGCGGCATCACCCAAAAATGTGCCCCCCATCCACACACACACACACACACACACACACACACACACACACACACACACACACTGACTGCCCCCCCCCCCAGCCCCCATGCTCACCCAGCCCTGTCACTAACCAACCCCTCCTTCATCTCCTCTCTTTTTCCACTCTCCCTCCCTCTTCTGTCTTTCTTTCTTCATCCCCCCATCCTCTCCCGCCACCACCAGCTATCTGCTTCCTTCCCACTCCCTCGTTCTCTTTCTGTCTGTTTTCTGTCTTGTCCTCTCCTTTTCGTTATGTGATGCACCGTTAACACTGTTACATGACACCATGTCACCTCAGACATGATCATAATATGCTAATCACTATGGGACACATTTTATATTGGCTCTGCTCAAGTTCTCCCTCTCTCTCTCTGTCTCTCTCTCTCTCGCTCTCTCTCTGTTTCTCTCTGTCTCTCTGTGTCTCTCTCTCTACACACTAGATTTTGCCTGTGTCTCAGACCCATGTGTCACTTTGGTCAATAGCTGGATGAATGTGGCCACTTACTTGACTGCAGATTTGTTTACAGACAATTTACATTTACATTTACATTTACATTTACGCATTTAGCAGACACTTTTATCCAAAGCGACTTACAAAAGAGGATAACATTCAAGCTACGACACAATGAAAGAACAAACAAGGGGTGCATATTGCTAACATAGAAACTGCACCATTTTAACTTGATAGTGCAATAGTGAGAAATTAAATTGTTAAGTGCATTCTCAAAGTTTACGCCAGGAGATATTCTTGGAAGAGCTGGGTCTTCACAAGTTTCTTGAAGGTGGAGAGGGTATCAATTTAAATGCTACCAATGAATGTTTATGGAATATTTGTGCTTAAATATTTGAGTATAAATGTTTGTGAAACATTTAAGAAATGAACCTGTTCAGATCACAGCCGTGTTAAAACATACATTTGATGTGTAGTACCTTGCAACTGTCCTGCTGTTAAGATGGTCAGAGGTGGCAAAAACAGTGTGTGTGTGTGAGAGAGTGTGTGTGTGTGTGTGATTGTGTGTGTAATGGCTCGTGTGCCAGTGGAGATACCGGAGAAAAACGGGCAATGCCACGGTCAACGGTCGGCGGGGCCTGGCGCAACGCAGTGGCACTTTCACGTGGGAACTCGGCCACCGCACTCAGACAGACAACGCTGGACGGGGCAGTAAAGTGTGAAGCCTCCAAACTGTCATCGCACAGACAACACACATACATAGAGCCCCTCCCCAAACACAGACAGACACACACACACACACACACGTACAGCCCTCCCCTTTCCCCCAACGCTCCACAAAAGGGGCCAGACACGCACACACAGTCACACACACTCCCACTCTCACACTTGCCAAAACAGACAGAAACACAGACACGGGCAGACATAGACACATAAACACACTCAGACATACACACACACTCTCTCTCTTTCTCTCTCTCTCACACACACACACACACACACACACACACACAGAAAGAGAAAGTGAGAGAAAAAGAGAAAAGATGTCCTACATTTTTCTCCAGCTCTTTTCTGAAGAGACAGAACACTTGTCGGATTGTCGTAATTATTTTCCTTCTGACAGACACAGGCAGTGTGTTTGAGAGGTCCACTGCTGGAGCCGGGGCCGGATCAGGAACAGTAGATGGGCAAGTTCAGGAGATGACAGCAATGTGGCCATGGATGGTCACCGAGTGAGTGGGATGGGATGGGGGGTGGGTGGTGGGTGGTGGGTGGTAAATTTGTGACGGGACAAAGCAGTAGCTGGGTTGGACGGTGGAGGTTCGTTGGGGCCTCTGTCCCCCCCTGTACCTCCCAGGGGTCACCCTGGCGATGACCCCGCCCTGATTGTTTCCCTTGGCTCCGTCAGGCCCAATTGTTGCTGACTAGCTTAATGGGGAGAGAATGGGAGGTGGGGTGGGGGTGTTTAGGGATTGGGGGTCAGTGGGCGGGTTGGATCGGTGGGGGCAGGAAGGTGGACCACCCCCTCCCCTTTTCACCTCAGCCCCCAAGATAACTGATTGTTTGACCTAAAAAAACAACCCTACCCACACAAACAGAAGAAGA